>CM033732.1:41298642-41839291 GCA_019671005.1 Hibiscus mutabilis
ACCTCTCTCGATGGCTGAGTTCAGTCCCATGATGCAAGCTTCGTATTCAGCTATATTGTTTGTGCAGAAGAATTCCAATCTGCTGGTGAAAGGATAATAGACGTCCTCAGGAGAAATTAGCACTGCCACTATCCCATGTCCAAGGGCGTTGGAGGCTCCATCGAAGTAAAGTTTCCATGACTTATCATCTGAAACCTCTTCTTCGGTTGTAATGCACATCAAGTCTTCGTCTGTGAAACTAAAGTTCAATGCCTCATAGTCATCCGAAGCACGACTAGCTAGAAAATCTGCTACGGCACTCCCCTTTACGGCTTTTTGATTAATGTATACGATGTCGAATTCGGATAAGAGCATCTGCCATCGGGCCATCCTTCCCGTTAGTGCTGGCGCTTCCATTAGGAACTTCAATGGGTCTAGCTTGGATATCAACCAGGTAGTATGGTACAGCATGTACTGTCTAAGCCACTTGGTAGCCCAAACTAGAGCACAACACACTTCTGCCTTTGGCGGGTACCGCGTTTCGCAATCATTGAATTTCCTGCTTAGGTAATAGATGGCTTGCTCCTTTTTTCTTGACTCATCGTGTTGCCCCAGTACGCATCC
Source organism: Hibiscus mutabilis (assembly GCA_019671005.1). Classification (NCBI taxonomy): domain Eukaryota; kingdom Viridiplantae; phylum Streptophyta; class Magnoliopsida; order Malvales; family Malvaceae; genus Hibiscus; species Hibiscus mutabilis. Next base: position 41,299,246 of record CM033732.1, read on the forward strand.
CATTGAATTCTCAAAGACTGTTAAGTAGAGAATTAGTGGTCGACCAGGTACTGGTGCGACTAAAATTGGAGCATTTGTCAGGTACTTTTTGATCTTTTCTAGGGCTCTTTGACATTCTTCATCCCACACGCCATGATTATTCTTTTTAAGAAGTCTGAAGACCGGGTCGCATTGGTTGGTTAATTGGGAAATGAAACGAGAGATATAATTCAGCCTCCCCAGGAAACCGCAGACTTCCTTCTGCGTGCGGGGTGGTGAAAGGTCCTGGATGGCTTTCACTTTATCCGGATCAATCTCAATCCCTCTTCTGCTTACCACGAATCCTAGGAGTTTTCCAGAAGTAACGGCGAAGGTACACTTGGCAGGATTGAGCCTCAGTTGGTACTTCCGTAGTCTTTGGAATAGTTTTTTCAAGTTTTGTAGGTGCTCTTCCTCTGTTCGGGATTTGGCAATCATATCATCCACGTATACTTCTATTTCTTTGTGCATCATGTCATGGAAAAGAGTCACCATTGCTCTTTGGTATGTTGCCCCTGCATTCTTTAGCCCAAACGGCATCACTCGATAACAAAAAGTCCCCACATGGTTATGAATGTGGTTTTCTCCATGTCGTTAGGGTCCATCTTTATCTGGTTGTACCCTGAGAAGCCGTCCATGAAGGAAAACCATGAATGTCCTGCAGTGTTGTCAACCAGCGTGTCAATATATGGTAAAGGGAAGTTGTCTTTAGGGCTGGCTCGGTTCAGATCACTATAATCTACACACATACGAACTTTCCCGTCTTTCTTTGGTACTGGTACAATGTTTGCAACCCATTCGGGGTATTTGGATACCTCCAAGAATCCCGCATCAAATTGCTTTTTCACTTCTTCTCGGATCTTTAACAACATATCTGGTCTCATTCTCCGAAGTTTTTCTTTGTCTTGGTTTGCACTCCGATTTTGTTGGCAATTTGTGCACCATTATGTCGGTATTCAACCCTGGCATATCTTGATAAGTCCAGGCGAAGACATCCTTGAATTCCTGAAGTAGGGCTATCAGTTCATGCTTGGTTTTTGAGGAAATCGTCGTTCCTACTTTTATTTCTTTTTCTCTTCTTCTTGATCCCCAAGTTGACAATTTGTTTCTTCTTGGTGGGGCATGATCTGCCTTTCTTCGTTGTCCACCATTCTCTTTAACTCTTCCGGGACCTCAATTTCTATTTCATCATATCCTTCCTCAATTCCCTCTGAGACCTCAGGGCATTGAAATTCACTCGAGATTGGATCCGGTATCGTTCATATCGTCAATCATGAGCGACCTGCATTAAATGAGAATGAATTGTATTGGGAAAGAGACGACTTTATATGAAGGGAATGAACATGAAGAATGCATGAATAAAATAAATGAATCTTTGGTCATTTTAGGAAAGTGGGGATATTTTCATTTCAATCAAAAAGTTAACATAGGTGCCTGCATACAAGAGATCCCCATTGTTTATGGGCAAAAACAAAGGTTGATTGAGCATTACTCTGATCTATTCCTAAAAACTACAGGTAGATCAATGCAGCTCCAGTTATCGAGTGTTTCCCCGGGACGGCAAGGGCGGATGTTAGTCAACATTTTACTGCCTCGGTCCTTTTCAGCTATCATGTTGATGTACATCCCTTTAAATGATTCACTGAGTACTTCCTCCTGGTTAAGTTCCTCATTTTTCTTCATTGCCTCTCCAATATCTTGACCTGGCTGGTAGAACCCCCCGGAGACAAAAGTGGTTTTCAAACTAGGAAAGGACATCGGCCTCCACGGAATGTCTTCTCCTTTAGATCTGGCTTTTCTTTGCTCCTCCTTCCTCTTATATTCCTCTTTCTTCTGTTGGACACTTGGTTGGTAACCCAGCCCGAAACGATCCTTCTTGGTTATCATATTCTTGGGTCTCAGGTTTCCTTGTAATTTCTTTCCCAGCCCTTTTCCTATTTTGGCTCCTCGGCCCAGAGTTTCTGCGACGGTCATCTTGGTACAATTAGATAACCTGGGGTAGGGGATCCGACTTCCCTCTTAAACGAATGTGGCATTTACTAGTTCCAATGCTCAGAACGAGCATTCTACATCATCTTCGTCATTTTTAATGTAGGGGGCGTCCGATGTTACTGAAGCAACAAATTCTTGCTCTGCCTCTACAGTGACCAATTTGCCTTCGACTACAAATTTTAATTTTGGGTGCAATGATGATGGGACAACTCCTGCGGAGTGGATCCACGGTCTTCCCAACAAGCAGCTGTAAGATGGTTTTATGTCCATCACCACAAAATCGATCACATATTCAGTTGGTCCGATCAATAGGGGCACCTCAATTTTCCCGATTGTTCCTTTTTGCGTACCATCAAAGGCTCTTACCGAGTTATGGCAGGGCTTTAGGTGCGAACCATCTATTGGTAATTTTTGCAGGGTTACCATAGGCAAGACATTCAATGCTGACCCGTTGTCGATCAGTACGCCCGGTAATCACCCATTATAGGCTCCTTTCAACCAGGTTCAATTCAGGGGGACCCATTCGCTTATGCCCGTACGAAGGAACGATATCCTTACGAAAGCATAAGGTACTCGATCCCCGAAGGTACTTGCTAGGCCCATACGGGAGAACGATATCTCCATGAAAGCATTAGCGTTTTCCCCCACATAAAAAGACGGGTTTATATGCCATATTTTAAATGCGTTAAAATAAACGCACAATTATGACCGAATGTTAATTTAATAGTCACTTTAATCCGGAACTTCCAATATTAGTAAAGCGGTAATTATTTTAAAAGCTTGACTCTCATTTGTCTTTGAAAAACAAAAAATTTATCCCCAGCGGAGTCGCCATCTGTAGCGATGTATACTAATCTAACATAAATAAGATTCTAAACTGGATCATGCATATATACATATTAATCTAAATAATAGATAAAAACAACTGTAACATGTCAGAATAACAAGGCAGGAATAAGTACGTATAGACGAATGTTACTGAAGAAATTGGTCCACATTTTTGTTTTCAAATCCTCTCGCCATTCCTTTGCTAAGTATTCTCGTAAAGGCGAAAAACCTTGGAAGGATATCCCCGGCAGGACCCTCGTCGGCCTCTTCCACATGTGACTCTGAATCCATAATTGTAACAGCTGTGCGCATCCTCGAAAACGTCCTTCTCCATGTTTCCGGCTAGCATTTAAGGAAATAAAAGTCTCGACCAAGATTGCTGGTATTGGGTTTGCTTTCCGTTTCACCCGCTCAAACAAATCCAGAATGGCTATGTCAATGTTCCCGAGTACTCTGGGAAAGATCACCAAGCCATATATTCCTAAAGCGAATAGGTCCATTTTCTTAGCCTCGTCTGGATGTGTCGGTATGATGTCCCGAATACTTTCCCATGCAAAGACTGTATTATCTCCTCGGATTTGAAGGAGGCCACTAACCCAATCGTCACTCATTCCCGCAAAGGTTTTGAGTTTCGCAGTGTAATTCTGATTCCTCGGAGGCTTCGCGTAGATCCAATCTTCCTGAATATTTTTCTGGTTAAGTAAAGCAGTGTATTCTTCTACCGTAGGCATCATGTCCTGCCCATTGAAGGTGAAGCGACAAAAAGCCGGATTCAGGCGGACTATAGCTCGGAGTAGGGGCTGGTTAATCCGAACATATAACAGTTTTGTGCGATGTCGCAATAACTATTGCAGAACAAGTCTTGTAGTCTTCGGTCCCGTCTTTCCCAAATGCTTTGAAGATCCCATAAGTCATTACATTGGAGACTCACATAGGTGTATCCAGCTATTACGCTGCGTTCGTTCGCAAACTGTCCCCTTGATTTTTCTGGTTGACCTCGACCAATGTCGGACTGACAAATTAAGCTCTTATTTCCTAAGACACCTTTTTTCCATGGTGAAAGACTTTCTGATCAGGCAAACCACTTGATCCAGTACCTTTATGTGATGCAAATGCAATGATGTATGAAAAAAAACAAAAGCGAAAAGAAAACAAGTCAGTACCAGATAAAATTGATAAATATATAAATAAAAGGACAAAATTAAACAGAATAAACACACAAAACAACCCTATTTATCCCGTCTAAAACACCTAAGGTTATCCGCATGGCTCTAACAGGGTGGGTTTCTATGTTCTCTACATGCAGTGTTGGTGCTAGGAGGTACCCGAGTTGTCCTTGCTGTCCTCTACTAAGAGTAGCAAGGCCCCCGATCATCACCCATTATAGGCTCCTTTCAACCGGGTTCAATTCAGGGGGACCCATTCGCTTATGCCCGTCTGAAGGGCGATATCCTTACGAAAGCATAAGGTACTTGAGCCCCGAAGGTACTTGCTAGGCCCATACGGGAGAACGATATCTCCACGAAAGCATTAGCGTTTTCCCCCCACTTAAAAAGACGGGTTTATATGCCATATTTTAAATGCGTTAAAATAAACGCGCAATTATAACCGAATGTTAATTTAATAGCCACTTTAATCCGGAACTTCCAATGTTAGTAAAGCGGTAATTATTTTAAAAGCTTGACTCTCATTTGTTTTTGAAAAACAAAAAATTTATCCCCAGCGGAGTCGCCATCTGTAGCGATGTCCTTCTTTTACTTCTCATCGCTAAAAAAACGTGGCTTTTTCGAAGGTGTTTTTGAAAGGTGTTTGTGATTTTTCGGATATAAAATATTTATTCCATGGGGTTTTAAAAGAAACCGCATTTTAAAAAAAATGGAGTCGCCACCGGCCACTTAGGTAGGCCGGACACCATAAAACCAGAGATTCAAAGATATTGCGTTCGGGAGTCGGTTACGGATGGGGAAGGATTAGCACCCCTACACCGCCCAAAATTGGTACTTTAATAATTACCGCTTTATTAATATTGGATTTTCCGGATTAAAGTGACGATTATTTTAAAATTCAGTCATAATTGCGAATAAATTTTAAGGGCCCCGTTATCCGAGAGTAAACACCCAACCACTATCACTACGCCTGATACTGGCCCCGTTTACGCTCGGATAAAAGGGCACCGCATTAACAATTTATATATCATATGCAATCTTAGTGGCAAAAATATAAAACATGGCAAAATATTTAAATGCAATAAGTATTGACATAACAGAATACTAATCTAACATAAATAAGATACTAAACTGGATCATGCATATATACATATTAATCTAAATAATAGATATAAAACAATGTAACATGTCAGAATAACAAGGCAGGAATAAGTACGTATAGACGAACAAATATTTCAAAAAGACATGCATACTAGTAATAAAACATTTTTCAACATATATGGGACAATATATCATACAAAAAGGGTAAATACACTAACATGTAACCCTAAAAACCAAGAAAACATACAATACGTACAAAAATACAAGAACATGCCGTTTACGAGTCAAATAGAACATAACATGCTTTAATACGAATAACCGGATAAAAAATATATAATTATCGTAAGCTTAATACACATATACATTTAAACATAAAATACGAGGCATATACGAGAGACATAAAATAAAACAATAGAATACATCAACATATACGATTATAATACGAACATGAGTATTTACAAAGAAACAGGACTGAAATGAAAGAAAAATAAAAGTCAGTGGCAGAAATTAAAGAACAATAATATGTAATTTAGGGACGAAAATGCAAAACAAACAGAACCTAAAAGGATCAAAACTGTAATTAGACCAAAGGCGGACTCAAAATGAAAAGTTCAAAAACGCGGGATGGCTAAAGGCGTAATTTTACCATTTGAAAACTGATTCGGTGTAATTTAGGGACTGGATTACAAGATTTTGAAAAACAAGAGGGACTAGAGTTGTAAATATACCATGCGGCAAGACAAAAATGAAAATATTGAAAACGCGGGGGGATTAAGTGTGTGATTTACCCATTTCAAAAATAATAATAACTATAAAAAGCCTATTTTTAGACCGAAACCCATTTTCCCCTTCTTTGTTTCATTTTTCGGTTTTGCAATCCCCAGCGTTCTTCATTTTCTCTCAAATATCCCCATGAAACCCAGAATCCGGCGGCCGGCCGCCGTGTTCTCCGCCGCCGGTCGCCGCTAACCGGCGCCGGCGAGCCTCCAAAACACACCAAAATAACCCCCGTCTCATCCTCAACATGAATCCGAAGTTGGATTCAGAGGATACACCTATATTTGCCCTAGATCTAGGAAATACGAAACAAAAAAACCCATGTTTTAAACCCAAAACGAAACTACAAGGGGTCTCCCCTTCCCTTCAGTTCACCGTATCTGGCTTGGGGAAGCCGAAAGGCTTGTTACTGAGGAGGGAAGACCCACAAACGGCGACGGTAAGACGACTCTCCCTCTTTTTTTTGTTTTTGTTTACCTCTTTTGTATATGCATGCTAAAATAAAAAAGAGACACAAGTATTTACCACTGGACTTTTCTTTCGATTATCACTTGAATGGTTACAACTTTCAGTTTTTGTGTTACAAGATCTCTGTTACCACTCTCTGTTTTTTTTTGTTACCCCCTCTGTTACCACACTCCCCTGTTACAAAAGTCCCCGTTTCATATATATCATTGTCTTTATTTTGGTGCAAGTTGCATCTGGCTTTTTCAGATCTGAACTGACAACTTGTTGCTTGTTGTATTGGGCATGTTCTGAACACGGGGGTTGAATATCGGCATGGTGGCGGTATGGGTGTTCGCCGGTGACGGGCGCGTTCTCGGCCGTTAGATCAGATCAGATCTAACGGTCGAGATGGCTTGAAGGACGAATGGCCTGGATGAAGCCTCGATTTGATGAGACGGCTCCAGATCTTGCCACGTGGAGCTCCGCAGTCGAGGAGTCAGAACGCGTGGATCTTATGCGCGCGTGGGATATCAAAGTGTCCGCGCGTGGACCACACGCGCGCGTGGCACTCGAACAGTCCATACGTGTGGAACACGCGGCTGGCAGATATTTTTGACTTCTTGGTTGGATCGTGGCCGTTGGATCAGATCTTGATCCAACGGCCCACAGTTACCTGCACACCATAATTGTAATTAGATAAGGTTTGGGTACCACACGCGCGCGTGGCACTCGAACGGTCCATACGTGTGGAACACGCGGCTGGCAGATATTTTTGACTTCTTGGTTGTATCGTGGCCGTTGGATCAGATCTTGATCCAACGCCCACGCTACCCCGCACACACCATAATTGTAATTAGATAAGGTTTGGGTTTGGGCCAACCGGGCCTTGTAATTTGTTTGTAATTGGACTTGGACTTCATTTTTATTTGGGTTTAATATATTTGATATTTTTTATTTCATTTTATCAGCCCATTAATAATTAGTATAGCAATACACATACATACGAAAACGTATACTTATATTATACAAACATTAATTAATATAACATTCTAGCATACGTACGTATAATCATACATATAATTAACATAACATCTATATACATTAAACAAATATGTTCATACTCTATAGATACATACGCGACACACATACACTATTAATACGTATACATACATAGCTTATAATATACATGCACACACCACACCTTATATATATTAGTAACATTCATGCATATAATATAATAAATATACATGCAATACTAATATGTATTTACAAGCGAAAATGAGTGATTACAGTTGCCCCTCTTTGCTTGTTCTCATGGAATGGGAAACAAAGCAAAGATTCATAAGCACTCATTTTTATCAGACTTCCCTGTTTGTAGCTTTGGAAAAACGTGTTCTTTTGGATATCTCCGCTCTTCCTTGACTGAATCTTCAGGCTCGTAAGTTTTTCCTATATAGAGCTTTGTCACCTTCTGATCTTGGAGCTACAGGCTCTTCCTATATAGAACCCTTCGCTCTGAAGCCTCGAGTTATAAGTCCCTCCTATATAGAACTTTTCACTTCGAGACAGTAAAGCTTGGAGTCCTTCCTATATAGAACTCTTCGCCTTCAACGCTGGTTTCTCCTATATAAAACCTTTTGCGCCACTGATGGATTCTTCCGACTGGGAGTTCCTCCTATATAGAACTGCTAGTCTTCAAACCCTGGAGCCGTCAGTCCTTCCTATATAGAACTTTTGGCGTCTGAAATCTCAGAGCTACAGGTTCTTCCTATATAGAACCTTTCACTCTAAGACAATGAAGCTTGGAGCTTTCCTATATAAGACTCTTCGCTTTCGACACAACAGGTTTCCTATATAACCCTGTGTCATAGGTGAATTCCTTTGACTGGGAGTTCTTCCTATATAGAACTGTGAGTCTTCACCTTGGAGCCGTCGGTCCTTCATATATAGAACTTTTCGGCGTCTTGAAATCTTGGAGTTACGGATTCTTCCTATATAGAATCTTTCACTCTAAGACATTGAAGCTCGGAGCCCTTCCTATATAGAACTCTTCGCTTTTGACACAACATGATTTCCTATATAATCTTGTGTGTCATGGGTGAATTCCTTCGACTGGGAGTCCTTCCTATATAGAACTGCTAGTCTTCACCCTGGAGCTGTCAGTCCTTCCTATATAGAACTTTCAGCTTCTGAAGCCTCGGAGCGGAGCTCCACGTGGCAAGATCTGGAGCCGTCTCATCAAATCGAGGCTTCATCCAGGCCGTTCGTCCTTCAAGCCATCTCGACCGTTAGATCAGATCTGATCTAACGGCCGAGAACGCGTCTGACATTTGGCAGAACACCCATACCGCCACCATGCCGATATTCAACCCCCGTGTTCAGAACATGCCCAATACAACAAGCAACAAGTTGTCAGTCCAGATCTGAAAAAGCAAGATGCAACTTGCACCAAAACAAAGACAAGGATATATATATGAAACGGGGACTTTTGTAACAGAGTTGTAACAGAGGGGGTAACAAAAAAAAACAGAGAGTGGTAACAGAGATCTTGTAACACAAAAACTGAAAGTTGTAACCATTTAAGTGATAATCGAAAGAAAAGTCCAGTGGTAAATACTCGTTTCTCTTTTTTATTTTTGCATGCATATACAAAAGAGGTAAACAAAAACAAAAAAAAAAGGGAGAGTCGTCTTACCGTCACCGTTTGTGGGTCTTCCCTCCTCAGTAACAAGCCTTTCGGCTTCCCCAAGCCAGATACGATGAACTGAAGGGAAGGGGAGACCCCTTGTAGTTTTGTTTTGGGTTTAAAACATGGGTTTTTTTGTTTCGTATTTCCTAGATCTAGGGCAAATATAGGTGTATCCTCTGAATCCAACCTCGGATTCATGTTGAGGATGAGACGGGGGTTATTTTGGTGTGTTTTGGAGGCTCGCCGGCGCCGATTAGCGGCGACCGACGGCGAAGAACACGGCGGCCGGCCGCCGGATTCTGGGTTTCATAGGGATATTTGAGAGAAAATGAAGAACGCTGGGGATTGCAAAACCGAAAAATGAAACAAAGAAGGGGAAAATGGGTTTCGGTCTAAAAATAGGCTTTTTATAGTTATTATTATTTTTGAAATGGGTAAATCACACACTTAATCCCCCCGCGTTTTCAATATTTTCGTTTTTGTCTTGCCGCATGGTATATTTACAACTATGGTCCCTCTTGTTTTTCAAAATCTTGTAATCCAGTCCCTAAATTACACCGAATCAGTTTTCAAATGGTAAAATTACGCCTTTAGCCATCCCGCGTTTTTGAACTTTTCATTTTGAGTCTGCCCCTTGGTCTAATTACAGTTTTGATCCTTTTAGGTTCTGTTTGTTTTGCATTTTCGTCCCTAAATTACATATTATTGTTCTTTAATTTCTGCCACTGACTTTTATTTTTCTTTCATTTCAGTCCTGTTTCTTTGTAAATACTCATGTTCATATTATAATCGTATATGTTGATGTATTCTATTGTTTTATTTTATGTCCCTCGTATATGCCTCGTATTTTATGTTTACATGTATATGTGTATTAAGCTTATAATAGTCATGCATCTTTTTAATCCGGTTATTCATATTAAGCATGTTATGTTTTAGTTGATTCGTACATGGTATATTTTGTATTTTTGTATGTTTTTTTTAGGATTGCATGCTAGTATATTTACTTTTTTTGTATGATATATTGTCCCATATATGTTGAAGTATGTTTTATTACTAGTATGTATGTCTTTTTGAAATATTTGTTCGTCTATATACGTAATTATTTTTGCCTTGTTATTCTGACTTGTTAAAGTTGTTTTTATCTATTATTTAGAATAATATGTATATATGCATGTTTTAGTCTAGCATATTATTTATGTTAGATTAGTTTTCTGTTATGTCAATATTTATTGCATTTAAATATTTTGCCATGTTTTATATTTTTGCCACTAAGATTGCATATGATATATAAATTGTTAATGCAGTGCCCTTTTATCCGAGCGTAAACGGGGCCAGTATTAGGCGTAGTGATAGTGGTTGGGTGTTTACTCTCGGATAACAAGGCCCTTAAAATTTATTCGCAATTATGACTGAATTTTAAAATAATCGTCACTTTAATCCGGAAAATCCAATATTAATAAAGCGGTAATTATTAAAGTACCAATTTTGGGCGGTGTGGGGGTGCTAATCCTTCCCCATCCGTAACCGACTCCCGAACTCAATATCTTTGAATCTCTGGTTTTATGGTGTCCGGCCTACCTAAGTGGCCGGTGGCGACTCCATTTTTTTAAATGCGGTTTTTTTTTTAAAAAAAAACTCACGGAATAAATATTTTAATATAAAAAAAAATTACGAACACCTTCGAAAACCCATCGTTTTTTTAGCGATAAAAAAAAAAGACATCGCTACAGTTGTCAACTTGTCACAAAATAGGATTAAATTCTTTCTATGTTTGGGAATTCGGTTCTTGTTTAGATCTTCCTGATGAATGTAATGCTAAACTTTACTTCGACAGAAAGAAATAGGAGATCTGAAGAACTGATTTTATGAACTTGTTAGATTATTGATGCTGATAGACAGACAAGATTATAAAATCAAGATTCTAGGTGAATTATATTCAGATATCGCTAAATGTTCTGCACTTCACTCTTTCCTCTCTAGAACTTCCATATGTTTCTTATATCGAAATGGGAAACTAATGTTAGTAATTGTCTTATTCTTGTGAGTTTTGCAATTGATCTTTTGAAACATTGAGGTTGCATGCTGCAGCTTGTGACCTATATTCATATAATATTAGCTTAAATTTGTGAAAGGTTGGAACTGTTATTTGGACTTTGTTGGAACAAAATTGAAATGAGAGTTATGCCTTTCCCTGACAGCTAGTGCTGCAGTTAATCTTAATGGCGTTTGGCCTCGACTACGACCAGTATAGCGGATAAACTCTTGATACTCTCGTACATTATTAATTATTTGGACTTTTAATTTTTCAAGTTTCTATTAAAACTCGCCAAATATTAAGTGTTGAGTTTGCAAAGGGTTTATATTGGGTTAATAATGGCCTGCAACACGGTGGCCAATAGAGTCTATGGAACCATATCAGATAGGTATAGTTTCAGGTATAAAAGGACTGGCAGTGACCAGGGATGGTCCCTGAAATGAAAAAACATATGCATTCTCTTCAACTGATCTTCTTTTCTTAACCTTGTTCTCCTATTTCCTCTTTTTCCCTTTCTCATTTCTGTGTGATTCGTTTTTCTTGATTTCGGCCCGTATCATACTTATTTCTTTTCTGAAAATTTCAGGTATTTATCCTAGGGTTGGAACTTGGGAGGTGGCGTTGGTTTTGACAGACTGCAATGACGATGGTAGTGTGAAATACTTTTGATTTATTTGGTTGAAAATCTTGCTTATATTATATGTGGGGTTTACATACAACCTTTTTAGTATGGAGTAAACTGGTGCATATGTCTCTCGTGTATTGTTAGACCATTTTAAAGCTATTACTTGCAAAAATTTTAGAACATTGGCGCTGTTGTAACTATTGTTGAAACTGTTCTAACAATATTTTTTATAAGAAAAAACACTCTTTTTGTTCCTGTTAAATAAGGTAGCAATAGTTTAAAGTTCTCCTGTTAAATAAGTTGTTCCAGTGGGACGACGTACTAAATCTCTTAAGCAAAATAAAAAATTAAAATTATGACATTATAAATGGAACAAATTGATTGGGCTGAGAGTGTCAACTTGTCGTCCCATAATAGAATTCTATTCTACTTGATTCATATTACTCAACTAATAGATTAAATACTAGTAATTATAAAAAAAAAAACTTAAGTAACATTGCTATTGTGTCACAAGTCGTACTTTAATTTCCCAAATTTCACTTTTTAGGGGCAGCTTTTATATTAGGTATGGATTTGTTGTAAAGATTTAAGGTTTTCCTTGGACCTTGTGTGTAGTAGTTAATGAATTTTCCATGAGCTTGAATGCTGATAATAGTTATTGGTTACTTGTAAAAGATGGTCTCCAGTAGGGGTGTAACTACTCGAGCTCGGCTCGTTAAGATTTTGAATTCGAGCTCGAGTAATTTTTAACAAGCTTGAAAAATCTAAGCTCGACTCGGCTCGTTAAGAACTCGAGTTGGTTTCGAGCTTGATTCGAGCCCAATCGAGTCAAGTGTTGACTAATCTTTGACAGTGTCGGACTCGAGTAGCTCGCCATCTGTTATGTCTCATTTAAAGCCCTATCAAGAAAAAAAATCTTTGATATATAAGTTGTGTAAACTTAAGCTTGTTAATTTTAGGGTTTAGGGTTAGAGGTTTGGGTTGTTGGGTTTAGAATTTAAGATTTAGATTTTAGGGTTTAAGACTTATGTTTAGGGTTTATATTTTAGGGTTTTAAGTTTAGGAATTTAGATTTTAAATTATAAAAAAATTAGTATATTATATTTTAGAGTAACTCCAAGCTTTTCGAGTCGAGTATCAAATAGCTCGGCTCTGCTCATTAAGAACTCGAGTCAAGCTAGAGACGAGTTCAATCGAGTTTTGACCGAGTTTTGACCGAGTCAAACTCGAGTAGCTCGCGATCTGTCTCGTCTTATTTACAACCCTAGGTTCCGGTCCAATCTTTGATTGAAATTCATTCATTGTAAGGGTGTCATGTCATGTCATATTTTGATGAATTGAACCGAGACATACCTGATCTTGTAAAATCTGTCAAGTGGGAATGTCATGACCCAAATGTTGCAAATATCAGACCGACAGGCTTAACAGATAAAAAAAAGAATCTGAATATCATATCATTTAAGATTGATTCATTGTTATTAATTGATGAGCACCAGTCACCCCGATTAGGGTACAACATAAATCGATGACGACAGAAAACAACATGGGGCCGGGGGATGGGCCATGTCCCGGATGGAAACAAAATGGACGCTTAGGGGCTGAACCGAGCACCACACTCCAATCACACAGCTTTTACCATACAACTCTGCGATCTAATTCACAAAACATTTCCTCCCTTTCTACTACTACTACTATTATTATTTATAGGAATTTAGCACTTTCATTTTTTTATTTAAAAATGTAAGTCCATTCGTTAACATTATTAAAATCCTTTTTTGTTAAATTCAACTCTATTACAATATCATTTTTTGGTGGCATGTTGTAGCGATGGCCCTTTCACGCTAAAAAACGAGTTTTATCTATTTTATCTATTGTTTTGTTTTGAAAATGTCTTCCGCGGGGGTTTAAAAAAAACCGTAGTTTATTTTGAAATTGGAGTCGCCACCGGCCACTTAAGTAGGTCAGACACCATAAAAACCAGAGATTTGAAAACTTGTTGGGTTCGGGAGTTGGTTACGGATGGGGAAGGATTAGCACCCCACACCGCCCAAAATTGGTACTTTTATAATTACCGCTTTATTAATATTAAACTTTCCAGATTAAAATGACGATTAAATTAAAATTTGGTTATAAGTGCGAGTAGATTTTGAAGGCCCTGTTATCCGAGAGTAAATGCCCAACCACTATCACTACGCCTGATACTGGCCCCGTTTACGCTCGGATAAAAGGGCACCACATTGACAATTTATATATCTCGATATGCAATCTTAGAGAAATAATTCAGAAACATACATTTGCATTGACATGGTCAAGGACAAAATAATGAAAAACATGGATATCACAAAATTAAACAAGTATAATAAAAAACATGAACATAGCACATCATGATGATAATAATAACGAGGCATGAATAAAGACATGTGGGAAATAAAAACACATACATCAAGAATACATACATATTAAAATTAAGCACAATGTAACATATGCATGACATAAATGTATTATGATGTTAATTTCACAAATCAAAACCACATGCTAACAAAGAAACTAATACCTAGTACATAACATATGACCTAATTTGCTTACACAAATAAATAAAAACATGTCATTATACATGACTAAAAAAAACACACTAACATGTAACCTAAAAACATAAAACTCATACTAACATATACAAACACCATGAAAACCAAACTAAAGTATGATATAAAAATGAATATGGACAAAAAGATAAAAAGAAAACAACGCATCCAAAACATAAGTAGACACGGTAAAACATGGCATATATGAATACATCGAGTAATAGAACATGCTAAGAACAAATAAAAACACAAATAAGCAATGAATATTTAGAACACAAAACAGGGACTGAAACGCTAAGAAATAAAACAGAAAGACGAAAATTAAAAGGAAATAAAACTTGATTTAAGGACGTAATTACAAGCCTAATGAAACTTAAAAGGACCAGACATGTAATTGAACCAAGGGGCGAGCTCGGAGTGAAAATTTCAAAAACATGGTGGGACTGGGGAGGTAATTTCACCATTTAAAAACTGATTTCAGTTTAATCCAGGGGTTGAACTGCAAGATCTTAAAATATAAGGAGGACCGGGGTTGTAAATATCCCATGCGGCAAGACAGAAATGAAAATAATGAAAACGCGGGGGGATTTATTACCGGATTTCACCATTTTAAAAAAATAAAACACCTTTATCCAGCCCAAAATCAAACTTTTCCCCATTTTTTAAGCCCTTCTTTATAAAACAACCAACCTTTACTTTTCTCTCAAAACCAAAATAACCCATTTGATGAACCCAGAAACCGGCAGCCAACCGCCATCTCCTCCGCCGCCGGCCGCCGCTAGTCGGCGTCGACGAACCTAAAAAACCACCAAAACAACCTTTGTTTCAACCCAAACTCGAATCCAAACTTAGATTTAAAAAAAAGACTCCCCTTTTACCCATATCTAAGAAAACCCGAAAGCGAAGACCACTTTTCTTAAGAAAACCGAGACCAAAAGAAATGTCTCCCTCTTTAGCCGGCTCACCATATTAGGCTTATTGCCAGCCGGGGAACTGACGGTCGAAGGTAAATCACCCACTTTTTTTTTCTTTTTTTTGTTATTTCTAGAGTATATCCATGCATGCAAGGCTTAATATGAATATATACCTTTGTGTTTTTTTGTGTGTGTTCGAAAGATGAACAAGAAGATAGGACTCTTTTTTTGTATTTCTGAAAACTGATGATATTACACTTTTTGTTGGTTTACATATATCCTGCTCTGATATGTGCTTTTTGGTAGAAAATAAGATAGGAAAAATACTTGATTTGATTTTTTAGGTACTGACATAATATCTTTTGTGTTTTTGGTGGTGCTCGGCCATGCTTGGTGGTTGGTACGGCGGCATGGGGAAGGTGACCGCTCGGCTACGTAGACTAGTGTCTTGGAAGATGAAAAGATTATCACTGCCAGAACTATTCTTAGCCGTTGGATCAGATCTGATCCAACGGTTAGGATTGCTCAATGATCAAACGGCTGAGATGGGACCTTGGAAATGATGTAGCGGTCTGGGATCATGCCATGTGGCCTGGAGAAGATGATCCACCTTGCAAGTGTCTCACACGCGCGAGTGGAGAATCCAATAGCCCGTGCATGGACTTCACGCGGCAGATGAAGGGCCTTTATGCTTCAACCGTGGCCGTTGGATCTAAATCTGATCCAACGGCCCTCGTGCAGCTGCGCAAAATAAAGGGGGCATTAGGGCTCCATCATCTGATGTGGGTTAGGGTTTTTTAGGATGTGGGTTAGGGTTGGGCCCAATGTAAACATTAATTTTGGGTTTCATGTAATATATAATGGACTGTGCATTTAATTTAATAGTGGGTTTTTATTTTCAGACTTGTTCATTTATAATAATAATAATAATAATAATAATAATAATAATAATAATAAATATAATATTGCATACGTACACACACATAAACATACAGGCAAACTACACATACGTATCACATTAATATAATATACAAACATACATGCATATATACTTATACACACGTGGTCTACGTACACATTAATCACACGTATAGTAAACAAACAAATAATATAATAGGTATACATGCAACAGTGATATGTAAATTATTAAACTAACGTAAATCAACGCGATGTTTATACACTGGATAAAAATGGGTGATTGCAGTTGCCCCTCTTTGCTTGCTCTTGTGGAACAAGAACAAAGCAAAGATCATAAGCATCCATTTTTATCCAACTTCCCTGTCTGTGGCTTTAGAATCACGTGTTCTTCTAGAACTCTCCGCTTTTCCTCAACTGAATCTTCAGGCTCGTAAGTTCTTCCTACATAGAACTTCTTCACCTTCCGATCCTGGAACTACAGGTCCCTCCTATATAGAACCTTTTATTCTGGAGTCTTGAGTTACGAGTCCCTCCTATATAGAACTTTTCACTCTGAGACGGCAGAGCTCGGAGTCTTTCCTATATGGAACTCTTCGCCTTCAACGCGGATTTTTCCTATATAAAATCTTCTACGTCACGGATGGATTCTTCGACCGGGAGTTCTTCCTATATAGAACTTTTAGTCTTCAAACCCTGAAACCGCAAGCCCTTCTTATATAGAACTTTTAGCTTTTGATCTTAGAACTACAGGTCCCTCCTATATAGAACCTTTCGTTCTGGAGTCTTAAGTTACAAGTCCATCCTATATAGAACTTTTCACTCTGAGACGGTAGAGCCCGGAGTCCTTCCTATATAGAACTCTTCGCCTTCAACGCAGATTTTTCCTATATAAAATCTTCTACGTGACAGATGGATTTTTCGACTGGGAGTTCTTCCTATATAGAGCTTCTAGTCTTCAAACCCTGAAACCGCAAGTCCTTCCTATACAGAACTTTTAGCTTCTGAAATCTTGGAGCTGCGGGTTCTTCCTACATAGAACCTCCCACTCTAAGACAGTAAAGCTCGGAGCCCTTTCTATATAGGACTCTTCACCTTCAACACAACGGGTTTTCCCTATATAAAACCTTCTGTGTCATGGGTGAATTCCTTCGGCTGAGAGTTCTTCCTATATAGAACTGCTAGTCTTCACCCTGGAGCTGCAAGCCCTTCCTATATAAAACTTTCAGCTCCTGAAGCCTCAGAGCGGCGGATTCTTCCTGTATAGAACCCCTCGCTGCTGACACTTGAAAATATAGGCCCTTCCTATATAGAACCTTTATCTTCACATTTTGGATTCACGCCAAAACGGCTACCGATCTAGCCTTACGCTACCTAGGCTGCCATTATCTCTGGACTCACGCTACTAAGGCTGCCCATTCTTCTTTAAATCTGTAAATACCTGTCTAGAATAGACAAAATGCTATGACAAATGAGTTAGTATGCTCCTAATCCTAGGGATGTCTAACTATACATGATGCATGAGTGTCAATATCTTGGTGCGCCTGCTTCGGCCATCAATCAATCTCGACTCTCCGCTGCTTGCTTTCCCATTTTTCTTTTTTCTAGTGGAGATACCCCATTTCACTGTCAGGTTCAACCATTTCAACCTTTCTTTTCTGAATTTCTGGTTAGGGGTTCTAAAGTTCCCTTTCGGGTTTTCACTTTAGAGTTTTTTTTGTTTTTGTTTTTATTGTTGTTTTTTTTGTTTTTATATTTTTTTGTTTTTGTTTTTTTTCTTTGAGGTGTCCTTCCGGGTTTTCACCTGGGAGATCTCTCTTGTTGTCTCGAATGCTTTCTTTAAACAAGCGGGGCATGTGACATTGGTCACCTTATCCTGGTGCTCGAAGCCTTCTGCTCGTCCTGCTTCAACATATATCATGTAGGCAGTTGGAGGGCAAGGTTAATGCCGTTTTTTAATCACCTGCATCTTCAAGGTTAGATCACAGTAATGCTCAGAAATCTCTTGTTTATCATAAGCCTATGTTAGCTTATCTGCATGATGTCTATCGCAACTAACAAGAAGACAAGGAACGAGAGCTCAAAAATATGGTTTTATTACGATTAAGGATTTGGAACAATTTTGAGATGGTCATGGCAAACATGAGGAAAAGGCAAAGCAAAACATGAAATGCAAAACCTCCAAGTATCCACAGTATGAATGATGCGTGATCCTATCAATCGGAGTAGAATCTTTGCCTGGAGCTTCTTCTTCTGGTACTTATGGGGACGACTCTTCTCTCTGGAGGCCTAACCTCAAAATTTATCTGAGTCGCCCTTTACGGATTTTCGACTCGGATTCTTTCTTTGCTTCAGGAAGCCCTTTTTCGAGTTTTCGCCTTGAGCTCTCTATTTTTTTTCTTTTTTTCTTTTTCCTTGGAATGGCCTCTCGAGTTTTCGCTCCACCTTTCTTCTTTTTCTTTTTATTTTTCTTTTCTTTCTTTTTTATTTTTTCTTTTTTTCCAAACATAGTATTTCTCAACTGCATCAGAATTCACAAGATTTTCAACTCGTCTCCATCCATTTCGGTTAAGATTAATGCTCCTCCTAAAAAGGCCTTCTTGACAATGTCTGGCCTTTTCCAATTGGGCATCTACTTTCCCCGAGAATCTTTCTGAATCGGGAGGATCCTCTTAAGTACTAGATCTCCCTCTCTGAATTCTCTCGGGCGCACCTTCTTGTCGTACGCATGCATCATCCGTTTTTGGTACATTTGACCATGGTAGATGTCTTTTAGCCTCTTTTCTTCGATGAGATTCAACTGGTCGAATCTGGCTTGTACCCATTCAGATTCTTCCAACTTTACTTCATTTAGGACCCGGAGCGACAGAATTTCAACCTCAATGGGGAGTACTGCTTCGGTGCTATACACTAGAGAATAGGGCGTTGCCCTTGTCGATGTGCGAACATACGTCCTATAGGCGAAAAGAGCGAACGACAGATTCTCATGCCAATCCTTGTAGGTATCCGTCGTCTTCGCGATGACCTTTTTTATGTTCTTGTTTGCTGCTTCCACTGCCCCATTCATCTTAGGGCGATAGGCTGTGGAGTTATGGTACATTATCTTGAACTGGTTGCACACCTCCATCATCAATTTGTTATTCAGATTGGAAGCGTTATCGGTGATAATCCTTTCTGGAAAACCGTATCGACAAATGATCTCATTCTTTAGGAATTTGTATACCGTCGTCCTTGTGATGTTGGCATAAGATGCTACCTCCACCCATTTAGTGAAGTAGTCTATGGCGACCAAAATAAAGCGGTGCCCGTTGGAAGCCTTCGGGTGAATCTGCCCAATAAGTCTATGCCCCACGCTGCAAAAGGCCATGGGGAATTATGGTGTGTAAAGGTAACGGAGGAGCGTGAATCTTATCAGCATAAATTTGGCATTTGTGGCATTTCCTGGCATAATCGATGCAATCTCCCTCCATGGTCGACCAGAAATAGCTGTATCTCATAATTTTTCAGGCTATAGACAACCCATTGGCATGCGTCCCACATAGACCATCATGTACCTCTGCCAGAATCTCCTTCGCCTCCTGGGCATTCACACATCTCAATAATGCCTGGTCATGGCTTCTTTTATATAGAATCTCCCCGTCCAGAACATATCCCGCTGCCATTTTTCTGAGTGTTCCTGTCTTTGTCATTTACCCCTTCGGGATACTTTTGAAACTTGACATATCGCAAGATGTTATAGTACCAAGGGTTGCCATCTATCTCTTCTTGCACATTACAATAATGAGCCGGCCTTTCAAAAGTCTACATCTCAATGGGCTTCATTTCTGCCCCCGTGTTCGCTTTGAACATGAAAGCCAAGGTTGCCAAGGCGTCTGCCATCTTATTTTCTTCTCTGGGAAGGTAAGTGAAATTGATCTTTTCAAAATCCTTGGTGAGCTCCTGGATCAATTCATAATATTTGACCAGCTTTGAATCCCTGGTTTCCATTCTCCGCGCAACTGGAAATCATTAAGGATGAATCTCTGGATACTCGAAGTTCCTTAATCTTTCTTTCAATAGCTGCGTTCAGTCCCATAACACAGGCTTCGTATTCAGCCATATTATTGGTTCAGAAGAATTCTAGTCTGCTGGTGAAGGGATAGTAGACATTCTCCGGAGAAATTAACACGGCCCCTATCCCGTGTCCGAGGGCGTTGGAGGCTCTGTCAAAGTAAAGCTTCCATGAGTTGTCGTCCGAAACATTTCCTTAGTTGTAATACACATCAAGTCTTCATCCAGGAAATTAAAGTTCAAAGATTCATAATCATCCGAAGCACGACTAGCTAGGAAATCCGCTATGGCGCTTCCCTTCACGGCTTTCTGACTTACATACACAATGTCGAACTCGGATAAGAGCATCTGTCAGCGGGCCATCTCACTGTTAATGCTGGCGCTTCCATTAGGAACTTCAAGGGGTCTAGCTTGGATATCAACCATGTGGTATGGTATAGCATGTACTGCTAAAGCCTTTTGGTGGCCCAAACCAAAGCACAACATAGCTTTTGAATTAGCGGGTATCGTGTTTCGCAATCATTGAACTTTTTGCTTAGGTAGTAGATGGCTCTTTTCTTCTTCCAGACTCATCGTGTTGCCTCAATACGCAACCTATTGAATTCTCAAAGACTGTTAGGTAGAGGATTAAAGCCTTGCCTGGTACTGGCGCGAATAAAATCAGAGATTTGTCAAGTACCTTTTGATCTTCTCCAAGGCTTCTTGGCATTCGTCATCCCAGACACCAAGATTATTCTTTCTAAGTAGTCTGAAGATTGGGTCACACCTATCCGTTAACTGAGAGATGTAATTTAGTCTCCCCAGGAAACCTCAAACTTCCTTCTGAGTATGGGGCGGCGAGAGATCCTGGATGGCTTTCACCTTATCTGGATCGATCTCAATCCCTCTTCTGCTCACTACAAACCCCAAGAGTTTTCCAGAGGTAATGGCAAAGGTGCATTTGGCCGGGTTAAGCTTCAGCTGGTATTTCCGTAGTCTTTGGAATAGTTTTCTCAAGTTCTACAGGTGCTCTTCTTCTGTTCGGGACTTAGCGATCATATCATCCACGTATACCTCTATTTCTTTATGCATCATGTCGTGGAAAAGAGTCACCATCGCTCTTTGATAAGTCGCTCCCGCGTTCTTGAGTCCGAAAGGTATTACCTTGTAACAAAAAGTTCCCCACATGGTCACGAATGTGGTTTTCTCCATGTCGTCTGAGTCCATCTTTATCTGGTTGTACCCCGAGAAGCCGTCCATGAATGAGAACCATGAGTGTCTCGCGGTGTTGTCAACCAGCGTGTCAATATGTGGCAGAGGGAAGTTGTCTTTAGGGCTAGCTCGATTGAGATCCCTATAATCTACACACATACGGACCTTCCCATCATTCTTCGGTACTGGTACAATGTTTGCAACCTATTCAGGGTACTTGGCCACTTCCAAGAAGCCATCATCAAACTATTTTTTCACCTCTTCTCTGATATTTAACAACATGTCCAGTCTCATTCTCCTGAGGTTTTACTGTATTGGTTTGCATTCTGGCTTCATCGGCAGTTTGTGTACCACTATATCAGTATTCAGACCCGACATATCTTGATAAGTCCAGGCGAAAACATCCTTGAATTCATGGAGTAGGGCTAATAGTTTGCGCTTGGTTTTCAGGAAAATTTAGTCCCGATCTTTACTTCTTTTCTCTCTTCTTTAGTCCCCAAGTTTACAACTTCTGTTTCTTCTTAGTGGGACATGATTTGTCTCTCTTCGTTGGCCATCATCCTCATCAGCTCTGCAGGGACCTCACATTCCATCTCATCATCCTCTTCTTCAATTCCTGTTGAGATCCCGGGGCATTCAAAATCTACCTCGAGATTGGACTCAGCATCATTCATACAGTTAATTATGGGAGCCCTGCACTAAATGAGAACAAATGTATTGGGAAGAGAATGATTTTATATGAAGTGAATGAATATGAATAAAGAATGAATGAATGAATGAAATGAGATATTTTCCATTTGAGAAAACGAGGAAAATATCTTTTCATTTCAAACAAAAAGTTAACATAGGTGCCCTATACAAAAGATCCTCATTGCTTATGGGCAAAAACAAAAAGGGTTGATTCGGAGCATTACTCTGATCTAGCCCTAGAAACCACATGTAGATCAACGTAGCTCCAATTATCAAGAGTTTCGCAGCAGGGGCAGATGCTGGCCAACACGCTGCTGTCATAGTCATTCCCAGCTATCATGTTGATGGACATCCCCTCGAGTGATTCACTAAACATTTCTTTCTCATTGAGTATGTCATTTTCCTTGATTGCTTCTTCGACCTCCTGTCCTGGTCAGCTGAATCCTCCAGAGACAAAAGTATTTCTCAAACGAGGGAAAGACATTGGTCTCCATAGAATGTCCTCTCCCTTAAATCTAGCTCTTATTTGTTCTTCTTTCCTCTTGTACTCTTCATTTCTCTGCTGGACACTTGGCTTGTAACCCAGCATGAAATGATCCTTCTTGGTTATTACACTCCTAGCTCATAGGCTCCCTTGCAACCTTCTCCCTAGCCATCTTCCTGCTTTGGCTCCTCGGCCCAAAGTTTCAGCAACGGTCATCTTGGTGCAATTAGATAATCCGGGGCATGGGATCCGATTACCATCCGCGACGAATGTGGCATTCACCAGCTCTAATGCTCGAAAAGAGCATTCTGCAGCATCCTCATCATTTTGAATGTAGGGGGCATCTGATGTTACCGAAGCAATGATCTCTTGCTCAGCCTCTACTGTGACCAACTTGCCTTCAATCACAAATTTTAATTTCTAATGCAGTGATGAGGGGACGACTCCTGCAGAGTGGATCCACGGCCTTCCCAGTAAACAGCTGTAGGATGGTTTTATGTCCATCACCACGAAGTTGATCATGTACTCAATCGGTCTAATCAATAGAGACACCTCAATCTTTCTAAGTGTTCCTTTTTGTGTGCCGTCGAAGGCTCTCACGGAGTTATGACAGGGATTTAGGTGAGAATCATCGATTGGTACCTTTTGTAGAGTCACCATAGGTAGTACGTTCAGTGCTGACCCGTTGTCAATCAATACCCCCAGTAACGCATACCCCTTACAGCGGGTTGTGATGTTAAGAGCCTTGGTGGACCCCATTCCTCCTTCAGGGATCTGGTCATCACTGAATGTTATATGGTTATAGGCGGTGATATGCCCCACTATCCTATCCAATTTTGATACAGAAATGTCCTGGGGTACAAAAGTCTGGTTTAGCACTTTTAAGAGTGTCTCACGGTACTTTTCTGAACTCAGGAGCAACTCTAGCACCGTAATCCTTGCCGGTTGCTTTCGTAGTTGTTCCACTACACTGTATTCATTATGTCTCAAGAATTTCAGAAATTCTTTGGCCTAAGCCTCGGTTACTGGTTCATTTATCTTAGGAGGTGGTTCCTCACCGAATATCTGCACGGGGGTAATCGATGTATCATTTCCTTTATCCTGGGCAACTTCAGTAGCCTTCAAGGTTTCCGAGGAGTAACATCTGCCGCTCCTCATGAAGTAGCCCACCTCACCGACATTCTCATCACTCTTGGCTTGCTCGTCTTTCGGTGTAGGCTCTTCTTCAACTTTTTGTTCTTTTACTCCACCAGATTCTGGCTTTTCTGGTAGGGTCACATTCACAGCATAGTTCCAGGGAGTTTGCCGCATATCCTTGAATGGGAACGGGGATGGTGCTGAGATGATAATCTTGGGAGCCACCTTAGTAGCTTCTCCTTGGGAGGAACTTGCACCCTCTGGCCTGGAGGAGATGACAAAAGGTTTGTCTCTCCAGTATTTAATGTTGGGGCTGTTCGTCATATGTACGTTTGACCCCTTCCTTCATGTAGGCTCTTCAAAGAACTCTATTTGCTTATCGTTCATCAATTGTTGCACCAATCTCTTGAACTCGTCGCACTGTTGGATGTTATGTTCTCCGTCCTGATAGAATTCACAGTACACTCCACATCCCTTCTGCACTACTACCATGCCCCTGTCGATCAAGGGGGCTATGCACAATTGCTGAAATATCCACCGCAAAGGAGACTTGATTTTTGACACATTCTCCTTAACCTTCCTGGTAGAGTACTCCTCAATAGCGTTCACTGCCCTGTTCCCGTGATTAGGCAACGAGTTAGCAGCTACACTTGGTTTTTCAAACTTCAGTATCCCAGAATCGATTAGACTCTGCACAAACTTCTTGAAAGCAAGGCAGTTCTCTGTAGGATGACCAGGGGCACCACCGTAATAATCGCAATGCGCGTTCGAGTCATACCAGGACGGGAATGGCAGTTTGAACGGAGTAACATAGTATGGACGGACCAAATCTGGTTTGTACAACTGAGAGTAAAGCTCAGAGTACGAAACGATTAATGGAGTAAAAGTTTGCTTCTCTTTCTCCTTTCTCGAGGTTCTCTCATCCCTTTGGTTTGAGTTTTGAGCTTTCCCAATAGACGCCTGTGGCTGTGAGACTGTGAAATTCTTTGGGGCGGTGTAAGTACTGGCAGTGTTCACCTCATTCTTCTTGTTGTACTTCTGAGAACCTTCCCCGCTATCAATCCTACCGCTCTTGATTGCCAATTCAAGGGACTCCCCGGTCCTAATTAAATCAGCAAAACTTTGAGTTGTGTTATTAATGAGGCGATCAAACAATGTCCCCTTCAGAGTATTAACAAATAAGGGCATAATTTCGTGTTCGGGGATGGGTGGCTGAATTTGGGCGGCCACTTCTCGCCACCTCTGGGCATACTGTCGTAGACTTTTGTTGGATTTCTGCCCCATATTTTCTAGCATAATTCTGCTGGGCGTCATGTATGTCACGTGCTTGTATCACTCGATGAATGCTCTTGAAAGATCTTTCAAGGTTTTAATGTTTACTCGGCTCAACTGGTATACCACCGCAGCGCCGCCCCAGTCAGGCTGTCCTGGAAAAAATGAATTAAAAGTTTCTCATCCTTGAGGTAGGCCCCCATCTTTCGGCAATACATTGTCACGTGTGCAGAAGGACACGTGGTTCCATCGTATTTGTCGAACTTCAACGTTTTAAATTTTGGTGGCAGGACAAGGTCGGATACCAGACTTAAGTCACTGGCATCGCTTCCTGATTCTTCCGTAGTTTGCAGGGCTTTAAATCTTTCTTCCATGAGGCGAAACCTCTCATCCCATTTCTTTTCTACCTCTGTCCTGATTCTTTCGACCAAGTTCAGGTCTGGCACCTCTTCCTCGTAGAGCGCTTCCGTGTCAATGGCTTGATTCTTAGATGCCCCTACCTGAAGATTAGTATACATCACAGCAGGGTCAATATATACCCTTCTGGCCAGATTTGGCGTAACCGGTTGAACCTTACTGTGAGCTGGGGTACCTTCCGGCTCTTGAGCGACTTCATCTTTGACTCTTTTTTCGAGGCTCTTAGCCAACAATGCAGTTATGTCGGACACTATCGACGCTTGCGACTGAGCAATCTGGTCACTAAGGCTTCTATAGGCCTCATCAAATCTTGCTTCCAGATCTCTTTGTCCTTTCTCTAGACTGATTATCCTATCTTCCATGAGTTTGCTTTGTAGTCGGGTGAGGTATGGATGATGAATGATTGCGGCTTAACTTCTAATTTTACACTGCCACAATATTTACAATATTAATATGATTGTAAAAAAATAAATGCATGTATAATGATGCAAATGTCATGATGCAATGCAGGAATGTATGCAAATAAAGGTAATGATTCCGCTAGTAATCACCATTTTGAACTACTTTTACGGGAATTAAATGATCTAAATTACAATAGAGTTCACATTACAAAAGGAGGGTTCCTAATACAAAAGAGTCCTAATTACAACACGGAGTCCTACAGATAAGCCCTAGCTCTATCCCCTAACTTTCCAATAGCCCTGAGCAGCTTGATGAACCTGGGTGCTTCTTCCATGCCTGCGGCTACGAAAGGTCAGAGAGTTTCGGCTTCGGCAGCTAAGTCACGCACATGCCTTGCAACTCGTTGTATGTCCACCATTAGGTTTGCGTAATACTGGTCTCTATCCTGCACCATCTGGGCAGCATCATACAGCCTTCTTTGCCAATAATTGTCTCCTCCGGCTGCAGCCTCTTCGAATACTCTGATTCTTTCCCTATAATCCTGAACAGTTGTTTCAAGTGACTCAATCTGGGCTTGCAAAATGCCAACTTCACGCTCCCTTTCTTGTACTTCGATGAAGCAATTCCTCCGACGGTAAGTCTGAAATGAGTGTTCTAATTCTGCCAACCTTCCTTCTAACTCGACATTCTGACTTTGGTTCTGATTCAGGCTTTGGATGGTGTCGTCATACAATCTTTCCATTTCTAACAGTTTATTCCTACTACCCATGGACCTTTTTTTCTAAGCGGCGTTGTTCTCTCTTTCATGGTTGACTACTTGTTTTCCTTTGCTGATCTCTTGCCTAGTTCTTTTCTTCTCTTGATCGATGACCTCCTTGAAAGATCGCCTTTCCTCCTCGATAGCTAACCCGCATCTTTTTATCTCTTTCTCGATCACTCACTTGCTGATCTCTCTTTCTTCTTCCACCAAATGGATACCATTCATCCTTTCCTTTTCCACGGTTATGAACTGACTTCGGTTGGCCTTTTGTACTTTCGCTTGGAGTAGGATGGTATCCTTCTGGTAAAGAGCGTTCTTCTCGTCCAAATTCGCATTCAGTTTCTTCAATTGCCTAATGATTCCGTCCCGCTCTTTGACTTCTAAACTCGCTTTATAAAGCTCACCCGCATGCTGAGTCTGTTGGGTTTCCATCTTCCTCTTGATTTCTTCGAGTTCATTTCATAAAATATCAGCTTTAGACGATACTACTCTCATAAGCTTCTTAAGTGATACAACTGGT
Source organism: Hibiscus mutabilis (assembly GCA_019671005.1). Lineage (NCBI taxonomy): Eukaryota > Viridiplantae > Streptophyta > Magnoliopsida > Malvales > Malvaceae > Hibiscus > Hibiscus mutabilis. Next base: position 41,326,258 of record CM033732.1, read on the forward strand.
CCCTGATCGGGTTCTGGAATCTTATCATTAATCCTCAAACGTCTCCAAAGATCATAGTCTAGGGTGATCATACGCTCGGTGTCTCCTTTCACTCTGATCCGGTAACAATGGTCCCAAGCCCTCATGATAGTCTGAACTTTTTCCTTGAACTGACCTTTGAAAGGAAACTCACTTTGGCTCAATCCAGCGGTATTGGGAACAAACTGTCGTGATCTGAATTGTTGGGACACCAGAAGCGGAGCACAAGCAATCCCACCATACGCCCTAACATCATTAACCAGTCATAATCACCGCAACTGTACAAGAAGTAATTAACTCTACCGAGCCACGGATCCCTCCATACTATGTCTTCATCTTGAATGTACTTGAAGAAACTGGACCATTCCTTCGTCTTCAAGTTTTCTCGCCACTCTTTTGCTAAGTACTCATGTAAGGGCAAAAAGCCTTGAAAGGATATCCCCGGTAGGACCCTCGTCGGTGTCTTCCACATGTGGCTATGAATCCATACCCGTAACAGCTGTGCACATTCTCAAAAACGTCCTTCTTCGTGCTTTCGACTAGCATTTAAAGAAATGAAGGTCTCGGCCAAGATAGCTGGTACTGGGTTCGCCCTCCGTTTCATACGCTCAAACAGATCTAGAATGGCTACATCAATGTTTCCAAGAGTTCTCAGAAAGATTACCAAACCATATATTCCCAAGGTAAATAGGTATATCTTCTTCCCCTCATCGGGATGTGTGGGTATGATGTCTCTAATACCCTCCCATGCAAAGACTGTATTGTCTCCTCGAAGTCGAATTAGGCCATTAACCCAATCGTCACTCATCCCGACAAAGGTTTTAAGCTTCAAAGTGTAATTTTGATTCCTCGACGGTTTTGCATAGATCCAATCTTCCTGAACGTTCTTTTGATTAAGTAAGACAGTGTACTCTTCTACTGTAGGCAGCATGTCCTGTCTATTGAAGGTGAAGCATCAAAAAGTAAGATTCCAGAACTGAAAAATAGCTCGGAGTAAGGGCTGATTGACTCGAACGTATAACAGCTGTGCAATGTCGCCATAACTATCACAGAACATGTCTTGTAGTCTTCGGTCCCATCCTTCCCAGGTGCTTTGAAGATCCCATAAGTCGTTCTGTTGAAGACTCACGTAGGTGTACCCTGCTACTATGCGCTAGCTCGGAAAACTGTCCCCTTGGGCCTTCTGACCAATGCTTGACTGACAAGTTAAGCTCTTCTTTCCTAAGATACATTTTTTCCATGGTGAAAGACTTTCTGATCAGGTAAACCACTTGATCCAATACCTTTATGTAATGCAAATGCAATAATGTATGAAAAAAAGCAAAAGCAAAAAAAAAAAAACAAGTCAGTACCAGATAAATATATAAATAAAAGGACAAATTAAATAGGATAAACACACAAAACAACCCTATTTATCCCGTCTAAAACACCTAAGGTTATCCGCATGGCTCTAAAGGGGTGGGTTTCTATGTGTTCTCTACATGCAGTTTTGGTGCTAAGAGGTACCCAAATTGTCCTTGTTGTCCTCTACTAAGAGTAGCAAGGCCCCCGATCATCACCCATTATAGGCTCCTTTCAACCAGGTTCAATTCAGGGGGACCCATTCGCTTATGCCTGCACGAAGGAACGATATCCTTACGAAAGCATAAGGTACTCGAGCCTGAAGGTACTTGCTAGGCCTACACGGGAGAATGATATCTCCAGGAAAGCATCAACATTTTCCCCCCACTTAAAAACGGGTTTATATGCCATATTTTAAATGCATCAAAATAAACACGCAATTATAACCGAATGTCAGTTTAATAGTCACTTTAATCCAGAATTTCTAATACTAATAAAACGATAATTATTTAAAAAGCTCGACTCACTTTATTTCGTTTTTGAAAAACAAATAATAGTCCCCAGTGGAGTCGCCATCTGTAGCGATGGCCCTTTCACGCTAAAAAACAAGTTTTATCTATTTTATCTATTGTTTTGTTTTGAAAATGTCTTCTGTGGGGGTTTTAAAAAATCGTAGTTTATTTTAAAATTGGAGTCGCCACCGGCCACTTAGGTAGGCCGGACACCATAAAAACCAGAGATTTGAAAACTTGTTGGGTTCGGGAGTCGGTTATGGATGGGGAAGGATTAGCATCCCCTACACCGCCCAAAATTGGTACTTTTATAACTACCGCTTTATTAATATTAAACTTTCCGGATTAAAATGACGATTAAATTAAAATTTGGTTATAAGTGCGAGTAGATTTTGAAGGCCCTGTTATCCGAGAGTAAACGCCCAACCACTATCACTACGCCTGATACTGGCCCCGTTTATGCTCGGATAAAAGGGCACCGCATTGACAATTTATATATCTCGATATGCAATCTTAGAGAAATAATTCAGAAACATACATTTGCATTGACATGGTAAAGGACAAAATAATGAAAAACATGGATATCACAAAATTAAACAAATATAATAAAAAACACGAACATAGCACATCATGATGATAATAATGAGGCATGAATAAAGACATGTGGGAAATAAAAACACATACTTCAAGAATACATACATATTAAAAATAAACACAATGTAACATATGCATGACATAAATGTATTATGATGTTAATTTCACAAATCAAAACCACATGCTAACAAAGAAACTAATACCTAGTACATAACATATGACCTAATTTGCATACACAAATAAATAAAAACATGTCATTATACATGACTAAAAAAAACACTAACATGTAACCTAAAAACATAAAACTCATACTAACATATACAAACACCATGAAAATCAAACTAAAGTATGATATAAAAACGAATATGGACAAAAAGATAAAAAGAAAACAACACATCCAAAACATAAGTAGACACGGTAAAACATGGCATATATGAATACAACGAGTAATAGAACATGCTAAGAACAAATAAAAACACAAATAAGCAATGAATATTTAGAACACAAAACAGGGACTGAAACGCTAAGAAATAAAACAGAAAGGCAGAAATTAAAAGGAAATAAAACTTGATTTAAGGACGTAATTACAAGCCTAATGAAACTTAAAAGGACCAGACATGTAATTGAACCAAGGGGTGAGTGAAAATTTTAAAAACGCGGTGGGACTGGGGAGGTAATTTCACCTTTTAAAAACTGATTTCAGTTTAATCCAGGGGTTGAATTGCAAGATCTTAAAATATAAGGAGGAACGGGGTTGTAAATATCCCATGCGACAAGACAGAAATGAAAATAATGAAAACGCGGGGGGATTTATTACCGGATTTCACCATTTTAAAAAATAAAACACCTATAAAACACCTTTATCCGGCCCAAAATTAAACTTTTCCCCTTTTTTTAAACCCTTCTTTATAAAACAACTAGCCTTTACTTTTCTCTCAAAACCAAAATGACCCATTTGATGAACCCAGAAACTGACATCCAACAGCCGTCTCCTCTTCCGCCGGCCGCCGCTAGTCGGCGCCAGCGAACCTAAAAAACCACCAAAACAACCTTTGCTTCAACTTAAACTCGAATCCAAACTTAGATTTAAAAAAAAAGACTCCCCTTTTACCTAGATCTAAGAAAACTCGAAAGCGAAGACCACTTTTCTTAAGAAAACCGAGACAAAAAAAACGTCTCCCTCTTTAGCCGACTCACCATATTAGGCTTGTTGCCAGCCGGGGAAGTGACGGTCGAAGGTAAATCACCCACTCTTTTTCTTTTTTTTATTTTATTTCTAGAGTATATCCATGTATGCAAGGCTTAATATGAATAGATACCTTTGTGTTTTTTTGTGTGTGTTCGAAAGATGAACAAGTAGATGGAACTTTTTTTTGTATTTTTGAAAACTAATGATATTACACTTTTTGTTGGTTTACATATATCCTGCCTTGATCTGTGCTTTTTGGTAGAAAATAAGACAGGAAAAATACTTGATTTGATCTTTTAGGTACTGACATAACATCTTTTGTGTTTTTAGTGGTGCTCGGCCATGCTTGGTGGTTGGTACGGCAGCATGGAGGAGGTGACCACTCGGCTACGTGGACTGGCGTCTTTGAAGATGAGAAGATTATCATTGCCAGAACTATTCCTAGCCGTTGGATCAGATCTGATCCAACGGTTAGGATTGCTCGATGATCAGACGGCTGAGATGGGACCTTGGAAATAATGTAGCGGTCTGGGATCATGCCACGTGGCCTGGAGAAGATGACCGGCCTTGCAAGTGTCTCACACGCGCGAGTGGAGAAGATGAGGGGTCTTTATGCTTCAACCGTGGCCGTTGGATCTAGATCTGATCCAACGGCCTTCGTGCAGTTGTGCAAAATAAAGGGGGGCATTAGGGCTCCATTATCTGATGTGGGTTAGGGTTTGGGCCGGATTGGGGCCAATGTAAACATTAATTTTGGGTTTCATGTAATATATAATAGACTGGGCATTTAATTTAATAGTGGGTTTTTATTTTCAGACTTGTTCATTTATAATAATAATAATAATAAATATAATATTGCATACGTACACACACATAAACATACATGCAAACTACACATACGTATCACATTAATATAATATACAAACATACATGCATATATACCTATACACACATGGTCTACGTACACATTAATCACACGTATAGTAAACAAACAAATAATATAATAGGTATACATGCAACAGTGATATGTAAAGTATTAAACTAACGTAAATCAACGCGATGCTTATACACGAGATAAAAATGGGTGATTACACATGTCTATCAAGTTAATATTTTTATTTTAAAATTTCACATAAATGAATTTAATAAAAGAATTTTAACGATGTTAATAACCAGAGGTAGAGCTTTAAATAACAAGTAAAAGGGTTAAACTCTAAATGTATAAAGAGTACAAAAATTTAAGATATATTTTTAACATTTTTTATCTACATCCAGAATGTGACAAATCTAATCATTATTATTTGGGTTAAGGTGTGGGGATTGTCCGAGCAATCCTTCATATGGAGTGAGTCAATGTATGCTCATTGGCTTAATTTACTTGTTCAGGGAAAAAAAAAACTAAGAAAAGTATAGGTGAGTTAATAGTATGTTAAATCAAATTAATCAATTAAATTTAGGTTTATTAATTGACCGAATGACTAAGGATGCTCATATTATTCTATTTTGTATGAGTTCGAATCTCAACATTTATCTTGAGAATACAATCTCTCACTTAAGCAAAAAATTAATCAATTAAATCAAATCTATTTAATTATTTTTTAATCTTTTTGGTTCTCAATTTATTGGGTTTAGACTAGAGGTGGCAAACGGGTCATTCGGTTCGATTTTGTTCGGGTCATTTCGAGTATGATATTATTCAGTTCAAATTCGGTTTCGATTCGGTTCAGTTCGGTTCAGTTTTAGTTCGGGTCTATTGTGATTCGGGTCGGTTGATTTTTTTTTCCGGTTATTTTCGGTTCGGGTCAATTTCGAGTCAATGAGAGATCGGTCGGTTTTAATCGAGTTTTTAGACCGGTCAATTTTTTACACCCTATATATAGATTTATAAAGTCAATATATTTAACTTTTTGGTGAGTTGTGAGGTTGTTCATATCCTATCTTTATTTATTTCTATTAATATCTTTTATATATTTCGAGTTGCATTTGGTTCGGGTCTATTCGGTTCGGGTCCATTTCGGTTCAACTAAAATTCGGATCGGTTTCGGTTCGGTTCGCTTTGTTTCGCTTTCAGATCAAATTTCGGGTCATCATGTTCGGGTCGATTTCGGGTCTCGGTTCGAGTAAACCGGTTCGATTTTCGGGTCTCGTGCCAAATTTGCCAGGTCTAGTTTAGACGTTTAAATATATACCAAATAAATCAAATAATTGCATGTGTATTTAAATAATTTAATTTTAATATGAATTAAATACTCAAATATGAGATACATAAATGGAGCTAATTATTTAATTAATTTAACTAATTACAAATATGTGCTATTATATATAAAATATCAAAAAGTAAAAACAATTATAATTCAGCTTTTTCGTTTATCTCTGTTCGGTCAAGGAAAAAATTAATTGTTATTTCAGTTTTGGGTTTAAAATTGAATCAGTCTATTTAATTTTTATGGTTAAATTAATTTTTTGATTTTATTTTTATGGTTAAATTAATTTTTTGATTTTTTTATTTAAACATTGATATTTGACTGATTAATCCAGATCAAATACTAAAAAAACTCATAATTAAAACTACCATCTTAATCTAACATCTTAATCTAATTTTATCGGTTTACAATATAAAAAATCGAACCTCTGTATCAACGACAAACTGTAATTGAAATATATTTTTATTATTGATATATAAAAAACTGTACCCCCTAATGCACAACCCCACTTGAGCGTTGTTTTAACTTTTATGTAAATAAAAAGTTTCAAGTTCAGATTTTTTTGGGTTGAGTAGATATTTATTTTATGGTCCATGCTTTCCCTCCCAACAATATTTTGATTACCTGAATCAATAAAAATCCATGCTCACTTGGTCTAGGATTAACCTTTGATTGCAAGAGTGAACGAAACCTTAACACCAAACATGGTAAACAAAATTGCTTACCAACATGATACAAACCACTAAAAACACTTAATTCTGTGAGGATTTACCCCAAATCCTACAAAGCCTAAAGGACACATTAAACAACTCTATCACAACCAGAAATTTCCCATACTATCTACAAGTAATGACAATTCAACCAGGGAATTTCAGCTTCAACTTACTAAAAAAAACATATAAAAGAACAACTGCAGATGAAAATGTGAGTACTCCTCTCCATCTTTGGTTTAAGATGTCCAATTACCATTGAGCATGTGAATGCTCCTAAATATCTGACTGTGAACCAGGAATGGCACAAAACAGCGTTTTTTTCTTCTTTGGTTTAACACCGAGCCTTTCCGCTTCCGAGCGTGAGCTCCAGATCATCCATTCCTACGTCGTGAATCCTTTCTCCTTCCCATGGCTTCACCTGTCCATTCTCGAACTGAAACTCAACACCTCTCCCTTTATCTACCATGACGATATCATTGGGCAAATTTTGCGGCTGCAAAGGTTTCACAAGATTAAATGTTGGAGAAGTTGGCACTTGAGATGTAGAAGGTGCAAACTTTTGAAAGATTATCCATTGGCCGGATTCAACCGTGGACGAATCGGATTCATTGCATTCAGGTATAGTAGCCGGGGCATGAAAATGCCGGTGGGTCGGACTAGCCGGGGCAGAAACGACATAAAACGGGTAGTTAAAAGAGGCCATTGATTCCTTTGCAATGGCCTCCCAATTGGGAATTGGCTTAGGATTTCTTGAGGTAGGAGAGGAAAGTGGTGGTGTCACAGGGGCACTGTTTGAGATTCTAAGAGGAGGCAAAGTCGACGGAATGGCGTTTCGAAGGAACGGAAGGATACTCGACGGGTTGTTAGCATCAAACCGAGTGGAACTAGGGTAGGAAGAGGAGGAAGGACTGACTTGACATGAAGGAATTGGACTTGGAAACGCAGAGGATAATGGACTCGGATTTTGGGAAGAAAATGGGGTAACCTTATTTGAACTTCCAGGTATATCTATTGGAGTTGGCTTACATCCCTGAACAACAAATCATGAAAAATCAAAATCAAAATCAAACAGATCAGAAAAAAGCCCAGAAATCATGAAAAACTATTCATCAATGTATCATGTTTTTGTTCCAAATTCCAACACAGATCAACTAATTATTGTCTAATTATAAAACTGCAACTAAACAAAACCAAAATCAAACAGATCAGAAAAAACCCAGAGTGCAAAATTAAGATAAAAATCAAGATGGGAACTAGATCCAACGCAATTAGCACCAAAAAATGAGCAGAAAAGTAAAGGGGTAAGTTTGAAACCTTGCGATAAGTGGTGCCATCTTCTTCAACGACCCAACCAGCCTCGGCGCAAAGAGCTTTGAGGACCTCATTGTTATCGCAGTGCTTGGGCAAATTGTAGTTGCCTTGAGCTCTAAGGCCAGTATAAATCTTGGCAGCGAATGCTCTTCTCCTCCTCTCTCTCCTCCGGTTGTTCTCTCTCTCCCTCCACGACGGTTTCCTCCTTGGAGCCGGCGTCGACGTCACCCCATCCGAAGTCATCTCTCTATAACTGCGAAGCCACCAACGGCGGTTAAGGTATGGGAGGAGCGGCGTGAAGGTGCGTTGTAGAGGATTATGTCAAAAAAATGAAGAGGAAAAGGAAAAGGAAAGAGGAGGAAGAAGCGGAGAAGAACACGAGTCACGAGGAATACGCTTTTGCTTCGCTGGAAAAAAAATCAAAATAAAAATGTTAAAAGAAGATAGAATCTTTCGCACTGTGTTTTCAGACCAAAACGTTGAATTGAAAAGAGAAAAGAAATTACACTCTAATGCTCTGTTTTTAATTAGTACAGTATATAATGTCAGACCAAAGCTCGAATTACAAGAGAAGAACAAAAATGTAAAATTCTCCCATTAGTCCCTGTGGAAGTTGTGAATTTAGTTCTTAATTTCTGATTTGATATTTCTATCTAAAGAGTGACTTAAGTCAAATTTTACTACTGGTCTTTATATCATGTATAAATTGTATATTTAAGTTATTTTTTTTATTATTTTTGTAAGTTTTTTAACTTTGTTACCTTTGAAGCTCGACAAAGTTCTTTGGCCTCCTTGATGGATGTTGTTCTTGGTCCTTAAGCGATAGTCATCTTCTGAGCTTCTCCTTCCCCCTTCTTTTTTTCCTTTTCATTTCCCTTCTTTGTTCTTTTGCTTTTTTTTTTTTTGACATTAGATGCTTCAATCTCCCTTTAGTCACTTTTCTGTGGAGTCTCTTAATTCGGTTTTTATGATTCTGATCGAGCCCTCGTTTTGTGTGGAGAAAATTGAATCGAGGATGAGAGGGATTTCTACTCATGCCTTCAATTCTATCGAATTTTCTTCGACGGGTGATTCTGTCCTTCGCCTCTTTCGCGGCGGATGATCTAACTCTATCTTTTTCGTTTGCCTCCAGTCATCGATGATTTCATATCTAGACGTGATGGTTCTGTTAGATTTCTTTTTACATCTACAATGTTCTCATCCTTCTGTGATCCTAGAAGTGTTCATGCATATTTGAAGATTGGTAGTTGGCTTGGTGTGTCTCAGTCTCTCTCTCGTTGGATCGTGCTTTCTTCGTCGTTTTGGGTGTTTGATGCCCTCGTTTTATGCTGTGTTTTTTTGTGATATTTTTTTTATATTTATTTTGTATGGCTTCCTCTATTTGTCGTTTGTTTGCTTTGTATTTTTTTGTTTTCTTTTTTGTGTTTTGCTTTTTTCCTCATCCTTTGTGTCTTTGTTCTTGTTTTTTTTTTGTCTATTTTTATTTTTTTTATTAAATGTCGACTTTGTTCAAAAAATTTATTTTCTCTAATTTAATAATATCAAGCCCCAAATCTAGTCATATTGTATATATATTATTTGAATTACGTCTAGAATTTCAAAGTTAGAAGAGTACACAAATTTTATATGGCTTAAATGAAAAATAAGTGTCCAAAGTATATCTCTTTTGAACTTTAGGTGTCTAAAGTATTTTTTTGTAAAAATAGGTGCCTAAAGTTTCAACCGTTATAATTTTAGTTGCCTCGTAGTTAATTGCCGTTAAAAAACCGTTTAACCAATCAAAACATGACACATGGCATGTTTATTTTATGTTTCAAAATAAAAATTTAAAACAATTTTTTACACAAAAATTTAATTTTTCAAAAAATCTTGAAATTTTCAATTCTTACAAAACAATCCCAAAATCCTTAAATTTTTCCAAATCCAAACTCCCAAATCGTTACCGCTTCCGCTGCCGATCGCCGCCCCTAAACATCCCCTTTGGTCGCTGACCTAGCTGATCATTTCCCTCATCACGACATCGCCAAAAATGATGAACAGCGTGACAACTAACGTCGAACACAAAATTGACGTTCGGCTACCAAGCCGTTCGTCGTTTTCGGCAACACCGTGATGGGGGAAACGACTGGCTAGGTCTGACGACCAAAGGGGTATGCTCAGGGGCGGCGATCGGTGGCGGAAGCGGCTGCGATTTGGGAGTTTGTGTTTGAGAAAATTTAGGAATTTTGTGACTGTTTTATAAAAATTGAATTTTTTTGTTATTTTTTGAATAATTAAAAAAATAGTTTTTTCCTTCAATTAAAAAAAACAAATTATTGTCACGTGTCAAGCATTGATTGGTTAACGATTTTTTAACTATCAGCCACCTAAAATTGTGATTGTGTAAACCTTAAGCACCTATTTTTAGCATAAAATACTTTAGGCACCTAAAGTTCAAAAGATGTATACGTTGGACACCTATTTTTCATTTAAGCCATTTTATATTGACGAAATTATAATATGAAGACTAAATCAATAAAATATATAATATAGAGATTAATAATAAAAATTGATTAAAGTGTTAGATCAATGAAGGGACGAAGCTACAACTATGGTGGGAGGGGTTATAATAAAAATACAATGTACTCAATTATACCAGATTATAACACATTTACATAAGAAGTTAATTAGTTAGTTTTATTTCTTTATTTGTATATATACATGTATTCATTTTTATTCCAAATTATTGGCATAAGAAAATACTATTATTTTTCTTCTTCCCAATTGTCTCGAAATAAAGCTTCTAACATGATATCAGAAGATTATTCAACTTCACGATCATCTTAATCCAATCGGGTTTTCAAGACTGATGATCCATCTGATGAATATTACATTTATCCCAAGAAAAATCTCGCCCTCGTTCTAACTTTTGCTTTGCTTACCGGCAACAACTATCATGGATGGGCTCGTTCAATGAAGATGTTGGTGATTTCAAAGAATAAATTTTACTTTGTAGATGACTCAATTAAAGAACCCAAAGAAGACGATCCGAAATTTCAAGCATGGGTCAAATGCAACAATTTGGTTCTCTCATGGCTTCAGCGTGCGATTCATCCTGAAATTGCTCAAAGTGTCATCTGGATTGACAATGCATATGAACTGTGGACAGACCTCTTCGATTGTTTTAGTCAAGGGGACCTTGCTCGTGTTTCGGATTTACTCCAAGATTTGTACTCTTTACAACAAGGTACCCTTTCTGTTACAACCGTGCTCGATGCCCATGAGCATTTTCTTCACTTTCTCATCACTTGGTGGTTTCGACCATCCGGTGGTAAGTGGTCTACCATTCGCATGGTGGATGACTTTTGGCTCTATTGTTTCCGTGAGGGAAAACGTCCTAACCTTGCCCAAATCATGTTCACCGAATTTGTGTACCTTGTCCAAAACTGTCATACCACCCTCGTGTCTTCCTTTACCTATGGCACCCTCTTAGCTACATGTTCCACAAGCTTGGGATAGATTGTTCTCTTGATCTTGGAGTGCCTCTCACCGATCCTATTGTTGATCGATCTCTCTGGCGAGCCAAGTTCACCTTCTACAATGGAGAATGGGTTCGCAGTGCGGATCTTCCCGGTGGTGCTCAAGCCGATCCATTGGAGAATATTCTCGTTGCTCCAGATGCTCCGGTTGCTCCACCTTCCCTTGATGCTTTTATGGCTTACCTTGATGAGAAGTTTGCTACCATGGATACTCGGTTCGATGCCATTGATACTCGTTTGGATTCCATGGATGCTAGAGTGACCTCCGTTGAGAATCGTGTGGCTTCAATGGACATGACCCTTACCTCTTTTCATACCGAATAGAGTGGTCATGCTCTTGGTGATGAAGAAGCAGATGAAGACGAGGATGATGAAGATGAGAACGACTCTTAGGCTTTGCATCTCATTCATCTCATATCACATTATCTATTAGGATTTGAGTTTTATGCACCTTTGTCTTTATTTGATTTCCTATGACATTATGTTTTTATGCTTTGGATTATGTTTTTAAGTTTAAGTTGGATATTAATGTTGCTTTAAATTTATGCTTTGAGTTTATAATATTTATGTTGTTTAATTATCTTTGGAGTTATTCGTGCTTTATATCTTGTGTTTATTTGCCCCATTGATTTTGATATAACAAAAAGGGGGAGTATGGGATATAAATTTTTCAAAGGTTTTTCAAAATAAACTATCCTTTAGCCTTAAAGAAAGGGGGAGTGACTTAAAAAATTATTTTGGTTTTGTTATATCAAAAATGGGAGATTATTAAACCTATATTTGATTTTGATATATCAAGGATTATTTTGCAAAAAGGAATAAATTTTTAAATACTCAATTGACTCACTAAATTGAAAAGGATTCGAACATAAAATAATTTCTAAGTCAAAACCTTAAACCCCAAATATTTCCTAAGTGTTTTGATACTCAAAATAGCCAATTTGGTACAGGAGTACCGATACTCCATAGGCCGTATCGGTATGGTTTTTCGCTACTGGAAATTTGTTTTAAACTTAGTGGCTATAGGGTACCTATACGAGTGTAGCCGTATCGGTACACCTTTGTAAACTTGGAAACCAAATTGCTATAGAGTATCGGTATGCCTTTTAGCGTACCGGTATGGGGGTTAAATATTTTCTAAATCTTTGCATTTAATTTTTAACCTTTGACTTGTCAGTTTATTGGAACCATAACTTTAAAAATTAGTTAACACGTACCGATACCTTAAAGGCGTATCGGTACGAGGTTTTATGCAAAACTTCCAAAGATTCTAGTGAGCAAAATCGATATCGATAAGGTACGGCCCGTACCGATACTCTTTGTAAAATAGACACTCTGTATCGATACGGATTCCCATGTATCGATACCCCTGTGTTGCAACGGCTATTTTCTCTTATGACAGGTACCAATTTGAGTCATCGAGTACTGATACCTAGTGTTGGCAGACATCATTTATTGCGAAAAATGTAGCTCAACGGCTATAATTATGTTCTCAGCTACCCAAACAATTGGAAATCAATAAGGGGGTATAAAATCAAGTCTCCAAAGCTTTTTCAACAACTATTCATCAACTCTAAAGCATTCAAGCACACCTCCAACAATATTTGAGCCTTTATTGTCATATCTTGTAAACCCACTTGAGTAATCTTAATTGTATTCATTTTATTCAAGTATTGGGGTTTGAGTGAGCCTAGAATTGTGCAAACACTTAGCCTTTGTGAGGATTTTCAGTTTGCTTAATTTGTATTTCTCTTTGTGAGAGTTCTTAAGGTTTTGAGGTATAAACCTTAAGGGAGTTGTAAGGTTATCTCCTTGAGCCTCAAAAGCAAAACAAATATAGTGGATTTGAGAAATCCTTAGTGTGGATAGTTAAAGAGTGGATGTAAACCTTAATGAGAAGGTTGAACCACACTAAATTCTTGCGTATTTATCTTTTTTCTTCCACCAATTTTTTAAATTTCCAATTCACCCCCTCTTGGCCATCTTGCATTGATTGTTCATCCCAACAAAATCTTCTTGTCTATAAGGTGTATGTGTATTGTCAAAGGGTTAAGAATATGTATGAACAAATGTTACCTTATAATCGCCTAAAGATTATTCAAAAAAAATTATTACACCTCAACCGTAAGTAAAGCAGTTGAGTTGGTCTGAAAACCTGGAGTTGAGAGTGTGAACGGGGATGATAGAAAGCGTAAGACTTAACTTAACAGTCAAATAAGTGCCCAAACTATACCCTTTTTTTCTAGTTAGGTTTTTAAAATTTGTTTTGGGCCAATATAGGTGCCTAACGTTTTCAACGTTACTCAAATAGGTGCCTCGTCGTCACTGTTTGTTAATTTTCACCGTTATCTGACACATGTCATCTTCTTAAAATAACCTCAAATTTCATAAAATAGGCCAAATATTTGAAATCTCTAATACCCCAAAACCCAAATCCCGATTTGACCTGATTTCATCGCCGATTGCTAAGCCGCCGCCCTTCACATCTGTCACCGGACCATCACGACCATTTACCCTATCACCTCATCACCGAAAATCGACCGATGTCGTGCGAAATATCAAAATCGTTGAATAGTTCATTCGCATGATTGAGGATGAACGACGATATAACAAACAGTGAACGATGTATGGGTCATTCGATGAGGGGATGACGCTTTATTTCGTTGTTAGAAACGCGACCAACGCCAGTGGGAGTGGACGAATTTGGGGGTTTAGGGATTTGAGGACTATTTTGGAATTATTTAAAAATTTTAGGATATTTAATTTTTTTATTTATTCTAAAAAATAAAATTAAAAAATGTTTAATAGTGCCACATGTTCGATTTTGATTGGATAACGAAAAAAATTAACGTCCGTCATGGCCAAACCTTAAATGGGTCACGAAATGAAATGTTAGGCACCTATTTGGACCAAAATATAATTTGGGCACCTATTTAAAAAAGTATAATTTAGATACTTATTTGATAGTTAAGCCAAAACGTAAACCAAGTGCGTAGGTTACGAGGAGCAACTCAGGGTGGGGACAAGACACAGTGGTTGTGTTTGGAGACGATAGGTCCCAGAAAAACATCTGATCACTTCAATTGCTTACATTATATCAGTAGCAGCGATTGTTATGGCAGTTTTCAGTTTCACTTAGGGATGACAATGGGGCGGGGCGGGTTTTTGCCCGTCCCGAAATGTCCTGATCTAAAAACTCCAAAATCTAACATAGTCTTATCTCGAAATTAAATATTAATTTACCCACCCCGTTCCGTCATTCCCCGACACATAAACCTTTAAATTCGAACCTAACCCGACCGACTCAAAAATTTAAAAAATATATTAAGTTTCGTCGACGATAAATGTTAGATTCAATCGAACCACCATAACATTCACAAAATATAAATTTCAAGGACTTTAAAACTATATAAAAAATAAAATAAAACCAATTAAATTACTCACATGAAGAAATACATATTTAAAAGAATAAACTCGAACCATTGATCTTCAAAATCAGATATGTTAAAACTTGAACAATATCTAATAAAAATTTATGATAAACACAAACTAAAAAAATAGCTTAAAACCCCTAAAAGTGTTTATTTATAGTGATATTTTTACAAATATAATAAAAATAAATAAATATAATAAAAAATATACCGGGACAAGGCGTGGTGGAAAATTTCCATCTCATACCCGAACCCGCACTGCCCCAACTTAATGCTTTTCAACACCCGCCTTGTCCTGCCTTGATCCTTGAAAATTATAAAAAAAAACCTCGAACAGGTCAGATCGGGGCACACCGAATCAGGTCGGGTAATTTTTCCATCCCTAGTTTCACTTGGACAAACAAACACTTGCGCTTTCTACCATTCACAAATCCCTCGCGTGGGGTGTGGCTCGTCAACAGCCCTGCAACCGCACTTCTTCCTTTTTTGTTTGTTTGGGTTAGGTTCATCAAATTTGTAATCACCTAACGTCGTTTTTATGTATGTATGTATGTATGTATGTATGTATGTATGTATGTATGTGTTTAACAAGCAAACAAAGCTGAAATCTACCCATGATAATTAAACTTCTGAATCCCTTGATAAAATAAGTTCGATGGGCAAAAACAGGGTCATTACTCGATTTTTTAGCAGTTTTTTAATCCAGATTGGATTAGGTTGGATTCAGGTAGATCCGGTGGCTGGTTTTATTATTAAAAAATAATAAGAAATTTTTTAAAAAACCATTTATATTATATATTTCAATAATTAAATTTTGAACAAAATTAAATAAAAAGATCCAAATGATATTCTTAGAATTACCATAACTACAGACTTGGAACAAATTGTCACGGAGTTAGAGTTTGACTAGCTGATCCATGCGGCCTTAGTCGATGATCTTAAATTAAAGACTATGCCAGCCTTCGAAACACTAAGCAAGAATGCTTAAAATGACGGAAGCTTGATGGTAAGGAAAACACGAAGAATGAGAGTGAAGGATTTCTCTATTACTCAAGAAATGTTTTAATGATTACAATAGGTGAGGGTGAGCCTCTATTTATAGGCAAACCCTCTTACATCTAACGGTCAGGAATAAAATGATCCAAGGGCTAAGGATCATCCCTAGATTCATGGCTTCTATCTAAGGAAATTCTATCCTTATTTTACAAGGTTGCCTAAAATGTTGGGGAAGAATCACTCCCCAATCATGTCCATTCTAACATGATTGTTGCTCACATGTTGGCAAGGATACTTTCCATATGTGCCTTGGTCGACAAGATGAGCTTCATCCAAGTGATGGATTTCCTTGGGTGGATTGGCACTGGGCAGGCCCAGCAATTTGGCCAAAATCTCATGAGTAGCATAAAGGGTGCTGGTTTGGATCCATGGTCTTGGACAACAGGAGGGTGTTCGTCTGGGCCCCTTGATGTGCATAGATGGTGCTGGTATGGGCCTTTCGGTGTTGGGTAGCACGTGGCGTGCTGGTTTGGGCCCCTTAGTGTGTACCTGTCTCAGTTTTGGGCTGGCGGTTTATGACATTCTCCCCCAATGGATCTAGCGACGTCCTCATCACTTGTCATTGATGGAATTCGGCAAGCTTGTCCTCAAATTGCCATAGGTCCTCGACAAGTTCCCAACTACCCTCGATTTCAGAAAGTCCCTTCCAAAGCACAAAGTATTCGTGCCTTGGCCTATAGTCTGGTCGTCATATCACTCGGTCTGTCAGGATGTCTTGTGCCTCTTTCTCATAGGAGACCTTCACTCCTACTGGTGCTCTACTTGATTTGATCCTTTTTGGATCATCGGCATCCTCATGGAATGACTTGATCATGATGATGTAAAACACTGATGGGCTCACAGCTTTGGCGGCAACTTTAATTTGTAGGTCACCTTGCCTACTCACTTCACGACTCGATATAGTCCCTCGTATCTCCTTACGAATACCCTGTGGATAGAAGAATTATAAAGTGTTAGGTTCAACTTCGTAAGGACTAAGTCTCATGCCTGAATCTCCATGTCTCTGCATTTTTGATCGGCCTACTTCTTGGTCCACTTCCTAGCCTTGTGTAAACATACTCGGGCTAAGTCGTGCTGTTCTTTCCAAACCTTTGTGAAGTTAAAGGCTATTGGATTTGGCCTCTCATACTTGGTCACAACAGCGTTGGGTGTGAGTGGCTGTTGTCCGGTCATAATCTTGAACGTGCTTCGGTTGGTTGCCTCGCTCTGTTATAAGTTGTGTGAGAATTGGGCCACATCCATTAGCTTTGGCTAGTCCCATTGTGTGGCACTCACATAGTGCCTCAAGTAGATCTCCAGTAGCGCATTCAATCTCTCGGTTTGCCCGTTCATCTACGGGTGAAAATTGGTTGAAAATTCAAGTTAGATCCTATCAGCTTGAATAACTCAGTATAAAATTTACCGATAAAGTGGGTGTCTCTATCTCTTACGATCGTATTTAGAATTCCCTAATACTTCACCACATGTTTGAGGAAAAGATGAGCTACCTCTTCGGCTGTGCAGACCTTGCTGGTTGGTATGAAGGTTGCATATTTTGAGAACCTATCAACCATAACCATAATACTCAAACACCCTTTAACGTTAGGCAAACCAATAATAAAATCTAAAGAAATACTCTTCTATGGTCTCTCAAGGATTGGTAATGGTTGAAGCAAACCCATCGGCTTCTTAGCATCCACCTTGTCTTGTTGGCACATAAGACATGTCTTGACATAGGCTTCGAAATTGTAGCGCATGTGTGACTAATAGAACCGCCCTGTTAGCAACACTAATGTACGATGCATTCCTGGATAACCTACATATTTTGAATTATAGCACTCTTTCATGAGCTGATTGCGTAAGTTGTTGAATTGTGGGATGTAAAAGTGGTGTCTTCGTGTGTACAACAAGTCTTCCTCGATCCAAAATTTTTGGGATCTGTCTTCCTTAGCATAATCGATAAAGGCCTTGGCAGTAGGGTCATGGGAGAACCCCTCTTTGATATTTTATAACAATTCCCCTTCGGGTTGCCTGATGACGGCAAATGTGGACTTTTGGCTTAGTGCGTCGACCACGGTGTTGGCTTTTCCTGGTTTGTGCTTCATAGAAAAGTCAAACTCAGCTAAGAACTCTTGCCATCTAGCCTGCTTGGGAGATATTTTCTTTTGGGTTAGAAAAGTCTAACACATAATGCCTCTATGTGCGAGAGCAATGCACTATGACAATTATTTCCCTTTCTTGAATTATGTATTGCCTCTCAGTTTCGTTTAGCTTTTTACTCTCAAAAGCAATTGGATGCCTTTCTTGCATGAGCACTCATTCGATTGTAAAATTTGATGCATTAGTGTAGATCTCGAAAGCCTTGGTGTGGTTTGGTAGAGCCAATATCATCTCGCTTACCATGGCTTGTTTCAGCTCCTCAAAAGCTCTTTGACAGTTTAGACTCCAGTCCCACTCTTTGTCCTTATTCAGCAACTCGATCAAGGGTATGGCGATGTTGGAGTAGCCTTTGACAAATCTCTAGTAATAGTTGGCCAATCCAAGGAAAGAGCATATCTCGGTAACCTTGGTTGGTGGCTCTCATTCGTCTATAGCTTGGATCTTACTCTTGTCTATGCGAATCTTGCCCCCTCCGATGATATGACCCAAGAATAGAACTTTTTGTTGAGCAAATACGCACTTCTCATTCTTGATGTACAACTCAATGTCTCGGAGAACCTATAAAACCTTTATCAAGTGCCTTATATGTTCTTCAAAAGTTGCACTGTAAATAACAATATCATTAAGGTATACAACAACGAATTGATCTAAGAAAGGATGTAATACCTTGTTCATCAAAATGCAGAATGTGGCAGGGGTTGGTGAGGCCGAAGGGTATGACGAGGAACTCATATAACCCATACCTTGTCACAAAGCTGTCTTGGGCCCATCTCCTTCAGCTATCCGCACTTGGTAGTACCCAGAGTAGAGATCTAGCTTGGTAAACCACCTCACGCTTCCAAGCTAACCGAACAAGTCTGCAATCAACAAAATAGGGTACTTGTTCTTCATTGTGAGCTTATTCAAAGCTCGGTAGTCAATGTACATTCACAAACTACCATCGTTCTTCTTTTGGAATAGCACCGGTGCACTATAAGAGGCATTAGATGGTCTGATGTAACCCGCATCCAAGAGCTCATTTAACTGACTCCGTAGCTCCTTTAACTCTGGTGGTGACATCCGATATAGAGCCTTGGCTGGAAGCTCAACATTCAGATATAAATCTATCTTGTGATCCACCTCTCTCTTTAGTGGTAATACCTTTGGTAAATTGGAGGGCATTGTGTCCTGAAACTTTTCTAGGAATTATCCTACTGCCTTGGGGACCTTTATAGTGCTTATGGTCTTGTCACCTTTAAGCACTACAAGGTAGGATGCTTCCTCTTTGCGCACTCATTTGTTGAACTAGATCACGGATAACACCTTGTCTCCTACATCTGCCTCTCAACTCACCGGTACAACACATTGATGATATGGATCAAGAATGCACACATAATCGATAAATGAAAAATAAGTGTATTAATCTAATCCGAAAAAGATAAACCAATAACAAAATTGTAATTATCAAGATGGATTACCTTTATGGACTCTTTACTTGTCCAACCTCCAAGCTGAATACATACTCCTTTTGTAATCCCAATGATTGGTTTATTCTTGGATTTGACCGTTTTGATCTACCCTCTTGCCTTCTCCACATGAAGGTCAAGTTTCTTGGAAGTTTACGCGGATGTAAACAACTCTGATGCACCCGTGTCGACTAGGGCACTCAATTTCGTGCCATCGATCGTGATGTCTACGAATATGAGACCCTTCTTCTTGTAGCCACTCTTGACCTGAAGGGAACTCACGATTGATCCAAGATTTATAGACTCTTTTACCCTATTTTCTCCATGGATGGCAGAAAGTTTAGCCTTCTATGGGCAGTCTTTGATATAGTATGGTCCATCGTAATGGAAACTCTTACTGGTCCGTGATTCTCCCATGGCTTGGTTAACTTGTTGGATTTGTTCGTTGGCTTGTTATTTCCAAACAAAGGCTTCTCAACTCTAAATTTTTTCGTCATCTTCTTGTCTGCCTAACCATTGAATTTGGGTTTTGGATTTGGTTTGGAGAACTCGGTCTTTTGATATTCGGGCAAGGACTCGACTACGGCTATTGCCTTAGAGAGCTTTTTTACCTCTCTTCAATTCAATTCAACATTGGCCCAGGGTTTTAACCCATCAAAGAAGGCAAAGAGCATAAACTTGTCGCTCATCTCAGAAATTTAGAGTTGTAGCTCGCTGAACTCCCTCACATAATCTCGAATACTGCCGTATGCTTAAGTTATCTCAATTTGGATTGGGTTTTATCTTTTATGTACTCGGGGTAAAACTGGACCTTGAACTCAGTTTGGAAATAGCTCAAAGTTCCAATTGCAGTGCCACCTCGCTTCTCATCTGTGCACCTATGTCGCCACCACAAAAGAGCTACGTTAGTTAAATAAATTGATGCAATATTTACCTTTTTGATATCCTCGATGATACCCATGACTTTGAAGTACTATTCTAATCTCTACATAAAGTTCTCAACATCTCGAGCATTTTCCCCCTTAAACTCTTTTGGTTGTGGACTTCAACTCGGCTCTTTGGTGCACTAGTGATCATGGCACTGGTCACTGCTGCCTTATATACGTGCAGCTCTCTCTTGAGCTCTTCAATCTCTTTCTTTAGTGCCGTTATATTATCTTGATATGCTGTCACCTCAGCTTGATGCACATGTTCCTCCACGATCTTATTTAGTGTGGTCACCTCGTCTTTAAATGAATCGTCTTGTTGATCGACATACTCCACAGACTCATTGAGCAACCCTTGGAACTCTTCCTTGAGTTTTTCACCCCTCGTGTCTAACTCCTCTAAGCAGACATCAACTAAGTCGAGCGTCTCCCTCGAGTCCTTTATGGCATCCTCAAGACGGGAAACCTTATCCTTAAGTGTTGTGAGTCGATCCTTTAAGCTTGTTCTTTTTGACTTTTTTGTTTCTCGTGTGACACGATGACCCTCATACTTAGTGTTAGATCCATTGTTGCCTGCCATCTCAACTCGATTGTGTGAAGAATTTGTCTCTGATGCCACTTATCACGGGGCTAGAGTCTGACAAGCTGATCCGTGATGTAACACCATTAACGTATACTCGTAGATCGAATATGCACTAAAGATGTTACATAATTGTTAAGGAAAAACTTGACTTAAATTTTTTTTACCAAACTTTATCTTGTAGTTTAACCCTTTTCGGTTTTAAATTAAAAACTACGTCAGTCTATAGCAACTAGTTTTAACCTTGAATTTGTTTTATAAAATTTATAAATGTGTTATTGAATCAAAAATATAATTCAGGGAGAAAACTATGTACCCTGCCTAGACCATTTCTTGATTTTAAAATTACTATGTGATTAGGGTTAAACTATATTTAACTATATCATAAATCATAATCATTTGTAGTAAAACTATATTCTAAGTCCATACACTCGTAATAGTACGTAAACACATTATAACTTAAGTTTACAAAACAATTTGCATCTTTAAAACCCACATACATACATGTACATGCCCACTAGACACCAACTATAATTTAAGATGTACATACCGTGATTACTAATGTAACTTGATTTTCCAATTTAATAGCTCCTTGCCATTCTACGTGGGAGAACCTACGTGTGAAATAACACACGCTAAGTACGAACTTAGTGAGGCAATAATCTCATTTAACAAACATAAAATAAAGTAATATTTATCATATGATATCATATCAAGTTCTCTACTTAAGATAGGATAGTACTATTAAGGTTTCTATAGTCACTAGATTTTCATGTACATGTCATAAATTCCTAACTTGTTCATGATTCCAATACTCTATCATCATAAAATAAGTCATATACATGGTATGTTTCGTATACATAACATAACTCACATACATGGTATAATTCACATAAGCAACATGATACACATACATGACATGATTTACATGCACAACATGATTTATATACATGACATGGTTCATATATGTAATGTGATTCATATCCATGGCATGATCCATTTACGTAACATGATTCTAATATGTGGCGCATTTCATTTGCATGACATGATTTTCATACGTGGCATGATTCATATGTGTTTTTTTTCATATACATGACTTAATTCATATACATAACATGATACATGTACATGGGATAATTCCTATGCATGGCATAATTCATATACGTAACATAATTTTTATACATGGCATGGTTCTTATGCATAGCATATTTCTTATATATGTGACATACTTTGTATACTTGGCATAATTCATGTACTTGGCATGATTCATATACTTGGCATAATTCATATACATGTCATGATTCATATACGTGGCATGATTCGTATACTTGACATATTTCATATACATAGCATGGTTCATATTCATGGCATGTTTCATATACGTAACATGATTCATTTACATGGCATGATTCAGTTACGTGACATGATTCCTTTATCATTGACCAAAGTATACAATATGAGATCAAGGTACGCAGTCATCTTGAAATGACACCGTAGTGTCAAACGTGAACGTGAAGATGAGTACGTACTCGGGGTGTCATACCCCAAAATTTATTAAATTTATTGTTGATCGCACAGGTGGGCGTGGATCATTTAGTACATACAATATTTTCTTACAAAGCTAACTTAATAACATGAAAAATGACAAAAATGCAAAACTTATGGCATGCCAACTAATTATGGGTTTTAAAAGGAAATTTATAAGTTTTATCATCAATCAATCATCATATGAAATGAATAAAGGTGTTTTAATGTTTGGTTGTTTCATCTTAAATTTGGCAAAATAGGATCATCATGAAGTTTAGAAAAATAATTCATGCTTCAAAATGTAATTTTGGAAATTTTGATAAAGTATAAACTTTAAATTTTAGCTCTTCAAATCATATTTATATTTAGGTAGCAACTTATATTTTTAGGTGTATCTTAAATAATTTTAACTTGTTTCATTTTAATCTTGTCATTTTCCAAAATTCAACTAGATTCCAAATAAAAATGATTCATTTATGCAAACAATCCTTTTAAATAAACATTCCATCAATTAGTGAATATCAAACAATGTATTATATATTAATTATAGAGAAATATAATGCCATTTTCAAGATAATAAAATCATATAAAACTGCAATATCATTTTAATTTAAGGTTGACTACTCATAATTCTTCCTAATTGCATTTTTAAAACATAAAAAATTCAGTGCAATTGCCATAATGAATAATATCAATAATTATAATTACTCAAGGTTCTTATCTTTCTCTTTACATGCTGGTTAACTTTAAATCTCTTTTAGCACATATAAGACCAATCAAACATGTACATTATCATTCTCGTAATCAACTTAAATTAACATTGTTAACTTTAATTCCTAAACATAACTATTCCAATATAATTTTTTTGAAAATTTTCTCAATATTTTGTTTCTTTGATAAATTTCAATTAAGTCTTTAGTGACCATTTTGAACATTAAATAATTGTTCAAACCCATTTTTGAACAATTTCCATAATTAATTACTTATTTTGGACTATTTTATTTTTTTAGTCCTTAAACTTTATAAAAGTGACATTCTAGTCACTACTTCACTTTTGTACATAAATACCCTACATTGAGAAATTTATAATTATTAAAGATGGATTACCTTTATGGACTCTTTACTTGTCCAACCAAACAAGCTGAATATATACCCTCTTTGAGCATTTATAATGATTGGTTTATTCTTGTGATTTACCGTTTTTATCTACCCTTTATTTCTCCACATGAAGTTCAAGTTTCTTTGAACCCTCTATATCATACATTGGGCTTTATTTCATCATTTAAGTCATCAATGGGCATATATCAATATATATATATATATATCAACATTTAATAGTTCATAATATGAAATAACATTCTTATTATAGCCATCATCAATAACTCACGATTGATCCAAGATTATTTTTACTCTTTGACATATTTTTAATGGATGGTCAAATTTATGATCAATGACTTTGATATATATGGTCCATCCTAATGGTGATGTATAAAACATCATGTGATTCTCCCATGGCTTGGTTAACTGCATTGGATTTGTTAGGCCATTTATTTATTTCCAAACAAACTAAGTCATCTTTAATCTTTTTCTTCATTACCCCTCGAACCTCTTTCCATTGAATTTGGGTTTCATATTTCAAATAAAATAAATATTTGTTTGATCCCAATCTAACAATATCTTAGGCTATTGCCTTAAGCTTTTTAACCTCTTCAATATAACATTTATAAATGTTTTCCTTTTTCAAAGAAGGCAAAGAGCATAAACTTATTCGGTCATTGAAATTTAATTTGAATATCCAACAACTATTCATAATCTAAATGTTCCAATTCTTCTATTTCAAAATCATTATCTCAATTTGGATAAAGTTTTATCTTTTTAATGTGACATTTTAAAACTAATTTTTGAAAGGTACTTGAATTTAAAATTAATTCAAGTAACCATTTATTACCAATAATTACAACATTTTCCCTTTTATTTTTGTCGCCACCACAAATGGTCACTAAATTAAATAAATTTGCAAATTTCTCTTTTTTTTATCCGATGATACCCTTGAATTGAAGTACTATTCTAATCTTTACATAAAGTTCTCAACATCAAAACATTTTTCAAAAAAAACTCTTTTATTTTCCCATTTCTTGCCAAAATGGTCATTTTTCATCATTTCATGCCAATTTGATCACTTTCAACAATTACTCTTTAAGCTTCTTCAACAAAATAATTCCATAAACATTATCTTAAATTTGTCAAATTGCCAAAATGTTCCTCAATCTTTTTAATTTGCAATTTGGTCTTTAAATGAATAAATTCTTCAAAACATCATTTTCTACTCATTTCCATTATCATATAAATTTTTGACAATTTTCCTTAATTTTCTATAAAATGCGAAATGGTTCTCTAACCTTTCAAAATTTTCATTTTGGTCCAAAATGCTAAAATCCTTTCTAACATCACAATTTAGAAACCTTATCCATCACCAAAATAATTTTTACAACTTAGTTCTTTTTGACTTTTTAAATTTCAAATTGGTCCCCAATTTCCTACAAAGGGATTTGATCTTCCAACATCAAAATTTAGATTCCCATCATCAATATAAGGCTTCAAACATCACAAGCTGATCCATTTACATCCTTAATTTTCAAAACCCTAAACATGTTCCATAATTTCAAGATTACTTAAATTTTTTTTACCAATTTTATCTTGAAATTAACTTTTTGTTTTCAACAAAACTAAGTCTAATTCAATCATTTTACTACTTAAATAAAATTTATAAATGTGTTATTGAAACAAAAATTTATCCCTCTTCAAACCCTAATCCAAAACTTCTAGACCATTTCTTGATTTTAAAATTACTATCAAAATTGGGTTAAATGATATTTAACTATACTTTAAATCATAATCATTTGTAGTAATTCTTGATTCAAATCCATGAATTTGAGCTAAAAATTTTAAACCATTATTCCCTTAAGTTTTTTTCTTCTTTTTTGAAATCTGAAAAAGATGATGAACTTTGTTCATCAATTTTTAATAATAAAACCAACTATAATTTAGAAAAATGTACATGTTATATAAAAATGAATTTTAAATTCATTTTTTCTCATTCCATAAATACCCCTGCTAACTAAATTAAAATTACATTTAGCTCAAAATTATGCCATCCCATAACATTTGAACTAGATTAGTTCTAATAATCGCCATCATCATTAAATAAAAATAAAATATCATTTATGATTTTTGATATCCAATTTTCAAGTTTTCACTTAAGATAGGATTTTTCCTTTAGGTTTCTATACTCATCAATTTTCATGTAGAATGTCATAAATTCTTAATTTGTTAAATAAATTCCAATACTCTATCATCATAAAATCCTTCATTTAATAAAGTCAAATTTAGAAATTTGACTTGATCCTAAAATATGGTATAATTACCTAAATCATGATCGGATAACATTGTTTTTGAAAATCCTTCATTATGATTTTATAATGAACTTTTATAACCTTAATGTGATATCTAATGATGAAATCTCAAAATTATTCGATTCAACATGATTCAAATTCCATTTAAACTTTCATTTAATTTCATCAATTTAGAAACATTGGATGATTCAAAGTCTTTTCTTTCGATCCACACCCTTAGGTGATCTATCTATTTATGAATTACAAATGGGATAACTATTTGGGAAATTACAACTTCAGTCCCCAAAATTTTCCAAATTTTATTCTTTAGTCATGAAATTTCTTATAAAATGACATACTTTTGTCACTAACTTTTAATTCTTCAATTGGCATGATTCAAATTTACTTGGCATAATTCAACCAAACATTTAAGAACACCTTATTCATTTCACTATATATTTCATAAGACCTGGTTAATTCTTAGAAATTTCATTTTTAAAATGATTATTTAGAGAAATGATAATTTTTTGCATTTTTGTCATTTTAGTCACTAAGTATGCTTTATGAGCTAATATCTTAGTATCTTAAATGACCCTTAATCAACGTATAAATTTTGAAGATGGGTATCACACGGGGACGCTCTTTGCTCCCATAAACATGAAGCACCTTCGACATTTGTGCACTCTCGGGCACAGTGGGCGTGGATCCCCAGGGTGCATGTGACACAATCATTTTGTCACAATAACTGTCTGATAACATGAATATAAGGGTGCACTGCTAAACACTCTATGGCATGCCAACTATACCATGGACTCTCATACTCAATACTTGGGTGTTTCTTTTATCATCAATCAATCATCATATTCAATCATATAAATAAACATTTCATGTTTCATCATAAATAGTCATGGCAAACATATATCATCATCATTTCTTAGAAAAATAATTCATGCTTCATATTCCATGTAATCTACTTTTATTACAACATGCAGTAGCTCAACATATATATATATATATATATATATATAAGGCAATACTATTTTTAGGTGTATCTTGTTCCATTTTAACTTGTTTCATTTTAATCTTGTCATTTTCCATATCTCATGTATGCATAATGAATCATCATTTATGCAAACAATCATTTGTACCTGGTATTCCATCAATTTTGCCATGTCAAGCAATGTATTATATCACGAATTATAGAGAAATATAATGCCATTTTCAACATAATAAAATCATATAAAACTGCAATATCATTTTAATTTAAGGTTGACTACTCGCAAGTCTTCCTAATTGCATTTTTAAAACATAAAAATGCACTCACCTGGGCCATGAATAATATGCCTCACTATGCTTACTCAAGGTTCTTATCTTTCTCTTTACCACTGGTTCTCTTTCGATCTCTTTTAGAACTGTATAAGACCAATCAAACATGTACATTATCATTCTCGTATTCAACTTAAATCTAACATTGTTAACTTAATTCCTAAACATAACTATTCAAATATAATTTTTTTTTGAAAATTTCCCCAATATTTAACATCATTGCCGAAATGGTCCCTAAGTCTTTAGTGACCATTTTGAACATTAAATAATTGTTCAAACCCATTTTTGAACAATTTCCATAATTAATTACTTATTTTGGACTATTTCCTTTTTAGTCCTTAAACTTTATAAAAGTGACATTCTAGTCACTACTTCACTTTTGTACATAAATTCATGTACAATTAAACCATTTATTTATTTCAAACATCCTTAGAAATTTTCCTTCAACTTTTAAACTTTGAACAATTTAGTCCTTTACCAAAACTTTTATTTCTAATTGGTCCTTATTATTTCTTTTCTTATCATTTCAATCCTTTCAACTTCTTATCATGCTTAAATCTTCAATTCTATCAATTTTCTATAAATTCAAGACCAATCCCTAATTTTCACTAAATTTTCGAATTAGTCCTTGAATTTCCAAAAAATTTCATTTTTGTCCCTAATCAAAAATTCAAGCCATTTTAATCATAATTCAATAATTCTAAGGTTAAAATAAAATTTTCAATAATTTCCCCTAATTTCTCAATCTTTTCGAAATGGTCCTTAAAAATTCAATTGGGGAAATTATTCATCATATCATCAAAATTAAGCTTCCAATATCACAATCCATTTAATATCATCAATTAATTTAGTTTCCTAACCAAAAACCCCAAATTTCAAGGATTAGGGTTTATAACCTCAAACATTGAATTTATCCAAATTCAACTTGATTCCATGTTTTAAATCATCAATTGAACTAACTACAAGTCTAATTCCATCATAAACTTTAATTTCCATAATCATCTTCATCAATAACATGAACTAAAATTAAATTTTATCATGCAATATTACTATCAAAATGAAGAGACTCAAGTGTAGAACAATTTGCCTAAATTAATTTTGCTTGAAACTTGTCTTGATTCTCCAATTTTGAGCTTGAAAATTTGAAAATTTTTTTTTCCCCTTTCTTTCTCCAATTTGAACAACAGCCTGGAAACTATAGATGATTTTTTTATCATCTTTTAATCTATTTAATCCACTTGTAAAGGTTAAATGAATTTTAAATTCATTTAACTAGTGAAATTACTAATTTGCCCTTTTATTATAATGGCCAAGATTCAATCTCATCAAAATCAATGGCCATGCTTTAATCCATGTGTAATTCTTCTTCCAAAATTTCCCTCAAAGTTCCAAAATATTTCAAAAATTCCATCCATGGCAAATGACCAATTTGCCCTCCAATAGACTTTATTTACAACTAGTCTTGAAAATTGCCATTCCATAAAAATTGAACCAAATTGGTTCCATTATAACCAGCCTCCTTCCCAAAATATCATAAATTTTAATGTATGATATTCATTCGATCCAAATATTCGAATTTCATTCAATACAATTTCCAATTTTTCTTTCTTTGAGCTTTATAACCACTCCATCATATTCTAACTAAATCCAGTTAGAATCTCACCAACATTAACAAAATATTCATAAAATAATATTTTATGAATTTTCCATAATCTTTGGAACTGTCTTTAAAATTTCAATTCGATCCGATATACCGATATCCATAAAATACTTCTACTATGATTTAACCTTTTACAAGCTATTGGATTTATTCTGAAAATTCTATATTTCCATATTTGGGAAATAAACTCCATTATCCCATAAAAACTTCCTTTTTCCAAGGACTTAGACTGATTTTTCTTAACTCAGTCTATTATTCCGATAATTATCGAAACTCTTCATAGAATAAAATTTCTCTTAGGATTCCTTTATCGATAATCCATATGAATTTTCTATACTCTTATTGAGTCCAAAATATCGATCAAAAACACTTTTATGGAGTCTTCCCGGAGGTCACCTATCCTAATATTTCCCTGGCTTGAGCACGCTTAACAATTTTATTCGATCCAATTTTGAATAATATAAGCCTCGTATGAAAAATCCGATAACACAGAAATACCACTCTTGGGGGTGAACTATCCATTTACGGGGTTAAATTACATAAAATTTTAAAATTACACTTTGGTCCTTAAACTTTTCCAAAGTTTACACTTTAACCCCTAAACTTTCAAAAATTACATTTTAGTCACTAAGAAAAAATTGGGATATTACAATTTCCTCCCCTTAAGAAAATTCGTCCTCGAATTTTCAACGTTTACCCGTTTCAACCAACTTCGTATTTTGTTTATTCATTCTTTCTTCAATTTTCCCAAATGACTTTCTCTACTTTATGATCTCTACAGAGAACCTTAATCAGTAGAATTTTCTTGTTCTTTAATTCTTTGACTTCGTATGCTAATATTTTCACTGCTTCTTCTTCATACGTAAAATCTGGTCGCAGTTTAATTTCTTCAAAATTAATTACATGTGAAGAATCCGATCAATACTTTCAAAGTATGAATACGTGAAACTCATCATGAATCTTGCTCAAATCTGAAGATAAATCCAATTGGTAAACCATTGGTCTCACTCTTTTTAGAATTTCACATGGCCCCATAAATCTGGGACTAAGCTTTTCTTTTCGACTAAAACGTAATCACCATCTTCCAAGGTGAACCATTTAAAAATACTTTTTCTCTAACTTCATATTCAACATCATTTTTTTCTTTTTATTTGCATAGGCCTTTTGTCAATCCAATGCGGCCCTAAAATTTTGCTGCATAATCTTTACTTTATCCTCCATGTCTTGTGTCAAATCACTCTTCCAACATTTGAGTTTTCTGAACATTTCTATCTTGTAACCCGAACCGATTTAGAGAAGTTCGGTATTTTCTTCCATATGCCATCTTGATACTTGATTAATAACTATTGTTGTAAACAAATTCAGCCAAAGGCAAGTACTTTTCCCATGATCCCGCAAACTCAATTGCACAAGTTCGTAACATATCCTCTAGAATCTGTATAATCCGCTCAGATTGCCCATTTGTTTGCGGATGCAAACTGTACTAAAATTTGGTTTAGTACCTAAAACTTCATGTAATGTACCCCAATACCTTAAAATAAACCTTGGGTCTCAGTCTGACACTATCGATACTGAGATACCATGTAGTCTTACTATTTCTCGAACATAAAGTTCTACATATTTATCTAGCGAATAATCCATTCAACTAGAATAAGGTAATCAAACTTTGTCAGACGATTCATATTGACCCATATTAAATTCTTTTTACTTGGTGTAGCTGACAAATCCGTTATACAATCCATCGTTACTCATCCCTACTTTCATTGGGGAGTAGAAATAGACTGAAGTAATCCATAAGTATTTGGCCACAGTTTCGAGTCTTTAAATCTTGATACATCTTATTACTCATTGGGTGCATAATTAATGAACTATAATTGGCCTCCGTTAATATCTTCTCTCTTCAGATATTGTCATAGACATACACTTTACCTTAGTAATATAATCAACCACTTGGCTTAATTTCATAGTTCTGTACTTTCCTAATTCCAACTTGTCTCCTCTTTTCAAGACACTTTTCGGCTCTTCCCATTCAAGAATAGCTTGTATTTTCTTGGGGTTCACCCTTATTCCTTCTGATGACACTACATATCCAAGGAAAGTTATTTCTGAAAACTGGAACTTGCATTTAGAAACTTGGCATTAAGTTGCTTATCTCTTAAAGTTTGCAGTACCACTCGAAGATGGTAGTCATGTTCAGCTTCGATCTTTGAATAAACCAAAATATCATCTATGAAGACCACAACAAACTGATCCAAGTAGGGTTGGAATACCCTATTCATAAGGTTCATAAATGCAGCAAGGACATTCGTTGATCTAAAAAGGCATCACTAGAAATTCATAGTGTCCCTAACGAGTCCTGAATGCTGTCTTAGGTATATCTTTTTCCTTGACCTTAGTTTGATAATAAACCTGATCGAAGATTTATCTTTCAAAATACTACTTGCATCTTTAAGTCGATCAAATAAATCCTCAATCCTTGGTATGGGATACTTATTCTTAATGGTTACTTTATTCCATTGTCGATAATCTATACATGGTCATAGGGAACCATCTTTCTTCTTTACAATTAATACCGGAGTACCCCACAGTAATTCACTTGATCAAATATAACCCCGGTCTAGCAATTCTTGTAATTGAGCCTTTAGTTCCCTTAACTCAATTGATGTCATCCTATCTAATACCATTGATATCGGCTCAGTTCTAGGATAAATATCAATTCCAAACAGCATTTCTCTATCTGGAGGTAATCCTGATAACTCATCCGGAAATATATCAGGAAATTCCTTTTCAGTCGAGATGTCTTCAATCTTTTTAGGTAACTTTTGGGTATCTTCCATACAAACCCAACATGTTTTACATCCATTGTATAACAGCCTTTAAGCTGTCATTGCAGGAATTACTGACTCTAAACAGTCAGTTCTTTCTCCTCAAAGTTTATTTCAAAACCATAGGGTCTTTGAAATATCAACCTTTTCTTTTTACTTTTTACATCCGCATCCTATGCAGATAACCAATCTATTCCAAGAATGACTTCAAATTCATGGAATGGAAGTTCTCTTAAATCTGTCGGGAACTTATTTCCTTGAATTTATAATAATCCCGAATCAAATAAAATAAGCACATGTTCTTTCCATAGTCTTTGCTTTATTCACAACCTCTTGGAAATTTGATAAGTTCATGCCCAATAAAATCTCCTTGGGCCTTGAACAAAGCTTTTCTATAAACTGTTCACATCGAGACCTTTCGATCGGCATCCATTTAACTGTGTACCGAATCAGTCTATTAAAATCTAACTCGTACTCATAAACAGTACGATTACCTTATTCAAACTTAGGACTGCTGCAACATTTTTTAACTAGTTGCCAGCGTACTTGACTTTAAGCCTTCTCCTTTCTTCTCTTGATTCCCATATTTAAACATTTATAGCAGTCCATCAATGCTTAACATCATCTATTTCTACTGAAACTTATTCATGTTATTGAGGAGCATAATCAAGTTACACATGCAGTACATCAGTAACATGACATCCTAGGGGCATTATAATCACTCATTTTTATCTGGTTTGTAAATATTGTGTTAGTATAATAATTAATTGATATTATTATTGCATATATACATATGATATTGTTGTGTGTGCACATTTATATCAATTAGGTGTGAACAAATATATGTATATGTATGTTATATGTGTGAATGTTATGTGACATATGTGTTAATTTGCATGAATGTTTTGTATGTGGGTGTATTAATATATTATGTGTATATACGTATTAATAATTAATATGGTGTGTATGTATATTACGTATGTATGATATGATTGTTCTAATGTGTTCGCATGTTGCATGTATGTGCATCATTATCGTGTATGTATATAAGTATATGTATGTGTGTTGCAGGTGAATTAATAATATTATTAGGGTATTAATATTATATATATGTATCACATATTAATATATAACAGACCAAATATAATTAAAAACCAAAGATTATTTAAGTGTCTAAGTCCAATATAACTTAAAACCCAAAAAATTAATTAATGTTTACATAGGCCCAAACAAACCCAAACCCAATATCCTAAAAACCCTAAAAACGAAGTTAAACCCTAATCTAACATCCCCTTTTATTTTGGCAGCCGCACCATCCTGACCTTTGGATCAAATCTTGATCCAACGGTCTAGATGACACCAAGAATATCCAGCTGGCGCGCGTGAGGCTCACCGGGGCTGCTCGTCTCCCAGTTGCACGCGCGAGACCGTCTGTATCCCCATGCCACGCATCATGATCCAAGACGGCCATGTCATCCTACAGAATGCATCTGAGCCGTTCGATCTTCAAGGCATCCAGTCGTTGGATCAGATCTGAACCAATGGTTGAGATTCCTTCTGGCCGAGAAGACATCACCACCATGCCTCCACCATGCCGCTGTACCAACCACCGGACATGCAAGAAAAAGGAAAATCAAGTGTCAGCAACCCCATTTACCAAACATGTATTTTATTTTTACCAAACGAAATCAGAATATATATATATGTTGATGAATGCAGAAAAATAAAAAAAACAGAATTGAAGTTTCTGCTTAAAAGGAAAAAACAGAATGCAGAAAAGAATGCAGAATTTTTCTGTTATTGCTCAATGATTTTTTACATCTCTCGATACACACTTATATAGGCTCTAGGTCTTTTAGTACATTAAGAAGACATTCTTAAGATAACTTCTAGTTCTAATCTACTAAGTTGATAGACTCTAACTACAATAAGGAGTCATACTAAGGATAAAATCTAATCTATTAGGGAGATAAACTTTAAGTAGGATAATTACTACATTATTTACAAAAATCGAAATTTCTCTCGGATAACTCACACTCCCCTCAAGGTGGAGAATATACATTGTATAGTCCCGGCTTGAATAAGAACTTATCAAAGAGAGCTTTTGGTGGGGCTTTCGTAAGGATGTCCGCCACTTGTTCTTCTCAGGAACATAGGTTAAAGAAGCTACTACCCACTTGTAAGCTTTTCTGCAATAAAGTGTCTGTCGATCTCAACATGCTTGGTCCTGTCATGTTGAATTGGATTTCTGGCAATCTGAATTGTAGATTGGTTATCACAAAACACTTCAAACTTCTCGTTTTGAACCATGCCTAGCTCTTTTAGAAGCTTCATTAGCCAGATTCCTTCACAAATTCCAAGAGCTAAAGCTCTGTATTCTGCTTCTGCACTACTCCTTGATACAACAGTTTGCTTTTTGCTCTTCCAAGTCACAAGATTACCCCACACAAAAGAACAATAACCACTTGTTGACCTTCTATCAGTCAACTCACTTGCCCAGCTGGAGTCTGAATAAACCTTGACTGTTTTATCAAGGGTCTTTTTAAATATTAAACCATGTCCTGGTGTACCCTTTAGATACCTTAGTATCCTGGTAGCTGCTTCCATATGCTCTTGTCTCGGATTTGTCATGTGTTGGTGATAATATTCACAAAGCAAAGGTTATATCGGCCCGGTCGGGATAGATAAATCAATTTTCCAACTAATCTCTGAAAAAGTCCCTTGTCTGCCTTTGGACTAGACCCATTTTTCCTAAACTTTAGGCCTGTGTCCATAGGAGTATCAGTTGGTTTACAACCCAATAGTCCCGTCTCTGTGAGTAAGTCAAGAACATACTTCCTTTGGTTGATTACTAGACCTTTGCTTGATCTAGCCACCTCCATGCCTAGGAAATATCTAAGCTTTCCTAGGTCCTTCATCTCGAATTCTTTATTCAAAAGAGATTTTAAGTGGCTTATTTCTTCTTCATCATCTCCTGTCACAATAATGTCATCCACGTATACTATCAAAAGAACTTTTCTGTTTTTTGGAGTTACCTTAGAAAACAAGGTATGATCTGCTAGAGACTGTTTGTATCCATTTTCCAGAATTACTCTAGTGAACCTATCAAACCAGGCTCTTGGTGATTGCTTTAACACATAAAGTGATCTGTCCGACTTGCAAACTTTTCGCCTATTCTCTTGGACTCTAAACCAGGAGGAATCTTCATAAAAACTTCTTCTTCTAGTTTCCCATTAAGAAATGCATTCTTAATGTCAAGTTGATGAAGTTTCAGTACAATTAATGCCAAACTCAACAGGACTCTAACAGTGTTCAACTTAGCAACCGAGCAAAAGTTTCCTTATAGTCTATTCCAAAGGTGCATGTAAAACCCTTGGCCACCAATCTTGCTTTGTACCTGCACACTCTCATCCGAATTGTATTTGATAGCAAACACCCATTTGCATCCCCTTTGGTTTCTTGCCTTGTGGAAGATCGGTTATGGTCCAAGTGCCATTTTTTCTAGTCTTTGTAATCTCCTCCTCAACAGCTTTCTTCCACTTGGAGTCTCTTAAGGCTTCTTCAATAGTCTTGGGAATCTGTTCTTCATCTAGACAAGCTGTAAAAGCTTTAAAAGAGGGCATCGATTGCTATAAGCAACATATCTCTGAATAGGATGCTTTGTACACTGTCTTACCCCTTTCCTTTTAGCAATAGGCAGAATTTCAGGTTCAAGTAAATGAGGAGAAATTTCAACATCATTACCTCCTTTATCCTCATAGGGCACTGGACTAAAGTCCAATTCTCGGCAGTGTCGATTGCAACACGGACTCTGGAATGGCTTTCTTTTTTTCTGGTATATACACATGGCTGGTTAGTGGGCTGAGCAGTTGATTTAGGTGAATAATGAGGAGCGATAGGAGTAATATTAGGTGAAGTATGTAGAGGTGTAGTGTTAGAAACAGGGGTATTAGGTTTTAAAAAATTCTGAGGCTTCACAAAGAAAGTAGCTATAGGTAAAGAAGGTGAAAAAGAAGGAACTGATTTGTTAGGAGACTGAAATTATCCCAACACTCCCCCGATTTTCAGTCTTAGGAAAATAAAGGTACTGTTCAAAAAAAAAGTGAGATCCAAAGAGACAAAAACTTACGAGAAGGAGGGTGATAACATTTGTAGCCCTTCTTAAGTGAAGAATATCCAACGAAAAACACACTTTGCAAAGCCCTAGGATCTAGTTTGGAACTTGAAGGATGTGGATTTTAGAAAAACAAGACACCCAAACGTCTTTAAGGGAAGATTAGATGACATAGGTTTAAAAGTAGGATAATTTTCCAAGAAAACATCTCTAGGAGTTCTGAAATGCAAGACTTTGCTAGGCATTCTATTTATAAGATATGTAGCCGTTAATAAGGCTTCCCCACAAATATTTTGGAACAGCATGGGTGTGAATAATAAGGCTCGGGTAACCTCTAATAAATGCCTATTTTTACGTTCAGCAATCCCATTTTGTTGTGGGGTATCTACACAAGAACTAAGATGTATTATACCTTTAGTCCGAAAAAATCTCCTAAGGCAGTAGTGAAAAACTCTCCCCATTGTCAGAGTGAAACATTTTTATTTTGCTATCAAACTGAGTAACCACCATTTCATAAAACCTTGCAAAAATAGAAGCAACGTCAGATTTTTTCTTTAAGAAGGTAGGTCCAAGTAAGTCTGCTATGGTCATCAATAAAAGTCACAAACCACCTACTCCCTGTAATATTCTTCACTCGAGAAGGACCCCAAACATCACTATGAATGAGTGTGAATGGTTTAGAGGGTTTATGAACAGATGGTAAATATAAAGATTTGGTTTGTTTTGCAAGTGGACAAATATGACATTTAAAAGAATTTGGATCTTTATTAACAAACAAATCAGGAAACATTTTTCTAAGATAGTGAAAATTGGGGTGACCTAACCGAAAATGCCATAACATTATAGTATCTATTCGTCCTAAAGAAGTAAAGCAAGAAGGAGAATTTGAAATAGAAGATGGATATTTTCCATGAAGGATATAAAGACCATGTTGCAAGCTAGCACTGCTAATTATTTTCCTTGAATCCAGTGCCTGCAAAAAACATGTAGAATTAGTAAACCTTAAGGAGCAGTTCAAGTCTTTAGAAATTTTGCTCACTGATATCAAGTTGCATGCGAGGTTAGGGAAAAATAACACATCCTTAAGGATCAAATTACCATCTAACGAAACAGAGCCCGTCCCTTTGATGGGAGATAGAGAACCATCTGCAGTTTTAATGGAAGCTTGAGAAGAAGACTTTTTAAAAACAGAGAATAAAGCCCTATTACAGTCATGTGGTCGGAGGCCCAGAATCAATAATCCAATTTTTGCTGCATGGGTAGAAACAAGAGCAATCGGCAAAAAAAACATCTATATTACCGCAATTTTCACCATAGCCAAATTTCCTGCACTAAATGAATTAAACTTTGTGCGGCGTAAGAGGGTATGATGGCCTGGATATCTTGGATGCTGTAGGTTTCCATACTCTTGGTCGACCATGAATTTTCCAGCATTTATCCTTGGAATGATCGACCTTTTTGCAAAAAAAACACAGACCGGTTTACCTCTCCTCATCATTGGAGAAGAAGAAATTGGAGTAACAGGAGGAGGGCATCGTGACCGAAGCCAAGAAATCGCCACTGAAATTTGCTATTAGGATCGTATTTTAGGTGATACCATGTTGATGAATGCAGAAAAATAAAAAAAGCAATTGAAGTTTCGCTAAAAGGAAAAAACAGAATGTAGAAAAGAATGCAGAATTTTTCTGTTATTGCTCAATGATTTTTTACATCTCTCGATACATACTTATATAGGCTCTAGGTCTTTTAGTACATTAAGAAGACATTCTTAAGATAACTTCTAGTTCTAATCTACTAAGTTGATAGACTCTAACTACAATAAGGAGTCCTACTAAGGATAAAATCTAATCTATTAGGGAGATAAACTTTAAGTAGGATAAATACTACATTATTTACAAAAACTGAAATTTCTCTCGGATAACTCACAATATATATATATATATATCAAACAACAAATCTAGGGGAGTTTTTTTTTCCAGTGACCATAAATACAAAAAGGAAAATATTTCTATGGTAATCTCTTCTCTTTTTTTCTCTCACACATGAAAAAGAAAATAAATAAATATATATCAAAGAAACGGTTTTACCTGAGTCAAAAATCATCCCCTTGTCGGCGATAAGCCCCATGTGGTGAGTCGGTCGAGGGGGATGTTCTTGGGTCTCGTTTTAAAAAATGGTTTGAAATTCGTATTCTTTTAGTTCTAGGAAAGGAAAGGTGTTTTATTGCGGATCTAGTCCTCCCTTCTTTGCATTTTTTTATTATTTTATTCCCATAATATACCAAAATCTATTTTTTGCAAAATTTTATATTTTTGTGTTTGCTTTGATGTGATGTTTTACATGTATGAATTATGTATATAGTTTTATTTTGCCCATTTTTAATGTCATGCTTTCTTTTTATTTTTTCATTATGATGTTTTGCATTATCAGTGTTAATAATTCATTAGTTTGTTTATTCATGTTATATATATATGTTTTAGATTTTTTTATATTGTAATCTATGTGTTGTTTTTAGTATGTGTATTTATCTTTTTTTGGGTATTACCATGCTAATGTCCTTAATTTAAGTTTATCCATGGTGTATGTTTTTTTGTAGCATGTTTTCACGTTCATTTTGCATCTTATGTTCATGTTAGAAATGGGTGATAAATTTGTTACATAATAATATTGTGATTTGTTTATAATATGTATGCATGTAATGTACGTCATATGATAAAGGGTTTTAGTGAATTTTTGTGGTGGTGTTGCTATATTAGTTTAGTATCATATTACATGTGTGTCATGCATATATTATATTTGTGTTTTTTTATATGTTCAAGCATGTTGTAGTTAATTTATTTAATTTTAGATGCATTTTTTTTCTTTTTCCATATTCATGTTTATGCCTTGTTTTATCGTGATATGTTATGTTAGTGTTTTTTTTTATCATTTTTAGTAAATTTTGTGATATTCATGTTTTTGATTATTGTATTTTAAATACCATGTCAATGTATAATACGTTTTCTAGGATTTTTAATTTAATCGTCACGTTAATCCAGAAAGTTTAATATTAATAAAGCGGTAATTATTAAAGTACCAATTTTGGGCGGTGTGGGGGTGCTAATCCTTCCCCATCCGTAACCGACTCCCGAACCCAACAATTTTCAAATCTCTGGTTTTTATGGTGCCCGACCTACCTTAGTGGCCGGTGGCGACTCCACTTTTAAAATAAAATATGGTTTTCTAAAACCCCACGAAAGATTTTTTAAATACCCGAAAGACCCCAAACACATTGAAACCTGTTTTTTAACGAACGTAAAAAGAAAGAGATCGCTACAGATGACGGCTCCGCTGGGGACTTTTTTTGTTTTTGAAAAACAAATGAGAGTCGAGATTTTCAAATAATTACCGCTTTATTAATATTGAAAGTTCCAGATTAAAGTGACTATTAAATTAACATTTGGTTATAATTGCGCGTTTATTTTAATGCATCTAAAATCTGGCATATAAACCCGTCCTTTTAAGTGGGGGGAACGCTAGTGCTTTCGTGAGGGTATCGTTCCTCCGTATGGGCCTAGCAAAGTACCTTCGGGCTCGAGTACCTTATGCTTTAGTGAGGATATCGTTCCTTCGTAGGGGCACAAGCGAATGGGTCCCCCTGAATTGAACCCGGTTGAAAGGAGCCTATAATGGGTGATGATCGGGGGCCTTGCTACCCTTAGTAGGGGATAACAAGGATGATTCGGGTACCTCCTAGCACCAACACTGCATATAGAGAACATAAAAAGCCCACCCTTTTAGAGCCATGCGGATAACTTAGGTGTTTTAGACAGGTTGTAAATAGGGTTGTTTTGTGTGTTTATCTTGTTTAATTTCCCCTTTTATTTATGCATTTATTGATTTTAACTGGTACTGACTTGTTTTCTTTTTTGTTTTGTTTTTGCATATATCATCGCATTCGCATTACATAGGGTATTGATTCCCGAGTGGTTTTTCCTATAATTGAGACTGTTCATGATGGACCAAGGGTTCTTTGACCTGACGATATGGGGTTCGGTTCCAGAGTACCATCCCAAGACTAGATCGGGGACAGTAGAAGAAGGATCTTTCAGAGACTTCAGGTCAGACTCGGCAAGCAGTGTCAGTTCTAGTAATGAGGGAGGTGGAGTACAAGAGTTAAAGAAGCAAATGGCCGAGATGATG
Organism: Hibiscus mutabilis; assembly: GCA_019671005.1. NCBI lineage: Eukaryota > Viridiplantae > Streptophyta > Magnoliopsida > Malvales > Malvaceae > Hibiscus > Hibiscus mutabilis. The sequence goes on from CM033732.1 coordinate 41,366,261, forward strand.
AACCAGATAAATGCTATGATGAAAGGTAAGCAGCCTGTCGAACTTAGAGAAGAATCGATCAAGGATCAGAATGTAGAACAAAATGGTCAGAATGTTAAGATAGACAACACCGTTAAATACAACAAGTTGAATCCTTTTGTGATCAATCTCAAGAAACAGACATGTGGCATATCTGGGGCAGATACCCAGGAAACAGAGGCAAGACTAGGAGAAGTCCGAGAATCAAATGACATAAATAGGCATTATCCTATACCTATGAGATACACCGAGCTACTTTCGTTGCTCATTGAAAGGAATCTTATCGTATCGGTGAAGTCTGTACCAAAGATACCTCCTTATCTGAAGGGTTACAATAGTCATATCTAGTGCAGCTGCCGCATAGGGGGTTTGGGTCATCACACTGAGAACTGCGGAGCCCTGAAGGACAGAGTTCAAGATCTTATCAGGATGGGAGTTTTAGGTTTCGAAGGCGGACAACCTCAATTTTATAATGAGCCAGCCATGGCCCGAGGGGCAAAGTCGAAGAAGGGTCAATACCCAGTCCAAGGTTCAGGTAACACAGAAACGGGTCACTCAAGTGAGACAAATTCAGGAGCCGAGAGTAAAAGCATCTCAGAAGATGAACTTGCATTCGAGAACGACCATCTCGATTAGGAGAGGTATGATCTGAGCAAAAAACCGAAGAGTATACAAGACGAGTACTAGAAGTTGCACTTTGAATTCAAGAATGCCGGTCTGGGTGACACCTCTAAAGAATGGGTTAATGGCATGATTCAGCTGAAGAACGATTTGGAACGTTGGATGCAAAAATGCAAGACTAGTAAAAATAAAGCCAGATCATTGTCACAGAAGCTGAAAGAAGCCGAGAGCCAACGCGATACCCTCCAAAGGGAGTTGGAAAGTAGCCTGGCTATGGACGAGATCCTGAAATCAAGTTTGCAGCAGAAAGTGGAGGAATCTCAAGCCTTTCAAATGGAAAACACATCACTCAAAGAACAGATAGAAAGGCTCAAGACTTCTTTACGCACCAGCGAGATTCGTGCTGAAGTGTACAAGCAGGCCGGGTATGAAAGTTTCAAAGAAGTAACTATTAAGCTACAAAAGGCTGGGCAGAAAATACAGGAGAAAGACCAAGACATAAAGATTGTTATGACTCAAGCGCGACAAGTGCCCCAACAAGTAGCAGACTTAGCTGATGCAGCAGCGCCGATAAGCCAGAATATGGATCCAGCGTTGAACCGCGAAGGAAAGCTGACGAGACTATTGAATAAGGTCAAGAAATTAGGAGCTAGAGCTCACCGCTACCTGTAAAACTCCTAATACCTGATGTAATGAAAGCTTTTGGTCTGAATGAAATATGTTCTATGGGGACAAATCACTTGCGGAATCAATACTTTATTGCATTCATACATTGCATTGTCATCACATCCTTTGCATTGTTTAATGATTTTATCATTACATGGCACTTCATCATTTAATTTCTAAGGTTCAATGGCAGAACTGGTTGAGAAAATAGAATGAACTAAGGAGTCGAAGCTTGACCTGCTAGAGGAAAGAATCGAGAAGAAGCTAAAGAAAAAAGAAAAAATAGATGTTTTCAGTACGAGGGAACTCTGCCTAGTCCCTGATTTGGTCATTCCTCTGGATTTCAAGATTCCCAGATTTGCGCAGTATGACAGAACTAGCTGCTCGAATGTCCACTTAACCATGTTTTGCAGAAAAATGGAGTGATATATGAAGCATGAAGAGTTGTTGATCCACTTCTTCCATGATAGCCTGACGGGACCTACAACAGTGTGGTATAACCGTTTGAGCAGAAACCAAGTTCAGTCATGTGGTGACCTTGCTAATGCCTTCGTGAGTCAGTACAGATATGCCTTAGACTTAGCACCATGTTGTCAGTTTCTTAAGAACGAGAAAATAAGACCAAATGAAAGCTTCAAGAGTATGCACTGAGGTGGTGATGTTCGGCAACCCAAGTTTAGCCTTCTATAGCAGAAGAAGAGCTAAATCCCCTGTTCCATGCAACGCTTCCCTCCCATTTCTTTGATATGATGTTGGAGAGATCAAGAAGCAGATTCGAGGATTTTATGACGATTGGAGAGAGGATAGAATACGTGACCCAAGAAGGAAAATTAGGGTCTAAGCCTAAGGACCGAACTGAAGAGAAGATAGATGAAGACAAAGAAGTAAATGAGTGTCACCTCCAAGGTTCTCGTGGCCGTAAAAGAAGAAGGCAAAATGACACTTCGGGGTCATCAAGGAAAATTCATCGGACGAGTGCAAATTTGGAAGTGTTCAGAGTATCCATCTTAGACATATGGCCTTATTTGGTAGAAGGTCGCTATCTTGCTCCCAGACCGACGAAGATTACGCCTGATCCATCTGTCCATAGCTTCGACTCGAGTAGCACATGTGAATTCCATATGGGGGCACCGGGGCATCCCACCAGAAAGTGTAGACCTTTACTGGAGGAGATCAAGAAGCTGATCAATAATGGGACCTTGACACAAGAACTGATCCAGTAGTGGAGAACCAAGGATGGGGGGCAAGTTTGTATAGTGCTAAGAAAACCAGAGATGTCTCTACATTAGAAGAATTTCTTGAAGTAATACAAGGGATCAACTTTAATACATGTGGCCCACATGTGGTAAAGATCTTTTGTGAAGGGGCATGCGTCATGTTTGTTGATTTTTATTCCAATGAAGAATGTTCTTGAAAGCACACAGATGTGTATCTTTTCTCACCGTTGTAGGTCACTGGATATCAATTGAAGATGTAACATTAGTTGGATGTTGTGATAACGATGAAGTGTGATCTCCCCAACAGACTCTGGTCAGCAAAGCAAGACTACTACTCTTTCATTGACGTTCAATGACGAAAAAGCTTCAAATGTTAACCATGTAGAGTTTCTTGAAATTGAAACTCTAAGCATAATATTCTATGCACTAAAAAGTCAATAATCAAAAAAGGACACATGTGTGTGGAATAAATGAAAATAGCAATATTACATGGATTAAATAAAAAACACTCCTATGTTCGAAGCCTGGTAATAGGCTTATTCGGATAAGAGTGTGGAAATTTTGGGCACCCCGCTGAAGTAATAAGGTTGCAATAACCATAGCTTCATGAGTGATGGTAATAGCTTCAAATCGTGACTATGCCGAGTAACTTAGGGTAACGTTGTTTTCTCCATCGTTGTTTTCAAGACAAAGGACCGTGACGAGTTGATTTCCTCAAAAATAATGATAGACACGTAAAAAAGGATAAAGAAAAAAGAAGGAAAAAAAGAAAAAAAGAAAAAGGAAGAAGAATGAAAGAAAAATAGTATAAGTATAATTAAAGACACACACACCCACCTAGAACTTTATTTCTGCGCTTGAGTGGTCAAACAAGTCCACCCTTTTACGACATAGCAAATAATGAGAATTGAGAAAGAGTAGTATTCTGCAGCAACATTGTTATCATGAGAATGAACTGAGTCATCTGGGAAGACTTCATAGCCTTGAATCGCCACAACATTCAAAATCCTTATGGACTCAAGCTATGCTTGAGATGATCACTGAACAGTTGAATCTAAGATGTTCTTGCACTTGATATCCATAGCTCCTATTCTGTTGTTATACTGAGTCATCTGGGAAGACTTCATAGCCTTGAATCGCCACAACATTCAAAATCCTTATGGACTCAAGCTATGCTTGAGATGATCACTGAACAGTTGAATCTAAGATGCTCTTGCACTTGATATCCATAGCTCCTATTCTGTTGTTATACTAAGATGCTGATTTCAAGATCATGTATGCTAATCTAAATGACACTCTTCAGTGGAATGCCATCAACAAATTGACAATTTAAAGTAACAAAAATTTCCATGTATTGCTTCAGAGATAAGATCCAAAACATGAGGTCGCGGATATTATTGGACACCTAACCAGAGAAATGACCCCTCAATGTATAAGATAATGAGGATGAAAAGAATATATGTGTCGGACAGCTCAAGAGCAAGAAGCAGGTTTCATTTATGATGCCTTGGTTTGTTCAAGGAAATGAAGAACAAACTGGGACGAGAATAGGGTTGCAAAATATGGGGGAAGGTAAGAGATAAATATTGATTCTTCAGAGAGTTAGAGCATAGGGATCGAGAGATGGTTCCCGTCAAGAAGCAGGAAGAAGATTGAATTTGGAAATTAAGTTCAGAGCATGGAAGCATTTTGCTCGCCCTGATGATGAAACTGACAAATACTCTGAATATTGGGTCAAAGAATTGGAAGATAGTTGAGCTCATGATTGAGTGGGGCAATGCAGAACATGAAGAATGGTAAGAATCCCTACACAAGAATGATATAGAGATTAGAATGAGCTTATTTGTAAAGTGGGTAGGGACCCCGAAGAAGATAGACAATCACTTGGGCAAAAGAGCAAGAGCGGGTATTTAGTTGATAAAGGAAATATTGGTGAAAATGAAGATCAAAACTGAGCATATTGTAAAAAGAAAAGAAATAAAGAAATTCAGAGAATGACTTTTCAGGGCATAAGATTTTAAAATATATTTGAAAGAGAGAGAGGGAGAAAGGAGGAAAAAGAGAAGAAAGAGAGTAAAGAAGAGAGAAAAAAAGAAAAGAAAAAGAAAGAAAAATGAGAAAAAATGACAAAGAGAGAAGAAAGAAAAAGAAAAAAAAGAAGCAAAAAAGAAGAAAAGAAGAAGAAAAAAATGAAAGCTTTACATTGCATGCATCATATAGATAGAGGCATGTCGATTTTTGCTTGTTTTAGACAGGTACTTGAAGAATCATCAAAGAGTTTTAAGAAGTAGATTTTATTAAAGAAAGAATGATGCGGCAGCTATAGTAGCGAGAGGCCAGATGACAGCAACCATAGTAGCGTGAGGCTAGATGACGGTAGCCATAGTAGCGTAAATCCATATATTAAGTCTTTTGGGCCATCAATAAGACCTTCGGGCCACCAGTAAGTCTTTCGAGCAAGGTGATAAGTCCTTCGGCCCGTCAATAAGTCCTTCAAGCATGATGATAAGACTTTTGGGCCACCAGTAAGTCTTTCGAGCATGGTGATAAGCCCTTCGGGATGTCAATAAGTTTTTTGGGCATGATGCGGCAGCCATAGTAGCGTGAGGCCAGATGACGGCAGCCATAATAGCGTAAGGCCAGATGACGGTAGCCATAGTAACGTAAAGCCGAATATTAAGTCCTTCGGGCCACCAGTAAGTCTTTCGAGCATGGTGATAAATCCTTCGGGCATGATGCGGCAACCATAGTAGCGTGAGGTCAGATGACAGCATCCATAATAGTGTGAGGCCAGATTACGGTAGCCATAGTAGTGTAAAGCCAGATATTGAGTTCTTCAGGTCATCAATAAGACCTTCAGGCATGATGATAAGACCTTTGGGCCACCAGTAAGTCTTTTGAGCATGGTGATAAGTCCTTTGAGCATAATGCGGCATCCATAGTAGCATGAGGCATGATGAAGGTAGCCATAATAGTGTAAGGCCAGATGACGGTAGCCATAGTAGCGTAAAACCAGATATTAAGTCTTTCAGGCCATCAATAAGATCTCCAGGCATGATGATAAGACCTTCGGGCCACCAATAAGTCTTTTGAGCATGGTGATAAGTCCTTCGGGCATGATGCGGCAGCCATAGTAGCGTGAGGCCAGATAACGGCAGCCATAGTAACGTGAGGCTAGATGATGGTAGCCATAGTAGTGTAGCCAAATATTAAGTCATTCGGGCCATCAGTAAGACTTTCGAGCATGATGATAAGTCATTCGGGCCACCGATAAGTCTTTTGAGCATGGTGAATAGTTCAGCGTAGTAGCGTGAGGCGGACATGATGGCATCCGGAATTAGCCGCCGGGCCATCAGTAAGTCGCCGGGATATTAGTCCTTCGGGCCACCAAGAAGTTTTCAAGCCGGGTGATGTCCTTCCTGCATAATGGTAGCCATAGTAGTCATAGAGAATTTATGACGACAACCATAAGAAATAAGTGAGGCCAGATGGCGAGCTATTGTCAAATAATTAAGTCCTTCAAGCACACAAGTCTTCTGTGGATGACGACAAGACCTGGGCCACCAAGAAGTCTGAAAGACGGTGATAGTGATTTCAACATCAATAAGACTCCTTCTGCATAACGAGGTGTCACAAGAGCGTGAGGGGCCAGAGTAACTGTGAGTCACAAGAGCTGGCCGATATTAAGTTATTTCTAAGCACGCAGTTTCTAAGGTGATGAGCAAGATATTCAGCCACGCGGTGTGCTCGAGCAGGTGATAATTCTTCGCCATCAATAAGACCTTCGGGCCACCAATAAGTCTTTTGAGCATGGTGAATAGTTCTTCGAGCCATCAATAAGACCTTCGGGCCACCAATAAGTCTTTTGAGCATGGTGAATAGTTCTTCGAGCCATCAATAAGACCTTCAGCATGATGATAAGACCTTCGGGCCACCAATAAGTCTTTTGAGCATGGTGAATAGTTCTTCGAGCCATCAATAAGACCTTCGGGCCACCAATAAGTCTTTTGAGCATGGTGAATAGTTCTTCGAGCCATCAATAAGACCTTCGGGCCACCAATAAGTCTTTTGAGCATGGTGAATAGTTCTTCGAGCCATCAATAAGACCTTCAGCATGATGATAAGACCTTCGGGCCACCAATAAGTCTTTTGAGCATGGTGAATAGTTCTTCGAGCCATCAATAAGACCTTCAGCATGATGATAAGACCTTCGGGCCACCAATAAGTCTTTTGAGCATGGTGAATAGTTCTTCGAGCCATCAATAAGACCTTCGGGCCACCAATAAGTCTTTTGAGCATGGTGAATAGTTCTTCGAGCCATCAATAAGACCTTCAGCATGATGATAAGACCTTCGGGCCACCAATAAGTCTTTTGAGCATGGTGATAAGTCCTTCGGGCATGATGCGGCAGCCATAGTAGCGTGAGGCTAGATGATGGTAGCCATAGTAGCGTAAATCCATATATTAAGTCTTTTGGGCCATCAATAAGACCTTCGGGCCACCAATAAGTCTTTTGAGCATGGTGAATAGTTCTTCGAGCCATCAATAAGACCTTCAGCATGATGATAAGACCTTCGGGCCACCAATAAGTCTTTTGAGCATGGTGAATAGTTCTTCGAGCCATCAATAAGACCTTCAGCATGATGATAAGACCTTCGGGCCACCAATAAGTCTTTTGAGCATGGTGAATAGTTCTTCGAGCCATCAATAAGACCTTCGGGCCACCAATAAGTCTTTTGAGCATGGTGAATAGTTCTTCGAGCCATCAATAAGACCTTCAGCATGATGATAAGACCTTCGGGCCACCAATAAGTCTTTTGAGCATGGTGAATAGTTCTTCGAGCCATCAATAAGACCTTCGGGCCACCAATAAGTCTTTTGAGCATGGTGAATAGTTCTTCGAGCCATCAATAAGACCTTCAGCATGATGATAAGACCTTCGGGCCACCAATAAGTCTTTTGAGCATGGTGAATAGTTCTTCGAGCCATCAATAAGACCTTCAGCATGATGATAAGACCTTCGGGCCACCAATAAGTCTTTTGAGCATGGTGAATAGTTCTTCGAGCCATCAATAAGACCTTCGGGCCACCAATAAGTCTTTTGAGCATGGTGAATAGTTCTTCGAGCCATCAATAAGACCTTCGGGCCACCAATAAGTCTTTTGAGCATGGTGAATAGTTCTTCGAGCCATCAATAAGACCTTCGGGCCACCAATAAGTCTTTTGAGCATGGTGATAAGTCCTTCGGGCATGATGCGGCAGCCATAGTAGCGTGAGGCTAGATGATGGTAGCCATAGTAGCGTAAATCCATATATTAAGTCTTTTGGGCCATCAATAAGACCTTCGGGCCACCAATAAGTCTTTTGAGCATGGTGAATAGTTCTTCGAGCCATCAATAAGACCTTCAGCATGATGATAAGACCTTCGGGCCACCAATAAGTCTTTTGAGCATGGTGAATAGTTCTTCGAGCCATCAATAAGACCTTCAGCATGATGATAAGTCCTTCGGGCATGATGCGGCAGCCATAGTAGCGTGAGGCTAGATGATGGTAGCCATAGTAGCGTGAGGCTAGATGATGGTAGCCATAGTAGCGTGAGGCTAGATGATGGTAGCCATAGTAGTGTAGCCAAATATTAAGTCATTCGGGCCACCGATAAGTCTTTTGAGCATGGTGAATAGTTCTTCGAGCCATCAATAAGACCTTCAGCATGATGATAAGACCTTCGGGCCACCAATAAGTCTTTTGAGCATGGTGAATAGTTCTTCGAGCCATCAATAAGACCTTCAGCATGATGATAAGACCTTCGGGCCACCAATAAGTCTTTTGAGCATGGTGAATAGTTCTTCGAGCCATCAATAAGACCTTCAGCATGATGATAAGACCTTCGGGCCACCAATAAGTCTTTTGAGCATGGTGATAAGTCCTTCGGGCATGATGCGGCAGCCATAGTAGCGTGAGGCTAGATGATGGTAGCCATAGTAGCGTAAATCCATATATTAAGTCTTTTGGGCCATCAATAAGACCTTCGGGCCACCAATAAGTCTTTTGAGCATGGTGAATAGTTCTTCGAGCCATCAATAAGACCTTCAGCATGATGATAAGACCTTCGGGCCACCAATAAGTCTTTTGAGCATGGTGAATAGTTCTTCGAGCCATCAATAAGACCTTCGGGCCACCAATAAGTCTTTTGAGCATGGTGAATAGTTCTTCGAGCCATCAATAAGACCTTCGGGCCACCAATAAGTCTTTTGAGCATGGTGAATAGTTCTTCGAGCCATCAATAAGACCTTCGGGCCACCAATAAGTCTTTTGAGCATGGTGATAAGTCCTTCGGGCATGATGCGGCAGCCATAGTAGCGTGAGGCTAGATGATGGTAGCCATAGTAGCGTAAATCCATATATTAAGTCTTTTGGGCCATCAATAAGACCTTCGGGCCACCAGTAAGTCTTTCGAGCATGGTGATAAGTCATTCGGGCATGATGCGGCAACCATAGTAGCGTGAGGCTAGATGATGGTAGCCATAGTAGCGTGAGGCTAGATGATGGTAGCCATAGTAGCGTGAGGCTAGATGATGGTAGCCATAGTAGCGTAAATCCATATATTAAGTCTTTTGGGCCATCAATAAGACCTTCGGGCCACCAATAAGTCTTTTGAGCATGGTGAATAGTTCTTCGAGCCATCAATAAGACCTTCGGGCCACCAATAAGTCTTTTGAGCATGGTGAATAGTTCTTCGAGCCATCAATAAGACCTTCGGGCCACCAATAAGTCTTTTGAGCATGGTGATAAGTCCTTCGGGATAATGCGGCAGCCATAGTAGCGTGAGGCTAGATGATGGTAGCCATAGTAGCGTGAGGCTAGATGATGGTAGCCATAGTAGCGTGAGGCTAGATGATGGTAGCCATAGTAGCGTAAATCCATATATTAAGTCTTTTGGGCCATCAATAAGACCTTCGGGCCACCAATAAGTCTTTTGAGCATGGTGAATAGTTCTTGAGCCATCAATAAGACCTTCAGCATGATGATAAGTCCTTCGGGCATGATGCGGCAACCATAGTAGCGTGAGGCTAGATGATGGTAGCCATAGTAGCGTAAATCCATATATTAAGTCTTTTGGGCCATCAATAAGACCTTCAGCATGATGATAAGTCCTTCGGGCATGATGCGGCAACCATAGTAGCGTGAGGCTAGATGATGGTAGCCATAGTAGCGTAAATCCATATATTAAGTCTTTTGGGCCATCAATAAGACCTTCGGGCCACCAATAAGTCTTTTGAGCATGGTGAATAGTTCTTCGAGCCATCAATAAGACCTTCAGCATGATGATAAGACCTTCGGGCCACCAATAAGTCTTTTGAGCATGGTGAATAGTTCTTCGAGCCATCAATAAGACCTTCGGGCCACCAATAAGTCTTTTGAGCATGGTGAATAGTTCTTCGAGCCATCAATAAGACCTTCAGCATGATGATAAGACCTTCGGGCCACCAATAAGTCTTTTGAGCATGGTGAATAGTTCTTCGAGCCATCAATAAGACCTTCAGCATGATGATAAGACCTTCGGGCCACCAATAAGTCTTTTGAGCATGGTGATAAGTCCTTCGGGCATGATGCGGCAGCCATAGTAGCGTGAGGCTAGATGATGGTAGCCATAGTAGCGTGAGGCTAGATGATGGTAGCCATAGTAGCGTGAGGCTAGATGATGGTAGCCATAGTAGCGTAAATCCATATATTAAGTCTTTTGGGCCATCAATAAGACCTTCGGGCCACCAATAAGTCTTTTGAGCATGGTGAATAGTTCTTCGAGCCATCAATAAGACCTTCGGGCCACCAATAAGTCTTTTGAGCATGGTGAATAGTTCTTCGAGCCATCAATAAGACCTTCGGGCCACCAATAAGTCTTTTGAGCATGGTGAATAGTTCTTCGAGCCATCAATAAGACCTTCAGCATGATGATAAGACCTTCGGGCCACCAATAAGTCTTTTGAGCATGGTGATAAGTCCTTCGGGCATGATGATAAGACCTTCGGGCCACCAATAAGTCTTTTGAGCATGGTGAATAGTTCTTCGAGCCATCAATAAGACCTTCAGCATGATGATAAGTCCTTCGGGCATGATGATAAGTCCTTCGGGCATGATGCGGCAGCCATAGTAGCGTGAGGCTAGATGATGGTAGCCATAGTAGCGTGAGGCTAGATGATGGTAGCCATAGTAGCGTGAGGCTAGATGATGGTAGCCATAGTAGCGTAAATCCATATATTAAGTCTTTTGGGCCATCAATAAGACCTTCGGGCCACCAATAAGTCTTTTGAGCATGGTGAATAGTTCTTCGAGCCATCAATAAGACCTTCGGGCCACCAATAAGTCTTTTGAGCATGGTGAATAGTTCTTCGAGCCATCAATAAGACCTTCGGGCCACCAATAAGTCTTTTGAGCATGGTGAATAGTTCTTCGAGCCATCAATAAGACCTTCGGGCCACCAATAAGTCTTTTGAGCATGGTGAATAGTTCTTCGAGCCATCAATAAGACCTTCGGGCCACCAATAAGTCTTTTGAGCATGGTGAATAGTTCTTCGAGCCATCAATAAGACCTTCGGGCCACCAATAAGTCTTTTGAGCATGGTGAATAGTTCTTCGAGCCATCAATAAGACCTTCAGCATGATGATAAGACCTTCGGGCCACCAATAAGTCTTTTGAGCATGGTGAATAGTTCTTCGAGCCATCAATAAGACCTTCGGGCCACCAATAAGTCTTTTGAGCATGGTGAATAGTTCTTCGAGCCATCAATAAGACCTTCGGGCCACCAATAAGTCTTTTGAGCATGGTGAATAGTTCTTCGAGCCATCAATAAGACCTTCAGCATGATGATAAGACCTTCGGGCCACCAATAAGTCTTTTGAGCATGGTGAATAGTTCTTCGAGCCATCAATAAGACCTTCGGGCCACCAATAAGTCTTTTGAGCATGGTGAATAGTTCTTCGAGCCATCAATAAGACCTTCAGCATGATGATAAGACCTTCGGGCCACCAATAAGTCTTTTGAGCATGGTGAATAGTTCTTCGAGCCATCAATAAGACCTTCGGGCCACCAATAAGTCTTTTGAGCATGGTGAATAGTTCTTCGAGCCATCAATAAGACCTTCGGGCCACCAATAAGTCTTTTGAGCATGGTGATAAGTCTTCGCCATCAATAAGACCTTCTGGTATGATGCGTAGCCATAGTAGTGAGGCCGTATGATTTGCATGTACCATAGTAGCTGAAGCCGCTGTCTTTTCGGGCTATCAATAAGGCCTTCGGCATGATGATATTTTGGACAATTTCCTTTTTAGTCCTTAAACTTTATAAAAGTGACATTCTAGTCACTACTTCACTTTTGTACATAAATTCATGTACAATTAAACCATTTATTTATTTCAAACATCCTTAGAAATTTTCCTTCAACTTTTACACTTTGACCAATTTAGTCATTCACCAAAACTTTTATTTCGAATTGGTCCCTTACATTTCCTTTCTTATCATTTCAATCCTTTTAACTTCATACCATGCTTGAATCTTCAATTCTATCAATTATTCATCAATTCAAGATCAATCATTTATTTTTCTAAAATTGTCAAATTGGTCCTTGAATTTCCAAAAAAAATCATTTTGGTCCCTAATCACCAATTCAAGCTACTTTCACCATAATTCAATGATTTCAATGCTAAAAATAATTTTTCAATAATTTCCCTTAATTTCTTAAAATTTCTAAAATTGTCCTTAAAATCTCATCTTGGGAAATTATTCAATCTAACATCAAAATTAAGCTTCTTGAATCACAATTACTTCAAATTCATCACCAATTCCGTAACCCTAATTAAAAACCTAAATTTAAAGATTAGGGTTTATAACTTCCAACATGAATTAACTTGATTTCAAGCTTGTTTTCATTAAAACTAAGCTTAATTCATCATCTACTACATCAATTCTAACAAAATTCCATGAAACCCTAATTTCTCTCTCTTCAAACCCTAACTTAAAATTAATAATTCCATGCAATTTTACTATCAAAATGAAGAGAATCAAGTGTAGAACAATTTACCTAAATTAATTTTGCTTGAAACTTGTCTTGATTCTTCAATTTTGGACTTGAAAATTTAAAACTTTTCTTTCCCCTTTCTTCTCCAATGTTTCGAACAGCCTTGGGATGAAGATGAGATAATTTTTTTCTCATCTTTTGACTATTTTAATCCATGTGTAGAGGTTAAATGAATTTTAAATTCATTTAACTAGTGAAATTACTAATTTGCCCTTTTATTATAATGGCCAAGATTCAATCTCATCAAAATCAATGGCCATGATTTAATCCATGTGTAAATCTTCTTCCAAAATTACCCTCAAATTTCCAAAATATTTCAAAAATGCCATACATGGAAAATGACCAATTTGCCCTCCAACTAGACTTTATTTACAACTAGTCTTGAAAATTGCCATTCCATAAAAATTGAACCAAATTGGTTCCATTCTAACCAACCTCCTTCCCAAAATATCATAAATTTTAATTTATGATATTCATTCGATCGAAATATTCAAATTTCATTCAATACGATTTCCAAATATTCTTTCTTTGAGCTTTATAACCACTCCATCATATTCTAACTAAATATAGTTAGAATCTCACCAACATGAACAAAATATTTATAAAATAATATTTTATGAATTTTCCATAATCTTTGGAACTGTCTTTAAAATTTCAATTTGATCCGATATACTGATATCTGTAAAATACTTCTTCTGCAATTTTACCTTTTCCAAGCTATTGGATTTAAATTTTATATTTCCATATTCGGGAAATAAACTCCATTATCCCATAAAAACTTCCTTTTTCCTAGGACTTAAACTGAATTTTCCTAACTCAGTCTATTATTCTGATAATTATCAAAAATCTTCGTAGAATAAAATTTCTCTTAGAATTCCTTTATCGATAATCCATACGAATTTTATCTACTATTACTGAGTCCAAAATATCGATCAGAAACACTTTTATGGAATCTTCCTGGAGGTCACCCATCCTAATATTTCCCTGGCCTGAGCACGCCTAACAATTTTATTCGATCCAATTTCGAATAATATAAGCCTTGTATGAAAAATCGGTAACACAGAAATACCACTCTTGGGGGTGAACTATCCATTTACGGGGTTAAATTACATAACATTTTAAAATTACACTTTGGTCCTTGAACTTTTTCAAAGTTTACACTTTAACCCCTAAACTTTCAAAAATTACATTTTAGTCACTAAGCAAAAATTTGGATATTACATGTGCGGCCTTAGTTGATGATCTTTAATCAAAGACTAAGTTAGCCTTTAAAAAACTAAGAAAGAATGCTTAGAATGGTGGAAACTTGATTGCAAGGAAAACAAGAAGAATGGGAGTGAATAATTTCTCTATTACTCAAGAAATGTTTTAATGGTTACAATGGGTGAGGGTGACATTGGGAAGGTTACTTTCCATATGTTGGGGAAGAATCACTCCCCAATTATGTCCATTCTAACATGATTGTTGCTCACATGTTGGCAAGGTTACTTTCCGTATGTGCCTTGGTCAACAAGATGAGCTTTATCCAAGTGCTGGACTTCCTTGGGTGGATTGACATTGGGCAGGCCCAGCAATTTGGCCAAAACCTCATAGGCAGCATAAAGGGTGCTGGTTTGGGCCCCATGGTCTTGGGCAACATGGAAAGTGCTCGTCTGGGCCCCCTGGTGTGCATGGATGGTGCTGGTACGAGCCCTTTGATGTTGGGCAACACGTGGTGTGCTGGTTTGGGCCCCTTGGTGTGCGTCTGTCTCGGTTGTGAGCTGGCGGTCTGTGACAATATACATACGAGAACAAAAATTATCTACCCCTTTTGGTGCACATTTTCATATCCCAAAATTAAAAAAATAAATTCTAAACTATAACCCTAAATCCTAAATCCTAAACCCTAAAAATACATTATTGAGATATTATTTTGATATAAAAAATGAAAATTATTTTTAAGTGTTTTTTACTTGTACAAAATGCTTGAAAATGCCTAAAGAGTCAAAAATAGTTAGCTGTACCGATACGGTCTTTACTTGTACCGATACAGGCATGTTTCCAAAATTCTAGAAAGAAATTCTAGTTCCAGTATGCACCCTATCGTACCGATACCCATTGTACCGTACCGATACAATGTATCACGTACCGGTACGCATAACTCTAATGTTGCAATGACTATTTTCTATTTTGGCAGGTACCGATAGCGGTGTCACGCGTACCGATATCAACATGCCCAAAAGTGCATTTAATGCTGGCTTTTCATCCCTAACAGCTCCAAACAACCCCTAACGGCCATAAACGGCTAGTAACTCATTCCACACCTTAAAAGAAGAGTTGGGACACTTGAAGATGGTTAGAGAACACATCCAAGCATAATGATCAAGAGAAATTGTCTTTAAATCGTATTCCTTTATTTTCTCTTGTATATAGTGTATAGAGAGTGATTAATTGTTTTATCTTTTGTACTCTTATGAGCTTCAACATTTGTGTAAACACCTACCTTGTGAGGTATTTAGTTTACCAAACAAACCTTGTAAAAGGGAGAGGTTCCAGTTTAGCCTAAGGAAAAACTAGAGTGGTTCTATCTTAGCCATTGAAAAGATAAGGTTGTAAGGTTACCCTTTGAACCGGTAAAAAGGCAAGAATTCATAGTAGTGAATTGGAAAATCCTTAGTGGTGTGCTAAGGCAGTGGATGTAGACTCGGTTGGGTAGTCAAACCACTTTAAAATCATTGTGCAATATTGTCCACCTTTTTTCGGTTTTAGCCAATTCATTCGGGAAGAAAATTTAACCCTCTTCTATAGGAGTGTATCGAGCCTTTCAAATGGTATCAGAGCCTCATCTCCATCAAAGAACTAACATCCAGGAGTAAAGATCGATTGCTCAATGTTCACCGATTTAAGAATTCAAATGGCAAGCGGTTCTACAATAATTTCATTCGAAGATGGCCGCTCTATCATGTTTCCTACTCTCTTCAAAGGAGAATGTTACTTCCAATGGAGCAACATCATGAAGTATTTCATCGGAGGCTTCGACTTGGACATTTGGATGATTATCGAAGATGGACATTTGGAAGCTCCCAAGAAGAAAAAGAAAATGAGTGTCAAAGACACAAAGAAGGACCAACTCAATGCAAAGGCTATGCACATTCTTCTTTGTGCCCTCAATGAAGAAATTTCCAAGAAGGTCTCACCATCCAAAAGTGCCAAAGAAATTTGGGAGAAACTTGAGTAATTCTATGGGAAAGAAGAGAAGAAAGATGGAGTTCCATCAATTGCAAACCTCCTCCCATCAAAGGTAGATGGTGTTATGGCTCTCGATGAGCCCAAGGTATCTTCTAACTCAAATGAATTAAATTTATATTCTTTTGATGAGTTACATGATGCATTTGATGAATTATTTTTGGAATTTGAGACCACGAATTCCAAATTTAAGAAAATGATTTCAAAACTTGAATTTGAAAATGAATTTATTTTGAAAACAAAATTGGATTTTGAAAACCAAAATGAGATTTTGAAGAATGATTTAGAGTTTTCAAAAATGAGCAATGGAGTTTTGGAAAAAAAATCTTGATTTAAAGGTTAAGCTTGAAAGCTTAACAAAATAAAATAAAATTATTTCAAGTAATTCATCTCATCCCATAATAACAAAATGCTCACATTGTCATTATCATGGTCATTCTATGCATACTTGTCCTATAAAGAAAAGAAAAACTTATAGGATTAGAAAAGTATGTATTCCTAAGGGAACTAGGAACATTGAAACTAACTTCAAAGGATCCAAAGCAATTTGGATACCAAAAATCAAGTAAATGTCTCTTGTAGGTGTGTTAGAGCAATGACAAGAAAAGCAAAGATATGAAAATGCTCTAGTCACACAAGTGAAGAAGATGGGTAACCTCTAATCTAAATGTATTTTATTATAAATCATTTGGTTGCCTATTTTGATGATAAATGTTCATGCATCATTGGTTATTTATATTTATAATTGCATGACATTTTGTGATGCTTTATGTATATGAATCATATTGTTTCATTCATGTGTTTGTATAAAGTTTTAAAAGCCTTGGATAAATTGAATTTCATGTGTTTTTAAATTGATTTGATTCAATGGTGAAATTCAATCTCTTAAGTGTCAAATTTTGAACAAAATTTTTAAATGGAATGCTTTGATTAAGGGGGAGCTTTTGATTTAAAAAGAGTTATCTTACTCACTTTTGTTATTTTGAACTTAAATGTGATTTCAATCTTAGTTTTGAAATTATTTTTGACATAACAAAAAGGGGGAGAGATGAGTTTGAAAATTTCAATTTCAAAAAGAAAAAGAGAGAGCTTTAATATTTTCTCAAAATATTCTCTTTTTCAAAAATTATTTTTCTAAGGGAGAGCAATTTCAAAAACAAAATTTCAAAGTGTTTTGTTATATCAAAAAGGGAGAGATTATTGAGATATTATTTCGATATAACAAATGAAAATTGTTTTTAAGTGTTTTTGACTTGTACAAAATGTTTGAAAATGCCTAAAGAGTAAAAAATAGTTAGCCGTACTGATACAATCTTTGCCTATACCGATACAAGCATGCTTCCAGAATTCCAGAAAGGAATTCTGGTACTAGTACGCTCCCTGTCGCACCGATACCCCTTGTACCGTACCGATACGATGTATCACGTACCGGTATGCACAACTTAAATGCTGCAATGACTATTTTTTGTTTTGACAGGTACCGATATTGGTATCACGCCTACCGATACTGACATACTCAGAAATGCATTTAATGCTGGTTTTTCATCCCAAACAACCCCCAACGGCCATAAACGGCTAGTAACTCATTCCACACCTTAAAAGAAGACTTAGGACACTTGAAGATGGTTAGAGAACGCATCCAAACATAATGGTCAAGAGAAATTGTCTTTAAATCTTATTCCCTCATTTTCTCTTGTATATAGTGTATAGAGAGTGCTTAATTGTTTTATCTTTTTTACTCGTGTGAGCTTAAACATTTGTGTAAACACCCACCTTGTGAGGTATTTAGTTTACCAAGCAAACCTTGTAAAAGGGAGAGGTTCCAGTTTAGCCTAAGGAAAAACTAGAGTGGTTCTATCTTAGCCATTGAAAAGATAGGGTTGTAAGGTTACCCCTTGATCCGGTAAAAAGGGAAGAATTCATAGTAGTGAATTGGAAAATCCTTAGTGGTATGCTAAGGTAGTGGATGTAGATTCGGTTAGTTATTTGAACCACTCTAAAATCATCGTGCAATATTGTCCACCATTTTTCGGTTTTAGCTAATTCATTCGGGAAGCAAATTCAACCCTCTTGGCATAATCGGTTGGAGTGTATCGAGCCTTTCATACATCATATCCCAATTCCCTATACCCTAATCATAAATCCTAACCCTGAACCATAAACCTAATTTTTTAGGGTGGGGTATAAATAGGGACATGAAGAGGGGCCAGACGGTTTGGATTCTACATCAAATACCCTCATGTATCCATTATGTGCATCCGACTATGTATTACAAAATGAACAATATGTTTGTTTCTAAGGGGATTTGAACTATAGTCATCTAATTTTAGTGATTTAGGATCAAATTTGTGCAGATTCAAATAATCGACACATAATGTAAAATTTAAATTCATATTTGTGCGGATTTCGATATTTGGTGGAAAATAATAGTTAGAATGTAAAATTTAAATTCATATTTGTGCGGATTTCGATATTTGGTGGAAAATAATAGTTAGTTTAATTTTTTTTGAATAGTTTAAAGATGAATATTTAGTTTAAATTTAAATAGTAATATTTGGGTGATATGGGGATAAAAAAATGGTTTGAAATTTTATGTAGATTTACAAATTTAGATAATCAAAAATTACGTATATTCGATCAGCGACTCTTCCTACTAGTGTACAAATTTACACACTGGTAATAAATCATGTCTGATATGTCATTAAACTTAGGGTGATATCGGTTTTGTTTAGGGATGATTAAACTCAAACCGGTCGACAAATTTTGATTGTTTGCTCCGGACATAGCATATGTTTTTTTGAACAATGAATGCGAGAGGAGTTCATTTTTTTAAGGTGGACGCAGAGCGGGTTTTGCATTTGCTTGCTTCACTCCACTCATCTCGACATGTAAAATTATCATTTATCATTTCATATATATAGTTATTCAAAAGATAAAAATATAAAATATACTCGTCGAATAAACCCTAATTTTTGTCATTGCTTTATTTTATATCAACAGAGAATGATTTGGTTTTGCAATTCAAAAGCATTTGTAAAATAATTTTTTTTCATTTTGTATATAAATTATTTATTATAATATATTTTTGTGATGAAAATATGTATTCTTTTAAAAAATTAAATAGTGAATTTTAAAATTAGATATCCACAGTTGAGCTGAACAGAGTAGAGCAAATGGTGAGACAGAACATGCTATTATCGGAGCAATAGTGAATACAGATTTTTACATGTCGAGACATATCAATATGCGCGCTTGTCTTGTTTCATTATCATTCCTAACGTTCAATTCAATAGTTGGTGTTGGGTAAACTATTCAAATGACCACTTGATTATAAGATTGGTGTTTATATGACCACTATATTTTTAGTTTTGACAATTTTACCACTTAATTATTTAAGTAGTTTCAATAAAGCCACCAACCGTTAAAACATAATGGAGAGGCTAACGTGGTTGTTAAACAAAACTGATATAATTACACATTTTTTTAGATAAATTTTATGTGTATTATCCAAGAAGCAGCAAACCCGCTACAAAAAAAACGTTTTACAAGAGTAAAAAGAAATTAAAGAATACCCTAATCTAAACATAATCGGGTATTCGCATCATCATTCCTATCTATTCCCTTTCGTAGTAAAATGGTTCTAACTATAGTTGGACAACAACAATAATATGTGCAGTTGAATTAGCTCTGCCTTTGAACTATCTAGAATTACGCTTAGCCCATATGCCGTAAATAAAGGCACCCCAAGCTAATCTCAAAATAACCACAATAAGAGATTTACCTCTAAGTTGAGAGCAATCCCACTGGAACTCATCATCTCATCCTCTATAATAACTCAAAATTTTGGCTAGTGACCAAAATGAATAAAATGAAAGTTTGGTGACTAAAGTATAAACTTAGGAAAAGTTCAGGGACTAAATTGTAATTTTTTAAAGTTATGCATTTTAGTCCCGTAAATGAATATTTTACCACCAAGAGTTTCATTTTCATGTTACCTGAATTTTTCGTACAGAATTTGTGTTAAAAGCTATAAAGAGTTAATGTTCGAGAAAAATTCGGATAATTAGATCGAATCGAATATTTGAGATATTTTGTTAGATGATACGGCAGGGTTAATAATATCTTTTCAATGCCATAATTTGGAAGGATTTAACATGTAATTAGGAAGGATTTAAAATGGACCACTGGATTAAAGTAGATTTTCCATGTTAAATATGAGCCGTTAGATAAAAATGGCAAGATTGTAATTTTGGAAAATTACAAGGGTAAACTTGGTAATCACTGAAGTATTGGTTTATTTTTGACCCTTAGATGAACAAATTGACAAGTGGCAAGTTTTTGAGCATTAAATATCAAGGGTAAAATAGTCATTTGACTATTAAGAAGATTTTTATTATAAATAAGACTAATATAATGCCATTTGGCATAAGTCAGAGAAATAGGAAAGTATAGAATTTTCTTCATCTTGCCGTGAGCATCTCATAACGTAAGGAAACATTTCCTTTTTGATTTTCAAGCCATTTTATTAGGAATTTTGATGAAAGCATGAAATACAAAATTGATCTACATGAAATTCTCAATCATTTGGTATCATTTGTTCATGCTTTACATGCTTGAATCCTAAGATCTTGAATTTGGTGGATGAAGAGGATGTTG
Organism: Hibiscus mutabilis; assembly: GCA_019671005.1. Taxonomy (NCBI): domain Eukaryota; kingdom Viridiplantae; phylum Streptophyta; class Magnoliopsida; order Malvales; family Malvaceae; genus Hibiscus; species Hibiscus mutabilis. Next base: position 41,386,740 of record CM033732.1, read on the forward strand.
GGTTTTGATATGGAAATGATTGATAATGCTTAGAAATGATGTTTTGAAGTTGAATTCATGCTTGAATCAAGTTGTAGATCAAGCCTAAAGTGACCTTTCATATTCGGCTATGGTGAAATAATTAGAAAAAATGTTGTAAAAATTTTATTAAGGTTAGACATGAGGAATGAATGATTTTACAAGCTTTAGAATGTTGTTTGGACCAATTTGGAAGTTGTAAAGGTTGGGGGACCTAATTGCATGTTGTAGAAATAAAAAGGGTTTAAACTGGAAATTGATTAAATTGAGGTATTATGCTTGAATAATTGTTGGAATGATTTATGAATCATTCTTTGATTTGGATATTAAAGGAAATTTGAAGTGCTGAGATTGGTATAAATCTTATGAAATGGATTTAGTATCGAATAAACATCGAAAGAATTTGTAGGAATTTCTTTTCCTATGTTAGTATGATACTAACATGTATTTTTGAAATGTACATGTGTTGTAAATGATGTAGATATAGATCGTGATAAAAACCGGGATCAAGCTAACGACCAAGAAAAGGAAAAGGATCAAAATTAGAGATTAGTGAGGATTTAAATTTTGACCTATATAAAGTGTCAAGGTGAGTGCAATTCCATACATATCATGACATGTTGATGTTTTATACATCATTGGGATGGCTTGCGATGAGCCTACCCAAATTTTATTTTTATTATATTTATGTCATGGAGCATATGATTGACATATTTTAAATATGTCAAAAGTTGAATATAAATGCATAGATCACTAGTTATATATGATGTTATATTATGAATGTTATTTCGGGTATGAACTACCAATATTAAATTATGTTGATATACATTACCATGGATGAAATATATATGGAATATATGCCCAAGTATGTCATTGAGGGACAGGGTATAATTGGCATGCCATAGAATCCAGCAGCACACTGCATACTCGGTTTAGCACTATTGTGTATATAAAGGACACTTAGTGCATATGGTGGGCACGACCTTATGTGTATTAGCACTTTGGTGAATATTTGACTCGTGTACCCATGGTCCTCTTAGGTTTTTATTTGGGCTATGGTTTATTGGTTAATAAAAGATAAATAGGTGAATAAGCTTATGAGCTTTTGGAATAAATGGCAAGTATATATATATATATATATATATATATATTGGTAATAAATTTATATCCGGTTTATATTATGTTAATATATGATTAACATAATGGTAATACATATCTAGTGATCATGATGCATGAGTATTGTTACATCTTTATATTTATAGACATGTTGTATTGCACTGGTATTTTTATTGCCTCACTAAGTGTATACTTAGCGTGTGATGATTTTCATGCGTAGGTGAAAAGCAGGAATCAGAGTAAGGAGTTTTTGACAACCTACTTAGCAAGGAGTATATTTACGGTATTAGTAATTACATGTTTGATGTATTTTGATTTTAATAGTTGGCATGTATATGATAATAGTAGTTGTTTTTTAAAACTAATTTAGACATAATTTGTAGTAACTTATAAACTAGTTTATACTGATAATAAATGGTGAGTAGCTTTATTAAAATTTAAAATGGTTAAAGGAATTACTAGAGTAAAATCAACTCTTAGGAATTGAATAAATAGAGTAATCGATTAGATTTTTAATTTAGGCAGTTATAATACTTATAGGCTATAATTATGAACTGCTAAGTTGCTGCCTAAAATCGGAATTAATTTGGTAGATTAAAAATTAGAAAACTGATAGTACGCGATAAATTGATAAATGGTTTATTGTGATTTTTAAATAAATGACTATTATAGATTGTTAGCAATTCTCTATGTGATACTCTGACTAGTATTGGATATTAAATACTGGTAAGGGTGTTACATTTATTGGTATCAGAGCTACAAGTTTAGTCGGTTTTGGATACGAATCGGGCTTGTAGAGAGCCGGGATTATATGCATGCCACTAGGATGTCAAAATTATTGATATTTGTATAAGTATACTTTGATGCCTACTAATTAGTAATGTTACTCCTTACTTATGTGGGATGATTGTAACTTTAATAGATGTTAGATCATCAGGAATCCTGTCATGCAACTGAGCATGTTACTCTGGCACAGAGCGAGAGTAATGAGGTGAATCAGAATCCGCCTCTTGCTCAGCAAAATGTAGAGCTACGAACTCAAGAACAACGAAATATGCATGTGCAAGATCAAGGTTTATTTCTTTAGGCATTAGATACTATCATAAATCATCGAGCACCAGTATCAGTTCTAAAAGAATTAAGAAAAATGAAAGCACCAGTATTTCAGGGTGATACTAATGAAAATCCAATGGCTGCTGATTACTGGTTGAATGATATCAAAATTATGCTGAGCATGATTACTTGTGATGAACAAGGAAAATTGGAAGGAGTAGTATTTCTACTGATAGAGCAATCTAGTGTGTGGTGGAATGTAGTCACTGCACGAGTTCTTCTAGAGCATATTACGTGGAATTCTTTCTAAAAGAATTCAAAGAAAATATATTGGGGACGTGTTTGTTGATGAAATGAGATGGCAGTTCCTGGATCTGAAATAGTCTGGCAGGTCAGTCTATGAATACGAATGTGAGATCAATAGACTGGGCCGATTTGCAACAATGTTTCTTCCAACCAAAAAATCCAGAATTGACAAATTCATAACTGGGTTGGATCCTCAATATTAAAGAATATTGGTCTCTCACAATTTTACTATTTTTCAAGAGGTAGTAAATCGAGAAGGCAAAACTGCTAATGATCGAGACAAGTCAGAGATTGTAGCAGGTATGATCGAACTCTTTGGCAGACCTATTTTTGCATTGATTGATCCAGGCTCTACCTATTCTTATATTAGTTCTAAAGTAGTACTTGAAAGAAATATTCCGGTAGAACCAATTTCGAGTGAGGTAGTTGTTATTAATCCAATAGGACAAAGCACCAAAGTAAGTCGAATATGCAAAAAGTGTCCTATAAAGATTCAAGAAAATGAATTTCCAGCTGACCTTATGGAATTACCCTTCCAAGAATTTGAAGTCATTCTTGGAATGGATTGGTTATCGGCATATGATGATACGGTTGAATACTGATTGAAAAGGTCAATTTTAAAAGGATCAGGTGGCTCAAAAACAATACTTGTAGACGAAAGGCTGAATTATCTGAGTAATGTAATATCAGCTGCAACCGCTGAAAAGTTATTATCACATGGTTGTGAAGCATATTTAACTCATGTGATAAATAGTCAGGAAACAAAGATAAATTTGGAAAATATACCAACAGTATGGGAATTTCTAGATGTTTTCCCAGATGAATTTTCAAGATTACCTCCAAATCAAGAGGTGGAATTTGGTATTGATGTGCTTCCTGGAATAGCACCAATACCAATGGCACCTTACAGGATGGCTCCTACAAAACTTAGAGAGCTGAAGGCTTAATTACAAGAATTATTAGATCGAGGTTTTATACAACCTAGTATATCACCTTAGGGATCTCCAGTCCTGTTTGTGAAAAAGAAAGATAGATCAATGAGGTTATGTGTGGATTATCGTCAACTTGATAAAGTGACAGTGAAGAATAAATATCTTCCGCCAAGTATTGGCGATCTCTTTGATTAACTGAAAGGAGCAACAATGTTTTCTAAAATTGATCTTTGATCGGGTATCATCAATTGAAGATCAAAGAAGCAGATATACCAAAGACTGCTTTCAGAACTAGATACAAGCATTATAAGTTTGTAGTAATGCCTTTGTACTTACAAATGCACTAGCTGCTTTTATGGATCTAATGAATCAGGTATTTCAGCCATAATTAGATCAATTTGCGGTAGTATTCATTGATGATATATTGTTTTATTCTAAAACCAAAAAGGATCACGATACTCACATCCGAGCAGTTATTCAGATCCTCCAAGAAAAGAAATTATATATAAAGCTGTCAAAGTGTGAATTTTAGTTGTCTGAAGTAGCTTTCCTTGGACATATAGTTTCAGCTGAAGGGATTTGAGGCGATCCTAAAAAGGGTCAAGCAATCCTAAAATGGAAAATTCCTTAGAATGTCTCTGAGGTAAATAGTTTCTTGGTGTTAGGTGTTTATTATCGGTGGTTCGTGAAAGACTTTTCAATGATTGCCGCTCTAATAACTAAGTTATTAAGAAAGGATGTTCCATTTGTTTGGACAGATAAATGTCATGAAAGCTTTGACAAATTAAAGAAGATTTTAACAGAAGCTCCTATTTTGGTACAACCAGAATCTGGAAAGGATTTTATAATATATAGTGATGCATCCCATAATGGTTTGGGATGTGTATTAATGCAAGAGAGGAAGGTTGTAGCATATGTCTCTCGACCATTCAAAACTTATGAAAGAAATTATTCTACCCATGATTTAGAGATGACTGCTGTAGTGTTTGCTTTAAAGATTTGGCGTCACTACTTATATGGTGAAAAGTGCTATATCTACACATATCACAAAAGTTTGAAATACTTGTTATCTCAAAAGGAGCTTAATTTGAGACAAAGAAGGTGGATAGAACTAATCAAGGTTTATGATGTAATTATTGATTATCATCCAGGGAAGACTAATATGGTAGCAGATGCACTTAGCCGAAAAACATTCTTTGCCTTAAGAGCAATGAATGCCCCATTGAAATTGCATAAAGAATGTGCATTGTAGCTAAACTTCAAATTAAACCTACATTGATAAGTCGAATTAATTAGTTGCAAGCAAAGGATGGGAAATGCTTGGAAAAGAAGAAGCAAGTTGAGTGTGGTGAATCTAAAGACTTTGAAATAAGGTCAAATGGATGTCTATATTACAAGGGATGTGCATATCTTCCTAATGATGAAGAGCTAAAGAGGGAAATACTTTTGAAGGCACATTACAATCCTTTAACTATACATTTGGGAGGCAATAAAATGTATCAAGATATAAAGAGTCAATTTTGGTGGCCTGGCATGAAACGAGATATCACCGAGATTGTTTCTAAATGTTTAACTTGCCAACAAGTAAAGGTAGAACATCAAGTTCCATCAAGATTACTTCAACCAATTTCAATTCCACAATGGAAGTGGGAAAAGGTTACTACAGATTTCGTAATAGATTTAACACTAGCGCCAAGTAAAAAGGATTCAATTTGGGTGATTGTGGATCGATTGACTAAAACGACACATTTCATACTAGTTCAAATAGACTACTCCTTGAATAAGTTAGTGGAGTTATATATTAAGGAAATTGTTAGATTACATGTTGCTCGTATGCCTATTATATCCGATAGAGATCCAAAGTTCACTTTAAGGTTTTGGAGTGCATTATATGAAGCGTTGAGAACTCGGCTACACTTTAGTACTGCTTACCATCCTCAAACGGATTGACAATCAAAAAGGACTACTCAAATACTCGAAGATATGCTCAGAGCGTGTATAATGAATTTTGCAGGCTCATAGGAAAAATATCTTCCATTAGCTGAGTTTGCCTACAACAACAGTTACCAATCAAGTATAAAGATAGCGCCATATGAGGCATTATATGGAAGAAAATGCTGAACACCATTGAATTGGTTCGAGCTAGAGGATCGGAAAATTATTGGACCAGATCTTGTTCAAGAAGTGGAGGAAGAGGTAAAGATAATTCAAGATAATCTTAAAGTCGCCTCTGACAGACAAAAGTCCTGCTCAGATCTTAAAAGAAAAGATATCGAGTTTGAAGTTGGAGACAAAGTATTTTTAAAGGTTTCACCTTAGAAGAAAACATATCACGTTTTGGAAGAAAAGGCAAACTTAGTCTAAGATTCATTGGTCCTTATGAAATTTTGAAAAGGATTGGTCCATTGGCATATCAACTAGCATTACCACCAGAAATGAGTAAGGTCCATGATGTGTTTCATGTGTCCATGCTTCGAAAATAGCTATCAGATCCTTCACATGTCATTGCACCAGAAGAAATTGAAATTCAACTAGAATTGACATACGATGAAGAACCTATAAGAATTTTAGCTTGAGGAGAAAAACATTTAAGGAACAAAAAGATTCCCCTAGTTAAAATTCTATGGAGAAACCACAAAGTGGAAAAAGCTACATGGGAAACAGAGGAAGCAATGAATGAGCAGATCGAATCGAATATTTCATATATTTTGTTAGATGATACGGCAAGGTTAATAATATCTTTTCAATGCCTTAATTTGGAAGGATTTAAAATGTAATTTGGAAGGATTTAACATGGACCATTGTATTAAAGTAGATTTTCTATGTTAAATATGAGTCGTTAGATAAAAATGGCAAGATGGTAATTTTGGAAAATTACAAGGGTAAAGTTGGTAATCAATGACTTATTGGCTTATATTTTACCCTTGGATGAAAAAATTGACAATTGGCAAGTTTTGGAGCATTAAATATCAAGGGTAAAATAGTCATTTGACTATTAAGAAGATTTTTATTATAAATAAGACTAATATAATGCCATTTGGCATAAGTCAGAGAAATAAAAAAGTATAGAATATTCTTCCTCTTTCTTCATCTTGTCGTGAGCTTCTCATAAGGTAAGGAAACATTTCCTTTTTGATTTTCAAGCAATTTTATTAGGAATTTTGATGAAAGCATGAAATACAAAATTGATCTACATGAAATTCTCAATCATTTGGTATCATTTGTTCATGCTTTACATGCTTGAATCCCAAGTTCTTGAATTTGGTGGATGAAGAGGATGTTGGGTTTTGATATGGAAATGATTGATAATGCTTAGAAATGATGTTTTGAAGTTGAATTCTTGCTTGAATCAAGTTGTATATCAAGCCTAAAGTGACATTTCATATTCGGCTATGGTGAAATATTAGAAAAAATGTTGGAAAAAATTTATTAAGGTTAGACATGATGAATGAATGATTTTACAAGCTTTAGAATGTTGTTTGGACCAATTTGGATGTTGTAAAGGTTGGGGGACCTAATCGCATATTGTAGAAATAAAAAGGGTTTAAAGTGGAAATTGATTAAATTGAGGTATTATGCTTGAATAATTGTTGGAATGATTTATGAATCATTCTTTGATCTGGATATTAAACGAAATTTGAAGTGTTGAGATTGGTATAAATCGTATGAAATGGATTTAGCATCGAATAAACATCAAAAGAATTTGTAGGAATTTCTTTTCCTATCATGTTCCTATGTTAGTATGATACTAGCATGTATTTTTGAAATGTACATGTGTTGTAAATGATGTACATATAGATCGTGATAAAAACCGGGATCAAGCTAACAACCAAGAAAAGGAAAAGGATCAAAATTAGAGCTTAGTGAGGATTTAAATTTTGACCTACATAAAGTGTCAAGGTGAGTGCAATTGTATACATATCATGACATATTGATGGTTTATACATCATTGGGATGGCTTACGATGAACCTACCCAAATTTTATTGTTATTTTATTTATGTCATGGAGTATATGATTGACATATTTTAAGTATGTCAAAAGTTGAATATAAATGCATGGATCACTAGTTATATATGATGTTATATTATGAATCTTATTTCGGGTATGAACTACTCAATATTAAATTATGTTGATATATATTGCCATTGATGAAATAAATATGGAATATATGCCCAAGTATGTCATTAAGAGACAGGGTATAATTGGCATGCCATAGAGTCCAGCAGCACGTTGCATACTCGATTTAGCATTATAGTGTATATAAAGGACACTTATACATATGGTCGGCACGACCTTTTGTGTATTATGGTCGACACGACCTTATGTGTATTAGCACTTCGGTGCATATTTGACTCGTGTACCCATGGTCCTCATAGGTTTATATTTGGGCTATGGTTTATTGGTTAATAAAAGATAAACAGGTGAATAAGCTTATGAGCTTTTGGAATAAATGACAAGTATATATTGGTAAGAAATTTATATCCGGTTTATATTACTTTAATATATGATTAACATAATGATAATACATATCTAGTGATTATGATGCATGAGTATTGTTACATCTTTATATTTATAGACATGTTGTACTGCACTGTATTATTATTGCCTCACTAAGTGTATACTTAGCGTGATGATTTTCACGCGTAGGTGAAAAGCAGGAATCAGAGTAAGGAGTTTTTGGCATCCGACTTAGCAAGGAGTATATTTACAGTATCAGTAATGACATGTTTGATGTATTTTGATTTTACTAGTTGGCATGTATATGATAATAGTAGTTGTTTTTTTAAACTAATTTAGACATAATTTGTAATAACTTATAAACTAGTTTATACCGATAATAAATGGTGAGTAGCTTTATTAAAATTTAAAATGGTTAAAGGAATTACTAGAGTAAAATCAACTATTAGGAATTGAATAAATAGAGTAATCGATTAGAATTTCAATTTAGGCAGTTATAATACTTATAGGCTATAGTTATGAACTGTTAAGTTGCTGCCTGAAACCAAACTTAATTTGGTAGATTAAAAATTAGAAAACTGATATTACGCGATAAATTGATAAATGGTTTATTGTGATTTTTAAATAAATGGATTGTTAGCAATTCTCTATGTGATACTCTAACTAGTATTGGATATTAAATGCTGGTAAGGGTATTACATCCTCTAACTGCACTGTCAATTCGGCAAACTGTAATACAGACTCCCATATAGTTTTCGAAAAGACACATTCAAAGAAAATATGATCTCTAGATTCAGCAGGAGATCCACACATAGTACAGTTGTCTTCGATGTTAAGACCCATCCTCACTAATCGACTTTTCATAGGCAGTCTGTCTAAAATGGCCATCCAAGCTATCACCGCATATTTCGGAACACAAAGAGAAAACCAAATCAACCTATGCCATTGAACATTAACCTGACTTACTCTACTTATTTCCCAAATCCACCATGCCTTGATCTTGTTCTAGTATGATACATTGGCAAAAAGAATGACAGCTTCGTCTCGAAGCTTGAGAATTCTATTTAGAATCCAACTATGATGCGACCTCCAAGTAATTTGCCAAAAGTCCACACCCTTCAAAACATAATCCTTAGCCAAACAACCCAAAGCGAGCCCTCTCCTGCAAGGATGGTTGTAACACCTCGATCCCATCCGATCCAAAATGTTGCATCTCTAACCCATCCTATTAAAATTTGTTTGAATTTAAAACCTCAAGTTTAGCCACAAATCGAAATAAATTAAGCCATGATAAAATATTTTCATAAATAAGTTTAAATCTCAAAATAAGGAGCTCTATACAAGTTAAAAATCATTGTATTTCAAAAGATGAAATTTAAGAGTTTACAGATCAAAGAGTTAAGGTTCTATGAATACATAGCCCACTATAAAAATTTAGGTACTATACTCAAACTTCGAATCGATACTGGGAATCCTTGGTGATATGCTCCCTCGAACAAACAACCTATCAACCTACGTACGGAAACAATAAATCTACATGTTAGGCTTACAAAGCTCAGCGGTACATTTCTACTATACACTATCTCATTCATTTCAAAAATATGAGAAAAAATAAATTAACATTTAAGCAATGATATAAAGTAAGCCAAATCGTTATGAATTTATCATAGCTAGAGATTACAAAGCGTGTAGATTTATTGTTTCCGTGCGTAGGTTGATAGGTTGTTTGCTCGAGGGAGCATATCACCAATGATTACTTGATGCTAGGTGATCCTTTGTGTAATTTGGTTGAACAAGACAAAGCCTTCAATTTTGATGATTTCTGTTTCTCGGTATTTGAAAATCTGAAGAAGCAACTTGTAACGGCACCTATTGTCATTCTCCCTAATTGGACCCTACCTTTCGAGCTTATGTGGGACACCAGGGATTTTTTCGTAGGAGCACTCTTAGGCCAGCAGAAAGTTAAAATTCTCCATGTAATATACTATGCTATTAAAACACTCAATGATGCCTAATTGAATTAAACCACTACTGAAAAGGAGTTGCTAGCAGTAGTATTCGATTTGACAAGTTTCCTCCTTACTTGATTTGTACTAAGGTAATTTTTCACACTGACCATTTAGTAATTAAATACTTGATAGCTAAAAAGGATGCCAAACCTCGTTTAATTTGATGGATCTTACTTTTACAAGAATTTGACATCGAAATTAAGGACAAGAAAAAAACAGAGAACCAGGTTGCCGATCACCTATCGAGGTGATACTTGTCGAATAGTGATACACTTTAGAGCAAGTATACTCATCGAATCAAGTAACAAAGTGATAGAGTAGAGTGTCGAACCCACGAGGATTGGATCAATAACTATGAAGTTATCGAACTTAAGAATGGGTGTGCAAGTATTGGTTGTTGTTGATTTATCAAAACTAAGAACAATTAAAGTAAAGATAGCTATGATTAAGATAAATAGATGCTGGGGCAAATAACAGATAATTATGGAAGCTGGGTTTATTGCTAAGGATATATGTTTTATTACTTATTTCAATGCTATAGCGATTGACAATACATGTCTGCGTAAACCATTAAGATCTTTATCTACTTGATAGGGTTTTTTAATAAACTTTTGACTCTGTCGATGCCTAGAAGTTAATAATATTGAAGCTAAGGTGATACATGTCTACGTGAATCCTAAACTCTATTATTTGTTTAAGAACTCCCTTTAGTCGTTGAAACCCTAAACTTATATCTAAGCCAGATTAATACTAAGTTAACAACTTAACCCCACTATTCACGTTTGTTTAACCTAAATCTCTTGATATTAAGTCACAAATCTATAGTTAAAAGGCCTCTCTCGATAGCTCTTACAATAACTATGCATGAAGAACGATGAAAAGAATAGATAAAGGGGAACAAACTATAGCATTAAAATAAAATAATCATAACATAAAATCATGGGAAGCAAATAAACCCAACGAAAGTATTTAGCTCATGTCTGAGCCTAAAAATCCATAATAAAATAATAAAAGTATGACAATTTATCAAGAAAAGGATAGAAAAGGGCCAAGCGTCCTCGACGATCTTCCTCCGTGCTATCCAACTATGCTGCAGGTCTCCCACTCATTCTACCTCTCTCGATGGCGTCTACGTAAGGAGATTTCCCTAGCTTTGACTCTGGTGGTTCTCTAAAAGGCTAAAGACTAGGACCATAGTCTAAAATCAAGCTCTTTTGAATTTTTATCCAAGTCTTCGTTATATAGGCGGTGAAGCTAGTGTTTCATAACCCTAAAGCACGCATATCTTCATTAAAGATGGCCATTGATTTCCCGCTATCTTTTAATGTTCCGTATCTAGGAGAAAGTCCACGTGAGTTAAAGTATATTTGTCTCCAACTCTCCTTTGCCTAGTCAGTTCCAGCTACGAGATCCGCTACTCATCCGTTCCAGCATTCCTCTAATATTCTGAACATACACCACAAAACACTAGCTTTCCCATAAAAGCACCAAAATATATACATTTAAGTGCAAGCAGTGTAACTCCCAATGTACATGCAAACTATAAGAAATCTAATCTAAATGCAATTAAAAGAGCTTGAAAACATGCAAAAGTCAAGTAAAAAGGGTATGCAAAATAGGATATCTATACAGTCATCAAATACCCCCAAACTTGAACTGTTGTTTGTCCTCAAGCAATACTAAAATCAAAGATAAAAACAATAAACAATAAATAGTTCCCAAGGTTCCAACTAAGCTATGATTACAAGAATTCCAAGACACGCTGTAGCGGTAATTCATTCATCAGCTATTTTAATAAGATGTAATGCATTAGAGCTTGCAGTTCTATTCCAAGGATCAATTTTACTGTAGGTGCAGTGGGTGCTATGTCACATGCATTCACCACTTAATGGCCCTAGAAAAATTTAAGGATTGCTCTCTATTATTGCCTATGCATTTTTCTTTTTAAGTATAATGTTATACTCTCCTTCATTCTTTTTAAGTTTAAGAACTGTATCACTGGGGCTTCAGCTTATCATGACTACTCTTTAGACCTAAAGATAGAGTGGAGCAAACAACCCATCCCTGAGCCATACGAGCAGAGTCATCCTGTGAAGACTTTATTCACTATTATGCCAGTACTACCATTCTTGACAGGGAAAGTTAAATGGAGCAAACACAACCACCTAGTGTACTAAGGCAACAAGATGCATAGAAGAGTATCCCTCAACAATTTTGCTAATGTTATCGAGTTTTTAATTAATTTTCAGTATTTTCTTGATTTTTCTAGGAGTTTTTAAGCCATTAATTTGCTACATTGAGCATTCAGTTCATTCATATTAATTCATGCATTGACATTAGAGAATCGACCTAGAATTTCTCTAAGGCTTCTTAAGTTTTTAGAAGGCCTGCAACAAGTGTTTTTAAGGCTACAACATATTCAACTCTAAGTTCAAAACACGAAAGCTCTTAACACATTGCAAAACATTAAGCATGGATTAATCATAGGAAATTATAATCAACACAACAACAATTTCAGAATCAATGGAATCATAGCAAAGGGAGCCATCAGAAACATATCAGAATATTTATATGCTATTTTTTAATTTTTACTTAAATTTAACCTAATATATCCATAGGATAGTACTCCCCTAAATTTGAGAAGAGCATTGTCCCCAATACAAAAAGGAAACAAGAAAAACAAATACGCGGATGCTATATGAAAAAATAAAAATAAACTAAACAAATAAAAGAAAAGAAAAACTAACCCATAGAGTTACTGAGGAGGTGGTTCATATTGTTGCATCTGGCTCCTTATTCGTCTTCTAGTACATGGTGTGGAGGTAGCAAGCGCATGTGGTGCCTGATTGGTCGTAGGGGATGTAGGGGCATTTTGTGATGGAGTAGCAGTGGTTGATGCTGATGAGTCTGAAAAGGTAGATAAAGGGGGTTTACGCCCTAAGTTTACTTGCAGTTCCTCTATGAGCTCAATGACTCTTCCAATAGTGAATTTAGTCCGAGTCCTGAGAGTGGTAGTGGATGGAGTTGGAGTGGGTGATGTCTTGACAGGGGGAGGAGTGGCCTGGCCCACTGATTGTTGCACTTTAACAGAATCATCACTAGCCAAGCGTATGGGGCTAGCAGGAGTTAAGTTTTCAGGATGTATGGAATCTTTAGCCTTGTCCTTAGCTCTCATCTGTTTAACAGGTCGGTGAGACACAACTGTGGCAGTGGTTTCCTTCATCTTTCACCTTTTTATTCTAGCAGCAACAGCTGGAATGGATTTTATCTTCTTCTTCTTTTTCTCTATTTTCCTTTTTTTCTTCTTTTTCTCTTATGATGGATTAGTTGGTGCAGCAGAAGGCTCGACAAAGTATTGTTCAGGGAATAAGAAGAATGCATCAATAGATGTTGGAGACAATCTATTCAGCACAACTCTCATGGACAGATCATTCTCTTTAGCTTATTCAAAGAATGGCTTGAAGAATTATGTCTTGGCATTGAGCAAGGTCGTATACAGGGTACTTGTAACCATGACACTGAATGGTATAGCACCAGCCTCAAGTCTCTTAAGCCGTAATGCTCTTTTGGTAGCGTCCCTATTTGGGCTTTCATCACCAAGTTATTAGAGTCATCTTGAACCTATGTCTTCTCACACAAAGCAATTATTAGGCTTGGGAAAATTAAAAGACTCTTGGTACCTAAGGATGTTGCCATCCAAAAATAGACTCGTATATCACATTTTCGATATAAATTTGTCATATAGTCATCATGGAGTATAAAAGAAGCATCTTGTCGATAGAGATCATGGAATGGTGTCCTGTGGGTCGTATTTGCATGTTTATATAATGGATCTAATATTTAGGTCTTGTTTTAGGTCGACCCATTTCACAATCTTCTGGGTGGTTAATTTCCATGTCTATTCAGTTCGTGAAATGCACAAGTTGTGAAGTAACTCATCATGGGTGGCATTGGTGGCCGTCACCACGAAGTTCGCATGCTCCTCCTTTCCATTATCTAAGTCAAATAAATTATTGATCGTTTTGGTAGAGAAGTTTACAATTTTTCCACCAACGAATGCGGTTGTGTCATCAGTACTGGTAATGTAGGTATAAACCTTGCGGACCCAAGAAACGTTGATCCACCCAGGCTGCCATACAAACTCCTCCCATTTATGGGCTTTAATGACATAGCGAATGTTGTCATCAAACTAGATTTTGCGTATGCTGATAAACTCTAATCTTTCTTTCAGTATAAGTTGTTGGTTCTGAAAGTTGTTGCACTGTTTTTCCATCTCTTGATTGTAAAAGATCCTTTCAGGATCAACTTCTTTCTTTGTCAGTGTAGTGTGGTCGGATGTTGAAGAAGAGGGCTTCTGGGATAGAGTGGTTTCAGTTAGATTTGGGGTGATTGGTGAAGCATTTGCACTGGCATGACCGATGACTCTTGTTTTTGTCATAGTTAAAGGGTAAGAAGAATGCGAGAGAGAAAATAATTCGAGGTCTTGGTTAAAGGTCAAGATGTCAAGAAAGAGGAATGTTGTTTTCACTCTGGTTTTAAAAGGGTGTTGAAGGGAATATGAAAGGTTTTTGAATGGCTTGGTTAAGGAGGAAAATAGGGTTTTAATTGCATGAGATTGTGAAAAAAATGTGTGGCGGTAGGGGAAAAGTGTGTAGGGTAAAGTAGGAAAGAGAAAACCAATATAATGATTATAGGGGAAAGGTAGTAAATTAGAACAATAAATTCTTTCCTCTTTTTTAGAGGCATATCCCGATCTACCAAAAAGTCCTTATTCTCAAATTATGGTGGACCTAACAAGTGACCCTGTGCGATAACTGCTGGATAACTGCCAAAATAAACAAAACAAGTGACCCTGTGCTTTAATACCACTAAATGTAACACCCCGATTCCACTAGATCTACATGTTGCATTTGGGATACCTCTAACTCGTCCCATTAAAATTTGTTCAAATTTAAAACCTCGAGTTTAGCTATAAATCGAAATAAATTAAATCATGATAAAATGTTTTCATAAATAAGTTCAAATCTCAAAATAAGGAGCTCCATACAACTTAAAAATCATCATATTTCAAAAGATGAAATTTAAGAGTTTATAGACCAAAGAGTTAAGGTTCTATGAGTACATAGCCCACTAAAAGGATTTAGGTAATGTACTCAAACTTCGAATCTGTGCTAGGAATCCTTGGTGATATGCTCCCTCGAACAAACAACATGTCAACATACGCAAGGAAACAATAAATCTGCACGTTGAGCTTACAAAGCTTAGTGGTACATTTCTACTATGCACTATCTCATGCATTTCATAAATATGAGAAAGCATAAATTAACATTTAAGCAATGATATAAAGTAAGATAAACCGTTACGCATTTATCATAGCTCAGGATCACAAAGCATCGGGTCAAACTCAGTACTTAGGATCACCATGCATCAAGTTTTCATTACCGTATTCATGATCACATAGCATCGAATACTCACATTCACGGTTATACATGGGATCACAAAGTGTCGGGTATACATTTTGGCCAAATACTGAAGTACATGATCATGTAACTCATCCACACAATTTATAAATCATTTAGCGTTCATCAAGAACCTCAACGGGCTCACTTAGAAAATATCACAAATTTTGAGCAGTGGCTCTAATAGGTACCGGTACTCCCCACTGGGTATCGATATGTGTCTCTAGGGTACCAGTACTGGCTCGACCATACTGATATCAAATTTGGATACTGGAATTTGCGTTAATGGTTCAATACCGGTACTAGCTCAACCGTACTAGTACACGGGGACCCATATCAGTATTGCTTGAAGGCAGTACCAGTACGCTAGTACCAGGTCGCCTAGTTTGCACTTTAAATCCCTTCCATATTGGTACAGGTTCATCTTGTACCGGTACACGAACCTAGAACTAGTTTTCTAGCCACAGGTTAACTCCAAACACTGCCCTTAGTCACCCATATTCGAACCCCAACCCACTTGGGAGTTGTTATGGTGATTTTGGCCACTCAAAGGCCACCCAAATCAAGCTCATAACAACAAAACATATTCAACTCAACAATCAAGCCAAAAACCCTATTACTACATCCTTTCTCTAACTATTGCCCCAAATGAAATTTAGCCAAGCATCAACATTTAGGAAAAGTAGGAAATAAGATAGGTTGGAGATGTACTAACCTTAACAACAACTTAAAAACCACCACTAGCAAGCAAGCTCCTCACTTTTTCCCTTTTCCTTGGTGTTGGAAGGTTCCCTTACCTCCTTAGATAATCACAAGTGTAATAACAACATTATTACACCTCTAGATGATTAGAAAGAAGTAAAAACGAATTACTAAACATAAAAATCAGTTTAACACCTCCCCAAACCCAACTTTCATTCAAATCATGTTTTCCCTCCAACCACTATTTCTCAATATTTTAGCTCAATATATAGATCTCATCAATGTTACTTCGAATCTTACCTTAGAATTTCAGGATACAAAACTACTAAAACAAAGTTTTCACATTTGTTCTAGCAAAACTATAGAGGGTTGAGGAAAGATGAATGAGAGATATGGAATATGGTCTTAATGGTGATGATATAAGCAAAAGGGACAATGCTCCCTTGTCTTGATTATTCCCTCCAATGGGAGCAAATGTGGAGCAGCCCACTTTTTTAAATTAGGTGAAAACCCCAATTTAGCCTTCTAAAAAATTCTTTTATTACACTCTTCACCAAACCAAAAGGCCAAAGACCAAGCTCAAACCCATACTAGGTCTATTTGAGTTTTCTTACAACCCAAAATCAAAAGCCCAAGACTTAAGTCAATGCTACGGGTCATTACAATGTTCCTCACCAGCTGCAAGATGCAAGCTTTGTTCCAACAGAGAATAATTCTCGGTCCTAAACCACATTCAGACTTTGGTAAGTATATCTGTGACCAACTTACCCTAGCACCAGTGGTAGGGACATCAGAACCTTTCCAAAAGAAGCGAGTGTACATCTGCTCAATCTTATTTATAATTGACTTGGGAAGAATAAGTTGTCAACACCAATAGTTAGCAATGTTGAAGAAGACTGCCCTGATGAGTTGTAAACGGCCCCCAAAACTAAGCTTTCTCCATGACCATTGCCCCAACTTTGTTTTAATCTTCTCAAGGAGCGGAATACAATATTTTTCAGTCAATTTCCTAGTAACCAGTGGAACACATATGTAACAAATTAGAAGATGACCAATTTAGAACCTGGTGCTTTTGTGAATACTATCCAAAGAGGGAGGATCAATGCCAGATGCAAATAGTTCTAACTTAGTCGCATTCAATTTCATCCTCGACATAGTATAGATATGTTCAAGGATACTTTGTACTCCTAAAATCGAATCCATTGAGCCCCTGCAAAATATCAAAAGTTCATCGACAAAACTGAGATAGGTCAAACCAATATACTTGCATTTTGGGTAATACTAAAAAATCCCCCTTTGAGCACCAATATCAAGCATGGCAGACAAAACGTTCATCACCAACATGAAAATGTAGGGTGAAAGAGGGTCACCCTGTCTGACTCCTCGAGCGCCCTTGAAAAACCCCATTAAATGTAATTGAGAATCTGAGGAATGTAACACAAGCCTGAATCCAAGTCCTATATTTTTCAGGTAATTCCATGGCCTCTAAAACCTTAAGAAAGAAATCCTAGCTGATAGAGTCAAAAGCCTTATGTAAATCAACCTTTAGAGCACATCGAGGCGATAGGTTCTTTTTAGAGTATCCTTTAACTAACTCTTTAGCAATGAGGGTGTTATCAACAATCCTTATTCCTTTAACGAATGTCGATTGACTCAAAGAGATCATGCCACGAAAGAAAACAACAAGCCGAGTCACTAAGAGTTTGGTAATGGTCTTATAGACAACAGAACAACAAGAAATAGATGTGAATTCCTTGGCCATACATGCATTAGGTTGTTTTGGAATCAAGACAACAGTTGTAGCATTGAAGGGGGGAAATAATGAGGAGGTCTTGAAAAAAAATGTTGTACATCAACGATAAAATCAGCCCCACCACTTCCTAAGCAACTTTAAAGAAGCATGTTGTATAGCCATCTGGTCTGGGACTTTAATCATTGCCTTGCTTGAATAGGACATCTCTAATTTCTAGATCAGTAACATTTTTACTGAGTTCTTGTTCAGCCTCAATAGGATGTGAGTAATTTAGTAGATCTTGCAACAAAGAGGTAGGACTGCTCTGAATAGCCAAGTCAGCAGTAGGGATGTAAAAAAGGTAATCGAATAGGTTTCAGGTCAGGTCCTGTCAGGTCGGGTCAAATCGGATACAGGTCATTTCAAGTCGATTTGATGTTTCAACTCGATTGGGTCGGGTGCGGGTCAGTTTCAAGTCGGGTTCATGTTAGGTCGGGTTCATTTCGAGCCGAGTTAATTTTAGGTCGGATCAAAACGGTTTGGGTCCGAATCAGTTAATTGACGGGCTAATTCGCGCTCGGGTAGACTTCAGGTCAGGTTCATTTCAAGTCGGGTTCATTTCAGGTAGGGTAATTTCAAGTCGATTTCATTTCAGGTTAGGTTAATTCGGGTTTCGAATTCGTATTAAGTTTGAGTTTGGTACAAATAGTCGATAGACTTTGGGTTAGGTCATTTCGAGTAAATTATTTAACGCCTTTCACGAACACGAATCACATTAAAAATAAATATTAGGCACTAGAATGAACAAAAATATCATCGTTATTTAAAATATTAGAGTAAATTAAAAAATTAGAAATAAATAAGGGTCAATTTCGGTGAAAAATAAAAATTTAGGGACTAACATGAACAAAAATATCATCATATTAAAAATATTGGACTAAATTACAAAAATATAAAATAAATATTTGACTAAAACTTAAAACTGAATATTAGGACTAAAATGCAACATTTAAAACACATCATGACTTAAAGGGTAATTAATCTCTAACCTAAATAATAGGCGGCTTATTTTCCTCTAAAATTTTGTCCTTTCCCTCTCTTTTTTCCAATTATCGATTTCTTTTTTTAATTAAAATGAAAGGTGGGACTGGGAGGGAAAGAAGTCCGCGTGATTTTTTAGGTTAGGGAAAATTATTTTTTAGCACTTTTGACTTTAGATTTTTTCATTTAAGTCCCAAATTTTCAATTTTAGGTTTTAATTTAATTCAATTGAGTCCAAATTTAGATTAATTTAATTGAAATTCCACATTTAGTTTTAGAATTCATTTAATTATGTCTGTGATTTATGCTTCTAGATTTTTAATTTAGCTCAATTAGATCCTGAGTTTAATAAGTTAATTCAATTCGGACATTATTATTATTATACCGTATAAATTTTGATTTAATATAATTATACATAAAATTTTGATTTGGATGTAAACATGTAATTGTACACATGAAAGTTAAAATTTTAATTTAGTTTAATTGTACACATGAAGCTTTGATTTCAAATTCAAATGCATAAATTAGCAAGTTGAATCGAAATTAATCTCGTAAATCAATAACCCTAAACTAAACCGTTAATACTAAACCCAAAACCATAATAAACCTTGAGGAATCGAAATTAATTTCATAAACCAATAACCATAAGCTAAACCATAAACCATTGATACTAAACTATAAATCATTGATACTAAACTCTAAACCTTAAGGAATAAAAATTAAATTGTAGGGGCTAGAATAAACAAAAATATTATTCGACTAAATTACCAAAAATATAAATATCTATGGGTCAATTTCGGCTAAAAATAAACTTTTAGGGACTAATGTGAACAAAATAAACCCCAAATCCCTAAACTAATCCCATAACCCCAAACATTCAACTTGAAACATTTACCCATAAACCCCAAACCTCAAACCCTAAATCTTACGATCACTAATAATTAAAGTCCAAGTTGAATCCCTAACCCCTAAATTAATCTTATAACCCTAAACACTTAACTTGAAACATATATTATACCCCTAACCCCAAACATCAAACCCTAAATCTTATAAACACTAATAATTAAAGTGCAATCCTAATCCCCGAATCCCTTAATCCCTAAACTAATCTCATAACACCAAACACTCAACTTGAAACATGTATTAAACCCCTAAACCCCAAACCTCAACCCCTAAATCATACAATAATTAATAATTGCTACTTGGAAGCCTAATCACCTAATCCCTAAACTAATCTTATAACTCCAAACACTCAACTTGACACATTTACCCCTAAACCCCAAACCTCAACCCCTAAATCTTACAAACACTAATAATTTTAATTAAATACGTTATAATTAAAATTAAAATAATTTGAATATTAAAATATTAATTTAAATATATTAAATTTATAATTTTTAATTAAATATTAATTTAAAGTTAAAATTTAAACATACACTAATGATTTAATTAAATACATTATAATTAAAATTAAAATAATTTTAATATTAAATTAAATATTAATTTAAATATATTAAATTTTGTATTTTTAATTAAATATTAATTTAAAGTTAAATTTTAAATAAATTAAATATACACTAATAATTTAATTAAATACATTATAATTAAATACATCATGATTAAAATTACAATAATTTAAATATTAAATTAAATATTAATTTAAGGGTTAGGATCCACTTACATGGTGTAAAACTCATTTAGTTTTATACTAATTTTAGACCGTTGGACGATGGTAATAAATGAGTGTAAAACTAATTGAGTTTTATACCATCTAGTTGGATCACACTCCTTAATTTAAATATATTAATTTTATAATTTTTAATTAAATATTAATTTAAATTTATAATTTTAATAAATCAAATATACACTAATAATTTTAATTAAATACATTATAATTAAATATTAATTTAAATATTAATGAAATACATTATAATTATTAATTAAAATTAAAATTAATTATTAAAATAATATATTTACCTTAAGTATAAATACACCCTTAAAAGGGTCTGGCCTAAACCCTAGCCCCCTAAAAATATTATATATATATATATATATATGATTCACTTACACATAAGGTGAACAATTATAAGTGATCAAAATATTATTTTTTTAAATTTAAGAATAAAAGTGAACAATTATAAAATATAATTGACCAACCATTTTGTTTACCCTATAAGAAAAAAATCAATGGCATTACGCCAAAACCCTAAAATCTTCCCGCCATTTATAATATTAAAATATATAATTATACTCCCAATTTTGTTGAAATCAAAGGCATTCAAAAACTCTTCCCACCATTTATAATATTAAAATATATAATTATACTCCCAAGTTTAATTCATTTTCATCAAAATTATTTATCAACAACTTTAATTTGTGTACAATAATTAAAAATTATGGTATTATAATTACAACTATGAATTTAAAACAATGAAAACAGTTATATTTGGTTTTTATCAAATCAACAAAAAGTTTTCAATCTTTTCCAATAAAATTTGATCAAATTAATTAATAAACTGTGGTTAAGTTAATAAAAAAAGACAAATGAATAGCTATACTTAGTAGTGTCAAGTGTGGTTTGTTAAAAGAAAACATAAATATGCTTTTTTTTTCTTTTCTTTTTTTTATTTTTAATTGATTATATATGTATATATAACAAAAACATTATTTAACACTTTAAATTAATTTAAAAAATTAATAGTTTACATTTATCAACACTTTAAATTGATTATATATATATATTCTTATATATAAATTAATAAATTAATAGTCGATGATTGAATTATTTAACAAAAAGATTCTAAATAAAAAAATTAATAATTTAAATGGTGAAAAATTAGTTTATTATATTATAATATAATAAATTCATCAAATCATAAATTTTCTCAATTACTTGTCAAATAAATATCAAGCCAGGTCAATATCAATTCAGGTCAACAACATGTCAAGTTTAAAATAAGCCGGGTTCAAAACAGGTCGAGTTCAAAATATATCGGGTAAAATAGGATCTCGGGTCAATTCAGTCGAGTAATATCGGTTATCTGCCATGTTACTCTCGGGTTCGTATCAATCGGGTGCAGGTCGGGTTTCGGATCTACAATAACAGGTTCAATTCAGGTTCAAGTCGTTATCGGTCGGATGCATGTCGGGTTCGGTTACTACTGTAGCAGGTCCAACTCAGGTTCGGGTCAACAACAGTCGGTTACAAATCGGTTTCGGGTCATCACTTTTTCAGGTCAAACTAAATTTTAACTCGATTAGGTTTTAGTCAGGTTTTCAGATGGGATGAGCTTTTTATATCCCTGGTCAGCAGTGCCAATGAGCTTGGTGTAAAAGGAGACCATCTCATTAGACATGTCCTCATTCCTCAATGCTCTCAAGTCTAGTTCCCTCATCATCTTGGAGCATCCGAATGGTGTTCTTTTTCCTTTTAACATTGACAGCAGAATGGAAAAATTTTCAACAATGGATTTTGGCCTTTTGTTTGTAAAATAAAGTTTCAACAATCTCCAAATCATGAAGTTCGGTTTGCATCAAAGACTCGGTTTCCAGATCCTTCTGAGCAGGGAAAGAAAGATTGAAGAGCTGTTGGGCTTCCAGTTGCTTACGTTTATGAATCACTTTCTGGGAGATATTATCAAAGTGATTCTTATTCAACTCTCGAAGCATAGGTTTTAGCCTTTTCATTTTTCCAATGCTACTTTCTCCCTCCAAAAATCTCTTACTAGATTCAAAAAATTAGGGTGAGTAGTCCAAAAATTAAAGAACTTAAAAAGGTTTAGGGCGATGAGCCTGAACCTATGATGGCATGGGTGGAGTTGGGCAGAGACAACCACTGAGCCAAGGGTTATTATCTCTTTAAGTTTTACAATTTTTTTATTTAAAGTCAAATCTTTGCGTTTTTCTCTGCTAGAGAGATTGAGAGCGAAACAGAGAGCAGAGAGCTAAAATCTTTTTATGTTGGCTTAATTTTCATGCTCGTTCGATTAATTTCCCCTTTGAAATCAATTTATCTACAACAACAGTGAAGATTTAGAGCATCTTCTTCCCCTCTATTTGAGATCTAAAAGCATGAGGTGTGTATAAACTCACTTCCCACTTTTAATCTTTGATTGTCGGCATGATGCTTATTCCTTTAGTAAGTAAAGTCTTTTCTGCTTGTCTTTTTTGCCATCAGTGCGCTTTGCTTCACAGTCGTTTTATAGTTTGCTATGTTTTCTATATGTACATGTAAAAAATCGAAGGCTCTTAATTACTTTTCCAGGTTCTTTTGTATCTTATTTTTGGCTCTCTTCGATAGTTGATTGATTACGTTTTGTTTGATTGCCTAGTTTAGTATTTTTGTAGTGATTTTGGAGAAAGTGATGGATCCTTGAACGGGAATTGATGTTTGTTTATGGATATTTTAGTAATTTTCTCTTTAATTATCATCCAAACATTAACTTTAAATAAAAAAAATTGTAAAACTTTTATTGATAACAACCCTTGATTTAGTGGTTGTCCTTGCCCAACACCATCCATGCCATCACATGTTCGATTCTTGCTACAGTTAAAAGGTGATACATCTCACTATTTGACTAGAGGTTAAATTTATTATATTAAATTTAATTTGTAATTATAACAGTTTTATTTAAGAGTCTCTCTGTTATATTTTAACAATTGGTGTCTTGATTGAAACTACTTAAATAGTAAAGTGGTAAAATTGTCAAAATTAAAAATATAGTGATCTTATCGACACAACTCATAGTTAAGTGGTCGTTTGAGTTGTTTACCTACTTTTAGTTCATGAAAAAGATGATTACCTCAAGAATAGGATTACTGAAGTGTAACATTACTTGGTATATTACTGGAAATGTTGCATTTCTTTGTTTGGTTTATTTGGCAAGAATGTGAGATGATAGTATTTGGTTGAGGGAATATAAGATTATCTGAAAGCAAATTTTATTAAATTATACTTGTGATATATGTTCTTTATAACGAGTTAAACTTTTAATATTAAAATAAAAATATTTGTATTCATAGGACTATTTACATTACATTATCTAAATTTTATAAAAAAATATATATAACATATTATTGATACAGTTAAATATTAAACGTACTTTTTAAATAAATTTCTTTAAGTATTATATTTATATAAAAATATAAGATAATATAAAAAATAATATTATAGTCTCGGGTACACATATTAAATAATTTGAATTATTAAATTACAAATAATTTTAATAAGTATTATATTTATTTATGTAGAAATATAATATATTTATTTAACAATTTATTAATATAATTACTTGAACAAACTAATAAATTTCTACGCAACTGCATGGAAACAACATAATAGAATGTATATTTTAATTCACAAGTGGGTTGTGTTTAGTTAGCTGTAATTGCATCGGTGTAAATACGTTGTGGTTAGATATTAGTTTAATTAGTTGTACTTACACTTGTGTAAATACATTATGGTTAGATATTAATTTAGTTAGATGTAATTACACCTATATAAATACGTTATAGTTAGATATTAGTTTAGTTAATTGTACTTACACCGATGTAAGTATATTGATTTAGAGCAATTTTTATTGACCAAAACTTAAGAACATATGGAATAACTGAACCACTTAACAGCAATTTTTATTGCTTTCAATATATATATACATAATTTGTTTATAAAAAGTTGTATATTTAGATTTTTTTTGACATTATCTATATATTGTTTTAAGTTTTAAGTCTGTTTTATTTTTTAATGGGTACCAAAAGTGAAAGTACAAAATATTGAATACAATAAATTATAAAAAATATCATTATCACCAAAAAAAATAAAAATAACCTGCAATTAACATATATTCAAGGCTTACAAAAAAGGTTAAGCTTAAGCTTAAGCTATTGTACACGAAAAGTTGTATATTCTATTCGATATTTTACACTTAAAAACTAGCCATGGCATTTTAAACTTAAGCATAATGTTGACTTGTTGTACACAAAAAATTATGAAATCATAAGTTAAAGGTAGACAAAAGAATGGCTATATATTCTAAAGCCAAAATATGCAAACCATATATTTTAAGGATAGACACGGAGTCTACACATCTGTAGAAGGATCAATGTGAGAGTATCTTTGATAGAGATTACGCTCTAGTACCTTCTTAAGCACATAATCTTTTTCTTTGGCAAAAAAAATAAGTTTATCTTTTGTCTTTTTTGTTAATATACTCGTCTACCGCAAACATGTCATCCTTAAAGATGTTTGAAAAATGGCATTCTTCCATCATTACCTTCTACCCCTATTTTAAAAAACGCAGCAATGCCTTGTGAATTTTTTAGTATGCAGCACCAACCTTCCCCATCTCCTCAACAAGGTCTAACAATCCATCATCACTTCGAGGTCTTTTCTTGCTAGATACATCTTTTTTATTACAGTGGCAGCAACAGTAGATGTTTGGCTATTTAAAGCTCTTATATCCTCTATTAAATCAAAACTTTTTACTCATATGTCTTCAGCATCAAGTGCATCTAAAAATACATTGTCTTCTACAGTAAGATTTTTCATGGCATTAGTCGTTGTCTCACCTGCAGCTCTTGTTGCTCTTTTTTTTCTAAATATTTGAACCAAGTCATCAAAGAATAAAAATGATTTGTTTCTTAATCCAGCAGTAGTTGGATGACTCTACAAGACAATAAATAAATATTAATAACATTATTTTATAACCATACATATGGGTAACATGAAAAAGAAAGATAAATTTAATTTAAATTTTACATACTTACCCTAACCCAATCATCAAAAACATCATTCGGTGCAGTCAAATATTTTTTTCTTCTTTCCAACCAAATCCGTTTTTGTAATCACTAATTTTGTCCGAGTTTTTTTATGTAACTTGGGCTTTAGTTATTATACGATACATTATTATTATTTAGTATTATTATTTTATTATCATTATTAGTTTTTTGAAGTCATTATTAAAGTATAACTATTATTATATGTTACGTCTTTATTATACTATTATTATATTATATTATTACATTTGGTTTTAATTACTGCTATTATTACTTATATTATTATTATATTATTACTATTATATTATTAATTTATTACTATATTATATTATCATTATATTAGTATTATATTATTACATTATTAATTATATTGTTATTATATATTATTATTTTTGTTATTATCATTGTTATATTTTGACTCAAATTCTAATTGGTAATTAAATTGAGTTTTATTGTAATTCTAATGGTTGAAGATTACTTGGTAAATATGATTTACTTTAATGTGTAAATATCTATTTTAGGTAGAGATCTTATTGAATAAGGTTTCTTGGTGACCAAGTATTTGAGTCTATAAATATAGACTAGGTGTAACCCTTTGAATTATGAAAGAACAAGAGAATGAGAGAGAGGGGGAATTACTCTGGAGAGATGTAACCACTTTTAGGATCTCTACAACTATTGTGCCTACATTGTAGAGATGAGTATTGTAGGGATGTTGGGAAGAGTGTTTTGGTTCCACCGGGTCATGGGATTTGTACACCGGGTTTTGGTATTACATGGGTTATCATGTATTTGTACTACTCAGGTTCTCTACGTTATTAGTGGACTGTTCGTTTCTCTCGTCCGTGGAGGTAAGCTATGCTGAACCACGTTAAATCTTGTCTCATGTGCATGTCTTGGTCTATGTCGTTATTGCTTTGGTTATTTTGCCGCATACCAAATTTCTAACAAATGGTATCATGAGCTATGGTTCGAGCTAGTCCTCTACTATTCCGGCCATGACACCAGTGGCCCTGCCTCCATCGTACATGCAAAATACAAATGAAAGCTAGCATGAAATACAAAAAAGGCCAGAAAAAAATTGCCAGGGAACACTACGACAATAACAGAGGCAAACAAGCTAAAATGCAGAATTAAAAAACCGATATGTGCATATCCTAACATGAATCCGGCCAAAGTTCTCAGAGTTTTTATTTTTATTTTCATGTAACTATTCGGGTATAAAAGGAAACCAAACCACCAAATGTAACCCTAACGAGGATTTTTCAGAGAGATATACAAAAAACAGAGATTTTTTAGGTATTCTCTTCTCAAAAAATAGTGCATGCATCCTAAAAAATATAAGGGAAAGGTCAGGAAGTTTCTTTTACCTTCGGGTTTAGTGGTGGCCGCCGACCATACGTCTCCCTTTGCTCTGGTAACAAGCCTCGTAGCCTCTAACGGCTGCCTTGGTGAACCAACAAAGGAGATCGTTCGCTTTGGTGTTTTTCATGAAAGGGAGAGGTTTACCTTTTTAAAACAAAATTCCGGTTTTGGCTTTGGTTTTAAAATAAAAAGAGGGCTTGAAAAGGTAGTTTTTTTTAGGTTTTCAGCGCCGCCTAGCGGCGGCCGGCACGACAAAACGCTGCCGAAATCTAGAAAGTGTGGTGTTTTTGGGGCTCGCCGATGAACACACGACGGTGTTCATCTGGGTTTAAGGGGTTTTCAGAGGAAAGTGAATTTGGGGAAGTTTTTTGTTTAAATGGCAAAGGAGTTTAAGTTTCGGCCGAAATTTGAGTTTTATACGCATTTTAAAACGAGAAAATGATTTAATTTTACTTTTAGTCCCTCCGTGTCCCCACATTTATGTCTGCAACCCTTCCGCATTTTGAAATCTGTCTCGTGGTCCTTTGAGATTTTCACAATTTTACAATGTCATCCCCGATTTCAGACATCTTTGATTTTCTGAAATGGTTTTATTCGTATTTGGCCCTTCCGTGTTTTGGATAACCTTTTTTAGTCCTTCCGCACCTCAAAATTCAGCCCATGGTGCCTAAAGGTTTTAAAAGTTTTCAATTTGGTCCCCATTTTCGGTTCTATTAGTTTTTCAACGGGTAAATACCATTTTTAGTCCCCGAAATTTTCAATTTCCTTTTAATTTAACCCTTCCAGTGGTTTTTTTTTTGTTGCTTTTGCCCTCCTTAATTTATTTTGTTTTCATTTTGGCCACATGTTTACATGCATATTTAATTTCCAGCCTTGCTTTCTTTTAATTTCTTTAAATTTCAGTCTCATATTTATTTATTCATTCGTATTAGCATATTTGTTGGTTCGAACGTGTGTTTTGGATCTTTGTTAATGTTAGTACATTATTTCCTTATATATAGTATGTACAGTATATGATATGTGATGTGTAGTACGGTATTAATGTACGCATATATGCATTAATATATATAATATAGTTTAGTTGTTTCAAAATATGTATATAGCAGAAGTTTATTAATTTTACTTTTTTTGTCTTCCTTTCTTACTTCAAAAAAGGTAAATCTTTTTGCATATAATTATATATATACTAAGGTTTTTTTTAAATAATATAAATGTATGAATATTTTAGTTCCTTAGAACTTTATAAATATATATTCGTCCTATGTATTAAATATTTTCTTTGATGTATTGTTAGTCATGTAGTTATCCTTTTGACTTGGGTGATCTAGGTTTACGTTAGCTCTGGCGGTTCATTCATGTTTTGTTTTTGCTTTCTATGTGTTGTTTGTAGTGTTAGTATTGCATACCGAAATATGAATTGTCAGTGCGGTGCTTTTTTATTCGGGAGTAAAACGTGGCTAGTACCAAATGCAGTGGTGGCAGTTTTTCATTTATTCTCGAATAACGGGGCATTTAAAATTTACTCGCACGTATAACCGAGTCTTGACTTAAATGTCACTTTAATTCGGAAAATTCGATATTAAAAAGCGGTAATATTTTTGGTGCCAATTTTGGACGGAGTGGGATGCTAATCCTTCCTCATCCGTAACCAACTCCTGGATCTGTTTTTATCCCTGGTTTCATTTTCAGTGTCCAGTCTATCCATTTTAAAACGACCGGTGGCGACTCTCACACTTTATTTTCAACATTTCTCAACCACTTGTTATATTTTTTCAAATATTTTAAATATTTTTAAATATTCTCAAACATTTTTAAATATTCCCAAAAAAATGTTTTCATTGAATCCAATTTTTAAACTTTTAAATTTTTGAATTTTAAAGAAAATAGGGTCGCAACAGCTTTCAATGTTAAGCATTTCAGATAAAGCATTGCATTGTCTTTTTAGCAACTTCACTCTAGATTCAATTTGTGGATTAGCCCTCATTTGTACAGTAGAAAGCTTGATTGCTAACATTTTCTCAAGATAAAATAGATATCTTGATCTAAAAGTTTTATTGTCACCTTTCTAATGTGGGTCTAAAGCCAAAATGTGTAAACATTCAATAAGTGCAGCGTCTTCTTGTCTAGTCCACATCCTTTTAAAAGCCATGGACTTCATCCTTCCTACTATTTGATTTTTTCCCTTTGGGACTCCATATTTGATGTTTGCCATGTTACACTTCAAAGAAATCTAAGAAGAAATAAAATAAAAAGTATATCACAAACATAAAGTCAAGATAACACATATTAAATAAAACTAAAAATAAAATTTAAAGCGGTAAAAATATGCTCAATCAAATAAAATTGATGACATAAAATGTAACAAATGTCAATAACATTGTCTACTTAAATTTAAAACAAGACAAATACAACTTCACTTAATAACACAACACACTTTATCTATCGTTAGAAAATGTACAAAGTACTGTAAAAAACAATATAAAATACAATCTATCTTATACTATGTGAGGCCAACTAACTAGTAAACATATCAGCTGCTAATTTTTCTTTTCACTCAGTCCAAGCAGTGCTTGGCTCACAATGCCTGATCATTTTGAACTTGTTAATCCCTTCAGTTTGGCTACTATCTAATTCAGCAAAGCCAGTTTCAATAGAGTGAATGGACATCTCAGATCTAATAAAGTTATAGAAAAGACAACACACAAAAATGATTCTACATTGTGTTTTCACTGGATAAAATGATTTTTTTCTTAAAATAGCCCATCTCGCATTCAAGATGCCAAAATATATTTCAATGCAATTTCGTACTTGTGAGTGTTTCATGTTGAAATATTCTTGAGCTGTGGTTGATTGATTTCCTTGTCTCCAATCATTCAAGCGATATCTTTGACCTCTATGGTGCAAGAAATCTTTTTTAATTTGTATATCCAGCATCACATGTTACCCTATAATTTTCAAGTTAAGAAGTGTATTAATATACAAAATTAGTAAAATTTTTACTTTATTTTATTTTTCTATTACTTGAGCTGTTAGGAATTTGATATGCGGAAAAATAATCAAAACGATAACGACATAGACCAAGACATGCACAGAAGACAAGATTTAACGTGGTTCAGCATAGTCTACCTCCATGGACGAGAGAAATGAACAATCCACTAAAAACGTAGAGAAATCGAAGAGTACAAATACATGATAACCCATGTAATCCCAAAACCTGGTGTACAAATCCCATGACCCGTTGGAACCAAAACACTCTTCCCAACACCCCTACAATACCCATCTCTACAACGTAGGCACAATAGTTGTAAAGATCCTAAAAGTGGTTACATCTCTCCAGAGAATAATTCTCTCTAACTCCCATTCTCTTGCTCTCTCATAATTCAAAGGGTTATACCTAGTCTATATTTATAAACCCAAATACTTGGTCACCAAGAAACCTTATTCAATAAGATCTCCTACCTAAAATAGATATTTACTCATTAAAGTAAATCCTAATTACCAAGTAATCTTTAACCATTAGAATTACAATAAAACCCAACTTAATTACCAATTAGAATTTGAGTTAAAATATAAAAAATCTCCCCATTGACACAAATTCTATTCGAACATTGGTCTTCAAGTCTTCAATAGCTTCAATTTTTACGTAAGCCAAATATCTATTGAGGCACCGCCGCCAAGTCTTCAACAACTCCAATTCTTACGTAATATCCGTTGAAGCACCGTTGAATTTTGAGAATTTATCCCCCTACAACTGAAATCTCGTTGCAACAATACTACTCTGGCATGTCTCCAACATCGCATCGCAAAATTCGCAACAAAAATTCCTCCACAATTGCGCAGCTTGAACTATAGCTCTGATACCATTTGTTAAGAATTTGGTATGAGACAAAATAACCAAAGCGATAACGACATAGACCAAGACATGCACAGAAGACAAGATTTAATGTGGTTCAGCATAGCCTACCTCCACAGACGAGAAAAACGAACAATCCACTAATAACGTAAAGAACCAAAACCCAGTGTACAAATCCCATGACCCGGTGGAACCAAAACACTATTCCCAACATCCCTACAATACCCATCTCTACAACGTAGGCATAATAGCTGTAAAGATCCTAAAAGTGGTTACATCTCTCCAGAGAATAATTCTCTCTAACTCTCATTCTCTTGTTCTCTCATAATTCAAAGGGTTACACCTAGTCTATATTTATAAACCCAAATACTTGGTCATCAAGAAACCTTATTCAATAAGATCTCCTACCTAAAATAGATATTTACTCATTAAAGTAAATCCTAATTACCAAGTAATCTTCAACCACTAGAATTACAATAAAATCCAACTTAATTACCAATTAAAATTTGAGTCAAAATATAACATGAGCATTGCCTTGTGGAACATTTAAATTATTTTTTCTACTAATTGCATCCTTCATTATTCTACCATCAGCTGTAGAATCTTTCCATCCAGATAAAACATAAATGAATTGTATGTCTAGTGTGCAAACACCAAGTACATTTGTTGCAATTTCATTTTTTATTGTTTTGCATCTAGGTTTGTGTTACATCTCCAAACGTAATGTTTTTAATGCCAATCTTACAATGCTTTTGCTTGTTTTTTGGTACATTTAGTTGCATTAGGATGTTAGAATCATGCATTTGCATAAGGAGTTTAGAGTTTTGTCTATGCCAGTGTGAAGGGTTGTTTTGTTGGCAATTTTGCATGTTTGACATATTATTTGGCCCAGAAAAGCAACACAGGAAGGAATGCTAGAGAGAATGCCGAGTGTTGTTGGCACGGATGGACCAGACAATGCCAAGCACCTGATAGCAGAGAAGTGAACTTGATGCCAGGCTAAGAGGTTGTTGGACCCCTAAAAAATAGGACATGATCAGGCTCCGAAAAAATAGCAATTGGAACAATCTTCGAAAAATAGCAGATAAGATGGTGCCAAGACTTGTTGGCAGACTCGTGCCAAGCTTGGATGCCAGAGCAGCGACGACAGGATGACATCAGCCTTAGCCTGATAAGCTCTCATTCCAATCTGGATAAGAAGATAATCCCTTATCCTCTGGGCAGTTATAATTTAAAATTTGAAGAGCTAGTCCTATCCCTTCTTTGCACGCCTATTTAAACACCAACCAAGCTAGACTTTAAGGAGGAGGAGAATATTGGATCGTGAGGAGTTGGTCTGTGTGTGACGATTGACGATCGGCTGCACCGTGGAAGGGTGGTCTGACCAACTTAGACGAGAAGCCTGGATCTTGAAGGGCTGCATCGAGAGACCCTTTCTAGCCCATTCTCTCTCTCTCAAGTTATTTTATTTTGTTTTTAAGGATGATGTATTCCAAAAATGTTTGTGGATTGTTGGTTCACTCCCTCACCATGAACTAATTTAATAGTTGGTGGGGATGTTTGGTTTTTATGTTATTTTCATGCTTTAGCTTTTAATAATAAATCTGCCTTGGCAAAGTTTCATCTATTCGGCAAACTTTAATATTTCCTAAATACTCTGCCAAGCGAGAGCTGGCACTGTTAGCCTATTGCACTTTAATATCTTAACAAACTTGGGGTGGCAACGAATAAGTTGTCGAATAATGAGGAGAGAAGATTCGAGAAAAGTCGTTCGAGTAGATAAACTTACTTCGGGAGTGAAATCTACCCCTTATGAGTATAATTGGATCTTAATCAAATTGGTTTATTTAAAAACAAACACTATAGATATATAGGGGTTTTTATATGATCAATTTAGGGCAATGACCATCGAAAGAGGCTTTACTACTTTTGAATCTGCTCGGCAAACAATGCCAAGACAGGTTGTTGTTAACGGCTGGCACAACATGAATAGCGTGAAAGCCAGGCATTCCCTGCCAACGTTCATCATTCATTAAAACACCCTCCTTGCCAACGCCTTTACTTTTCTTCCATTTCTTTACTTTTTAATTATTTTCCAAAACCAATTTCAAATCAACTTTTTCTTAAGGCAAGTAATAATCAAGGCAATTGAATTCCAAAACAATCTATGTGGGATCGATACTCAGCTTACCAGCTGTATTACTTGCAGACCGTGTATACTTGCACGCAAAAGACTCATTTCGGCATATTCTTATAATTTCCAATACATATTTTCTGCCACTTTTGCCAGCATTTCACCTAGAGAGTCTACAAGCTTTTGGCGCGGTTGCCGGGGATTGCAGCGGAATTGATTGTTTTTAAATTTTTACTTGTCTTCCTTTTATTTTTATTTTTACCTTTCATTTTTGTCGGTGTACGGCCAGAAGCCATCCTATGGTGGACAAGTGGTCATACGATCCGAAAATTGAGAAAACCTTACGGAGGTTAAAAAGAAGATTTCGAGACATGAACCAAGGTAATGGAGGGAATGGTGTGGTGAACAATGGAGGAAATCCATTTAACAATGAAATACCACCACCACCTGCTGCCCTAGTTGTTAATGAGAGACCTATTAGAGAACATTTGGCACCAACCATTGACAATTTGATGCCAGGACTTGTTGGCACAGAGGTAAATGTTGTCAATTTTGAATTTAAGCCAGTAATGATTCAAACTTTTTTGAATGTAGGTCAGTTTGATGGCGCACTCACTGGAGATCCGAGGCAACATCTTAAACAGTTCATGGAGATTTGCCAGCTATTTCAATAAAATGGAGTACCTGAAGATACCGTGAAACTGAAGTTATTTACTTTTTATTTGAGAGACAGAGCAAAGGCTTGGCTTAATTCCTTGCCACCTGGATCAATTACTTCACGGGCAGACTTATGCCAAAAGTTTTGACAAGGTTCCAGCCGCCAACGCTCACTACCAAGCTGCGGGGTGAGATCATTAAATTCAGGCAGGCTGAGGATGAGACCTTATATGATGCTTGGGAAAGATTCAAAGACTTGTTGAGGAGGTGTCCTATGCATAGATTCCCGAATTGGACTCAGATTCAAACCTTTTACAATGGATTGAATGCACAAACGAGGACGGTTGTTGATGCTTCAGCAGCTGGCTCATTGCTTGACAAGACATATACTAAGGCTGTTGACATTTTAGAAAGGATTGCAATCAATGATTTTGGATATCCTATTACAAGACTTGGGATCGGAACAAAAACCAATAGGAAATTTAAGGTTGATGAACTAACATCCATCCATAACGAGATTTCCAACCTTACTAGCATGGTAAGAACGTTGCAAAAGAACAATGAGTCCCAAGAAGTCAAAGCATTAGACCCATTCTGTACAATATGTGGTGAAAATCATCATATGGATGAATACCCTACCAACCCTGAATCGGTAAATTTTGTTAGCAATGTTAATCGTTACTATAACCATAACTCCACTACTTATAATGCAGGTTGGAGACAACACCCTAATTTAGCTTGGGGAAATCAAGTAGGTAACCAGTACAATGCCCAGCGCCAGAATACTCAGAGGCAGAATAACAATGCCATGCCAGCATTCTATCAGAATGCCATGCCACAGAAAGCCCAAAAAAAATTTCAGCAAGGGCAGAGACTCAACCAAGGAGGCACTCTCACAAAGTACATGGAGAGGAATGATGCCACAGTCCAGAGTTTGGCAGCATCAATGAGAAACTTGAAAGTCCAAATTGAGCAGATTGCCAGTGCACTCAGCAATTGACCTCAATGAGCATTGCCAAGTGACACAGAAGATGCTCAGCACAAAGACAATGAGGAGTGCAAGCTATAACTCTTCGGAGTGCTAAGCAGTGCGAGATGGAGAAGGTTGCTAAGCAGCCAATTAATTGCCAAGATGAGATGCATGTGCCAGCAGATGATCCCATGGAAGTAGAGAAAGAGGAAACAAAAGTAGATGATGCCAGGCAGCACACTGATGCTAGCATCGATGCCAAATAGTCTGATGCCAGCATTAAGTTGGCAAAGCCAACAGAGCAGGCACGTATCACCGCCACCATTTCCAGCAAGACTTCAAAAGCATAAGAAAGATCAGCAGTTCAAGCGTTTCTTGGAGGTTCTTAAATAATTGCAAATCAACATTCCATTGGTAGAAGCCCTTGAACAAATGCCCAACTATGTCAAATTTATGAAAGACATTCTGTCTAAAAAGAGGAAGTTGGGAGACTTTGAAACTGTTGCCCTGGCCGAAGGATGCAGTGCCATGATCTTAAACCGTTTACCACTAAAGTTAAAAGATCCAAGAAGTTTCACTATTCCCTGCACCATTGGCAACAAATTCATGGGCAAGGCACTGTGTGACCTAGGAGCCAGCATCAACTTGATGCCAATGTCAGTTTTCTAAAAGCTTGGAATAAAAGCAAGACCTACCACGGTGACACTTCAGTTGGCAGACCGATCCTATGCACATCCTAAGGGTAAGATTGAGGATGTGTTGGTAAAGGTAGAAAAATTTATTTTTCTAGCTGATTTTATCATTTTGGGTTATGAGGCTGATATTAATGACCCGATTATTTTGGGAAGGCCTTTTCTTGCCACAGGTAGGGCTTTGATTGATGTTCATAAAGGGGAACTAAGCGCATGAATGATCAGCAAGTTACATTTAAATGTGTTTCAAACTTTGAAATGTGCAGATGAACCTGATGAGTGCCAAGCAGAGGAGATGATGGAGTCCATTTACACTTTGGACACGGAAAATTATGCCAGGATACAGAATTTGATGCCAGCAATTTAGATGGCATAGCTGATCTGTTTGAGGAACCAAAAGAACCAGTCTTGGAGGCTGAAGAAGCGTGTTATTTTGAGCCACTACAGTTGGCTGTCAGAGAAATCAAGGCATCTAAACCATTAATTGAGGAGCCACCAGCATTAGAACTGAAACCACTGCCAGATCACTTGAAGAATGCTTATTTAGGTGAACGCTCAACTCTGCCAGTGATCATTGCCACTGGTCTCACTAATGATCAGGAGGAAAGGTTGTTGGCAATATTACGTGAATATAAGAAAGCATTATGATGGACTTTGGCAGGCATCAGAGGTATTATCCCAACCATTTGCATGCATAATATTATCTTGGAGGAGTACCATGGCAAGACCATTGAAGGCCAAAGAAGGCTAAACCCAAGCATGAAAGAAGTAGCGAAAAAAGAAATCATAAAATGGCTTGATACCGGGAATATATATCCCATTTTCGATAGCTCTTGGGTTAGCCAAGTACAATGCGTGCCAAAGAATGGTGGCATGATCGTGGTACAAAACAATGAAGCTGAGTTAATCCCCTCCAGAACTATCACTGGATGGAGAGTGTGCATAGACTATAGGAGGCTGAACAATGCCACGAGGAAGGATCACTTCCCATTGTCATTCATTGATCAGATGCTAGACAGGTTAGCATGTAAATCTTTCTATTGTTTTTTGGATGGTTATTTAGGTTATAATCAGATTGCCATTGCCCCTGATGATCAAGAGAAGACTACGTTCACGTACCCATATGGGACATTTGCATTTAGAAGAATGTCATTCAGCCTATGTAATGCACTGGCAACGTTTCAACGTTGCATGATGTCCATTTTTTCCAATATGATCGAGCACAACATGGAAGTATTCATGGATGACTTCTCAGTGTTTAGCAAAATATTTGAGGAATGTCTTCAAAGTTTGGAGCAAGTCTTGAAGAGATGCATAGAGACGAACCTAGTGTTGAACTAGGAAAATTGCCACTTCATGGTGAATGAGGGCATTGTTCTAGGGCACAAGGTAACTAAGAGAAGGTTAGAAGTGGATCAAGCAAAAGTTGAGGTAATTAAGCAACTACAACCCTCAACAAGTGTCAAAGGTATAAGAAGTTTCTTAGGACATGTCGGTTTTTATCGGCGTTTCATTAAAGACTTTTTGAAAATTGCTAAACCCTTATGCTTGTTGTTAGAACATAATGCCACTTTTGCATTTAATGATTCTTGTTTGAGAGCGTTTCAGGAGCTTAAAGAAAAGTTGATCAATGCCCCTATAGTTGTGGCACCGAACTGGAATGGGCCTTTCGAGCTCATGTGTAATGCCAACGACTATGTCGTCGGAGCAGTTTTGGGACAAAGGCATAGCAAGGTTTTCCATGCCATCTAATATGCCAGCCGAACCTTAAACGAAGAACAACTGAATTACTCTACAACCGAGAAATAATTTCTTGCGGTTGTATTTGCTTTTGACAAATTTAAATCTTATTTGATTGGTAACAAAGTTGTGGTTTTTACATATCATTCGGCATTAAAGTATCTCTTGGCAAAGAAGGATGCCAAGCCTAGGCTAATCCAATGGACGCTCATACTTCAAGAATTTAACCTTGAGATCCGAGACAAAAAGGGAAGTGAAAACCTAGTAGCTGACCATCTCTCACGTTTAGAGCATCATCTTGAAGATGGTAAGACCAATTTGATAAGAGATGAGTTTCCTGATGAGTATTTGCTTGCAGTTAATGCCATGCCATGGTATTTTGATATTGTCAACTACTTGGTAAGTAACATTCTGCCACCAGACTTGGCATACAATGCCAAGAAAAGGTTTTTGCGGGAAGTTAGGCAATACTATTGCGGCGAGCCAATATTGTTCAAACAGTATGCCGACCAAGTGATCTACCGGTGTGTTCCTGAGGATGAACAGCATAATATATTGCATCTATTCCATACCGCACCATATGGAGGTCACTTTGCTAAAGTAAAAACTGCTTCCAAGGTACTACAGTCAGGATTCTTTTGGCCCACACTATATAAGGATGCCCACGAGTATGCCAAGGCATGTGATCGATGCCAACGGACAAGAAACATCTCTGGCAGACACCAACTACTGCTTCAAAACATTATGCTTGTGGATTTATTTGATGTATGTGGGATAGACTTTATGGGTCCTTTTCCACCCTCATTTGGTAATGTATACATTCTTGTGGATGTTGACTACGTATCTAATTGGGTAGAAGCTGTTGCTCTACCAATGAACAATGCCAAGGCCGTTGCCAAGTTTTTACATAAGCATATCTTTACTAGATTTGGCACCCCTAGAGTGATCATTCATGATAAGGGCACTCATTTTAAATGTAGTCTAATTTCTAAAGCCTTGTGCAGGTATGGTATACGGCAGAAATTTTCTACAGCATATCATCCACAAACAAACAGGCAAACTGAGATTTCAAACAATGAGATCAAAAACATCTTAGAGAAGACTGTTAATCCATCAAGGAATGATTGGTCCTTGAGACTAGATGAGTCCTTGTAGGCTTAAAGGACTGCGTTTAAAACTCCTTTGGGTACTTCATCGTTTAGACTTGTTTTCGGAAAACCATGCCATCTGCCAGTGGAGCTTGAGCATAAAGCCTACTGGGCCATCAGAACACTTGGCATGGCATGGAGAGCTGCTGGAGAAAAAAGGTTACTGGACCTAAATGAGTTGAAGGAATTCAGAATGCAAGCCTATGAGAACGCCATGATCTGCAAGGAAAAAGCAAAACGTTGGCATGACAGCATAATAATGCCAAGACAGTTTGAGGTAGGCCAACATGTTTTGCTATTCAACTCATGGCTTAAGTTGTTTCTAGGGAAACTCAGATCAAGGTGGACGAGTCCTTATAAGTTGTGAAGCCCTATGCTCATGGAGCTGTGGACATTAAGAACTTGAAGAAGAGATAAATTTTTAAGGTGAATGACAAACGTTTAAAGCACTACATGGAAGGTGATCAGAACAATGCCAAAGAGGTGATCCTCTTGGCAGAGGTAACATGAAAACACCGTCAGGTTTGAACTTTTGTAAATATTAGGTTAGTGTTTCTCTTTGTTTTTAGGTTTTTAATTGTTTTTCTTTCTAAGTTCCATGTTTTTATTCCTTTAATGTGTTGAAAGGTTTCCTTTGAGTTGCACAGATTCATTGTGCCAAGAATTGTGCCAGGAACACTGCTAGGGTCGCTGGCAGGAGCCAACGCTTTAACAGAAAAATCTGCCAGACGCAGTGCCAGAGTAGCTTGGCATGCAGCGGTGCAAAAGATTGAAGGAAGAGGGGAAAACCCTAGTTTTATCGGCCCAATAAAGAAAAATGAGAGAGTTGTTAAACCCTAGCCGCCCAAATTTTGGTTGAAATTTAAATTTCAAATCAATTACCTTATCACTCCAATCCTTACCCTATCTTATCACTTATCACCTTATCACTTCAACCTTATCACTCCACCTATTTTTAAATTAGTTATTTTTATTTCCCATCATTATCCCTAATTACTACTCCCATTAAAACTCAACCAACCCAAAACCTTTCACTTTCTGACCCTTGCCAGTTAAAGAAACCAAACATCACTCTCTCTCACTTTTTACTTTCCTTCCGATAAGCAAGTAAAAAAACAAAATCCAAATCATCCTTTTTCTTTATCACCGTTTCAAGTTTCTTCAACGAGTTTTCAATGGCTTCTTCCTCTACTTCCTTCAAGCGATTCTCCAACGAGGAAATCAAGAAAAAGTTTGAATCCAACTTTACCTCGAGGAGTTTTTGCTATGAGAAGCACTTTGACCTCAACACGGAGACGAACAATAGTTTTCCTCTAGAAGTTATGTCTACGATTAATCTGCACAAATAGACTCAATTCTGCCAGCAAAAAGGGGAGGTCTATGCCACAATCATCCAAGAATTATATGCGCACCTTGTGACTGAGGATTCGTCATTCTTGATGATTAGAGGTAATTGTGTTCGTTTCGATGAAGGGTATATTAACAATATGTTTGAGTTAAATGGTGTAGAGGATTAGTATTTCGAGTACGATGATTCAATGAACGCTGCCAAGAGAAAGATGCTGCTAGTAGATCTGTGTGAGCCTGGCACGGCATGGACAGTGTCATCCAAAGGGCACCGTGCGGTGAAGAGGCTAGCATTGAAACCCCAATGGAGAGGATAGAATCACTCTCTTAAGGAGAATCTGATGCCCACATCCCATAACGAAACCGTCTCGAAAGAAAGGATGATCCTGTTGTACTCCATTGTTATGGGACGCAAAATCTCATTATTGAGGAAACCTACAAGTGCACAGCGAAAGGTACTGGAAGCTTGTTTTTCCCTTTGTTGATTTCTAACATTTGTATACTCCATGATGTGCCAAGGCTTGATACGGATAAAGGGCAAACAATCAAAGGAACAATGATTACTGTTGCTATATGGAGAAATCTAGTTGCTACCGAGCCCAAAGACAAGGAAAAGGGAAAGGCAAGGGCACCAACGCCAAAGCCCAAGGAGTCAAAGGCCGTGCCAGCAACCATGCCAGAAACTGTGCCAGACAGTTCATTGGAAATGTTATCTTAAATTCACCAACGCCAATATATTATTCTCCAAAAGCTAGAGAAGGCTGATGAGCTCAATGTCAAGCTGAGACACTACATCCAGGTCATGGATACGGTGATCAAGGAGGCTCTTACGAAATTATCAATTGATTTTGTGCCAGGTTTTCTAGACTTCCCTGTCGAGCTCTCTGCCAATGATAATGCCATGCCAACTAGTCCAGTTATGCCAGCCAGTCCAGCTAGTTCAGAGTCTGATGCTACAGTCCCACTATCTCCAGTTCAAGTTGAGTCTGCCAGTTATAATTCTGAGATTGAATCAAAGGAACCCAAAATCAAGTCTGCCAAAGCAAAGTCTGCCAAGAAGCCTGCAACGCCACCAGTGAAGCCTGCACAGTCCAATGCCACCGCTACTCCTACCGCATCAAACCCTACCAAGATTGTGGAGGAAGTCCTCCGAGATGTTGGAGCGTCCACTACAGCAAAGCCAACAATAAAGGGAAGAAAGAGAATGGCCCCTGATCGTGGGCCATTTATAAAGAGAAAAACCCGAGTCACACGAGAAGAAGTCTCCAAAGGGGAGTCATCTTCTTCCTAAACTCCTGTACATTTCATTACATTGCATTCACATGACCATGCATTTTATTTTATTATGTTCTTTTGTATATATGTGTTGTTTCATGCATTGGGGACAATGCACATCTTGGGTTTAGAGGTGTGCATTTTTTCACATTTAGGCCATGCATATCATGTTTAATTTCTGTTGCCATGTCATCGAGGTCATTTAGAGTAGATGCATACCGAACCGCTAAAAAAAGAAAAAGAAAATTTTGTCTCGATTTAATTTTGAAAAATGTTAACAATTGTTAAGCAAGCTTAATTTGATCTAGGTGTCTGTCCAATGAGGAGACTTTAATCTTTAGTTGTCATGCCATGCCCGCAGAGTAGTATGCCAGGATTGCTTGGCAATTGATCTCTAGTTTAGGGAATTGAACTTGCACTTAACACGTAAGATGTATCTAGTCCCTTAGCAAACTTAGACTTTTTGAAACTATGCTTAGATTTTAAAAAAATGATGCCAGGGTAAAAGAATTAAATAAGGCAGCAATGTTCTGCCAAGGCAAGAAAAAATAAAACTCTCCTCTACCTTAGGGATAATAAGCTACTTGAGGCTTCGTGGTTTGCTCCCTCTTAGTTCTCAAGTCCAAAACCTTGGGTGTAAGTTGAAGAGAAAGCATAGTGATGTCTAGATTAAGGTGGGGATTCATGGTATGCTCCCTCTTATCTCTCACGCTAAATAATGTCACGAAGCAAGCTTAAAAGAATGCCAGCAGAAACCCTTGGCAAAAAGAAAAAAATTAAAAAAAATCTGAGTTTAGGTAG
The DNA here is from genome assembly GCA_019671005.1 of Hibiscus mutabilis. NCBI lineage: Eukaryota > Viridiplantae > Streptophyta > Magnoliopsida > Malvales > Malvaceae > Hibiscus > Hibiscus mutabilis. The sequence continues at coordinate 41,428,323 of CM033732.1, forward strand.
TAAAATTTGTCTAAGGGAATGAAAGGAAACTTGATGCATATTGCCTACACTCATGCACTCTTCATGAACTTTGACTAGAGTTATATTGCTGCACTTGAATTACTACCTGCTTGGCATTATTGCACTGAGATACTGAGGACAGAAATAGAGCCAAATTTTGCTTTCCAGCACGTGTTGGCATTCAACCAAAATTTTGTCGATGTAACTTTTTCACAAATTTTGTTTTTATTTTGATTGCATTACTTGAGGACAAGCAATGAGTTAGGTTTGGGGGGTGTTACCTCTCCAAAAGTACCGTTTTTAATGCCAATCTTACATTGCTTTTGCTTGTTTTTAGGTACATTTAGTTGCATTAGAATGTTAGAATCATGCATTTGTATAAGGAGTTTAGAGTTTTGTCTATGCAGTGTGAAGGGTTGTTTTGTTGGCAATTTTACAGGTTTGGCATAGTATTTGGCCCAAAAAGCAACACATGAAGGAATGCCAAAGAGAATGCCGAGTGTTGTTGGCACAGATGGACCAGACAATGCCAAGCACCGGATGGCAGAAAAGTGAACTTGATGCCACGCCAAGAGGCTGTTGGACCCTGAAAAAATAGGACATGATCCGGCTCCGAAAAACTAGCAATTGGAACAATCTCTAAAAAAACAGAGGATAAGATGGTGCCAAGACTTGTTGGCAGACTCATGCCAAGCTTAGATGCCAGGGCAGCGTAGGCAGGTGACGTCAGCCTTAGCCTGATCAGCTCTCATTCAAATCTAGATAAGAAGATAATCCCTTATCCTCTGGGCAGTTAGAATTTAAAATTTGAAGAGCTAGTCCTATCCCTTCTTTGCACGCCTATTTAAACACCAACCAAGCTAGACTTTAAGGGGGAGAAGAAGATTGGATCGTGAGGAGTTGGTGTGTGTGTGAAAATTGACGACCGGCTGCACCGTGGAAGGGTGGTCCGACCAACTTGGACGAGAAGCCTGGATCTTGAAGGGCTGCATCAAGAGACCCCTTCTAGCCCATTCTCTCTCTCAAGTTATTTTATTTTGTTTTTAAGGATGATGTATTCCGAAAACGTTTGTGGATTGTTGGTTCACTCCCTCACTATGAACTAATTTAATAGCTGGTGGGGGATGTTTGGTTTTTATGTTATTTTCATGCTTTAGTTTTTAGTAATAAATCTGCCTTGGCAAAGTTTCATCTATTCGGCAAACTTTAATATTTCCTAAATACTCTGCCAAGCGAGAACTGGCACTGTTGGCCTATTGCACCTTAATATCTTAACAGACTTGGGGTGGCAACGAATAAGTTGTCAAATACTGAGGAGAGAAGCTTCGAGAGAAGTCTTTCAAGTAGATGGACTTACTTCGGGAGTGAAATCTACCCCTTAGGAGTATAGATTGGATCTTAATCAAATTGGTTTATTTAAAAACAAACACTATAGAGATATAGGGGTTTTTACATGATCAATTTAGGGCAATGACCATCGAAAGAGGTTTTGCTACTTTTGAATCTGCTCGGTAAACAATGCCAAGACAGGTTGTTGTTAACGGCTGGCATGACATGAATAGCGTGAAAACCAGACATTCCCTGCCAACGCTCATTATTCATTAAAACACCTTCCTTGCGAACGTCTTTACTTTTCTTTCATTTCTTTACTTTTTAATTATTTTCCAAAACCAATTTCAAATCAAATCAACTTTTTCTTAAGACAAGTAGCAATCAAGGCAATTGAATTCTAAGACAATTTCTGTGGGATCGATACTCAGCTTACCAGTTGTATTACTTGCAGACCGTGTATACTTGCACGCAAAAGACTTATTTTGGCACATTCTTATATTTTCCAATACATATTTTCTGCCACTTTTGCCAGCATCTCACCTAGAGAGTCTACAGTCTGTCAATTGAAGCAATATTGACCTTGATGAATATTTTATCTAGAGCACTCAAACATTCCTACATTTACAAAATAAATTGAGTTTACACTATTAGCACTCAATAATATATCTAAATATATCTTATATTATATTAGTAATTTAAGAATTATGAGATAATGTCTTAAATTATTTTCATCTATCATCTGTTAAATTCTCTTGTATTGGTTTTGGCTTTCTAAAAAAACATTGAATGCATCCTCAAAATCGAGTTTAACACTGCATGGAAAACTCTACTAATTGTTATACCATATCTAGATGTTTAACGTTTTAGAACTCTATTTTTGTATGATGGGATATAATGTGAAGGAACGTAACAATCATCTTTTCAATACACAAGTATCGACTCTCTTTTAACCCTCTTTGGCTTTTTAACAAGTGACACAATTTAAAAAAGGTTTTCCTATCCATTCGACAATTATCGACGCTTTGTCTATCACTTTCGAATACAATTTTATATAAGTTGTGTGTCCTAATGTTATGCCTATGAAGTTTTTCATGTGCATAACGTATTTTAGGTCTACTTTTATATTTTCTAAGAATAAGTGCAATGACCACAAGCATTAGCATTTGAAACATAGTTTTCCTCATTTGTAGTTGTACAATGAGCATGGTTGCAATGCACATCTTCTTTCGTACTGCTAAACGAGCCATAACTGCTTTTTTTTAAAAAAAATATAATATTAGAAAACAACAAGTGAATAAATATGCAAATGCAACATAAATATAAAAGTTTAAACTACTAGTGAACACGTTCTAGCTACCAGATTTTATAAAGTATTTTTTCTGTTCAGTTACAATTTATTTTCTTTATGTAAAGTCGACTAAGTTTATAATTATAAATTATTGTACATCTAACTTAATTAATTTAGCACTTGCAAACAATAATATTTCTCAAGACTAAATTGTACAGAATTATAGTTGTTGTTTGGATGTATAACAACTACTAAAATTTAAACTTAAAACATATAATTTACGGTTCTAAATGTTACATACCATTTTTAGCTTTTAATATATCACTATCTAATTTTAAAATATATATATATATATATATTTTACTTTCAACCACGTAAATACAAGAAAAACATACTATATTTTATACATGTTTTGCATAAACAAAATTCAGTTCTAAAGCTATGTTTTCTCTTTGATTAGCTTCATAAAAAGCTTTGATTCGTAACCCATTTTAATTCCATGAAGCCTCCAAACTAATTATAAATCAGATTCTAATGTTGAATCAGTTAAAATAACTAATTGTTTGGAACATTAACAATCTATTTCTAAAACTACCCATCAGCTCAGTTGAAGCTCATCAATTTTGGTATTAAAAAAACAAAAAAAGAAAAGAAAACATCCTAAATTTTATAGAATCAAGGAGAAGAGAATACAGTTGCCGCTGAAAAATAAAAGAATCGAAAAGCAAAGCAAAAGGCAGAATAAAGTACACCCAAAACAACATGTACAAAATAGCAGTGATCTTCTTTCATGGCTAATTCTATTTTAACATGAGTGATAAAAGGTATGAGACACACCTAACCAACACTTTACACTGAAATTGAAGTCTAAACTTCAACCAAACTAACATGTAAGAAGCGAGAATTGTATAGAACAATAAGAACATGAACTAGAATTTAAAAAAAAAAAAAAACCCATACTGATATCATAGAAATCTAACAAAATAAATAAGGAGATTTCTCACAATCGACTGAAATTTTATCCTTTTTTCAAGCAAAATATAATTTAAAATATTTTGATAACTTACCTCAAGAGTTGATTTTTTTTCCTCTAAGGATTTCATGACGTTAGAGAAACAGAAGAAATTTCACGATAGGTCTGTAAGAAAGAAATGAAAAGATAAAAGAGAGAAAGATCTATTTTAACAACAGTATTTTCGTTCTAAATGATGAGAATTAAATATCTAAGAAAACTAAAGGATTGACATACCTGGAAAAGACTTAAAATAACGCTACGGTTGGTAATAGCGTATTATCCTCTTAGGGGAATCCACTCAATCCAAACATAGGAATTAAATTCTGGAAAAACTTTTTCTTTTTGGTAATCCTTTTTTTTCATTATCCAAATACCCCTTAGATGTTTTGAGTCATCCATGATAATTCAATTTAGTTATATTTTTTCATATTTATTTCGAGTTTAGACTTTATTTTGATAAAATTATTTTATTTTATGACTTTTTAATATTATATAATAAAGTTTAAAATTCCTTTCTTATAAATATTTTTATAACATTAATAATCCATCCAATTAAATAAAAACAATTAATAATATTAAATAATTTTGTTAAGTTATTTTCGCTATTTAAAATATAAAAACTTATTTTTACATTATAAAATAAAAAAATTATTATAAATTGAATGAAAACAGAATTAGCTTTAGTTCAGATAGCCGTATTTTTTAAATGGTCTTAATGTGAGTACAATATATTATATGTTCATATTTATTCTTAATCTTTTGATAAGTCACACACATTTTGTAAACAAAATTACTTAAACTCGGGTATCTTAGGATGGACATCATCCTCATTTTTACTGAGATCACTCATTAAATTCAGTTCCGATAATCATATTTTTTAAAATTTGTGAAACATAAATTGTGCAAACAATAGAATTCAATTCAGTATTCAATTTTCTCGGTTTCTTTGTTCAACCCAACTAAAACCTTTTAAAACTTACTTTTAAATATGTCTATATCCCAACTTTGTCCGAGGGCTTGTGGCCCTGCCTCTACGGGCCGGACCTATAGGGCAGCAAAGCTCGACTGTCCAGTGGAAAAAGAATGCTTTGAAAGGTCTAATTCGATCCCCTTGAGCATATAGGCATCATCTACAGCAACAAGAGAGCGTTGTGTCACGACCAGTGATGAAGTTACATGGACAATGAGATGGACTCTTGTCCATTAAGTAGGAAAAATTATTAGATGGGTTTAGTTCATCACGTTATTCATGGTCTTATACAATAAAATTTTTTATATTATTTTTTTACACGGTAAATCTTCATCTCTTTCCTACAAGTAACCAAAGAGTGAGTAGTTACTTGAAAATTATACTAAAATGGGTGAATGTTATTGGATAGACAATGGATGACGTGGTGAGCGTAGTCAATCTAATAATTTCTCATTAGGTAGAGAAATTTTTTATCTTTATTTTTTATATATTTTTAAAAAATAAATTAACTATAAAAAATTTGCCCCTCACCTTTCAAAAGGTATGTTTTACACCCACCTTCAAATCATGATTTCGTCCCTTATCACGACCCAATCCAGCTATCATTTCTCTAGCGAAGAGTTCAAAATTCACCTCATCTTCGTACATTCAATGTTCCATTTTCATATATTAGGTTTTCTTACGTTCCTTTAGAATGTTCCAAATCTGAGAATCTAAGTCACTAACATCTGAAAATCGTTTGTCAACTTGTTCCCCGAATCAAACTGAATATTGAACTCTTGAAAGATAAAGAAAAAAAAAGCTCATATTTTCAGACCCATGACTAAAACCTAAGTTTCTGAGCATGGGGCAATTAGTAATGAAAAATTCAAAATAATTAAGGAACCATACATGCATCAAACAACAAAGCTTAACCTTGCAAACTAGGGAATTGATATCAGTCAAATTCTATCATCAGTCCCCATATTATGCATAAGTTGTTGACTTAGTATATATACTTTGATTTGGTCGATTCTAGTTTATATACTTTTCGAATTTTAAAATTTCAATTTTGACCTAAACGGTTTATGGGCAATATTATTGAATTACAAGGACTTGAAATGATCAAATTGGATAATATGAACTAAATTTTCAACTCACATATAACACATGAACTAATAGTAGAATTTGACTTACAAAATTCAATAACTATTGTTTGGGTCATGACTTCAAATTTAAAATTTAAAAAGTATATAAACTAAATCCACAACTTACACAAAATACATTAATTGATAAAAGAATATGAGCAAATATACCTATTTCAAAAAGGTTTAAATATCCCAAAGGTCCCAATATAATTTCAAAATTTAAAATTTGGTCCCTATAGTTTTACAAAATAGAATCCATATACTATTTTTATTTGAAACTGTTGGCCTTTCTCAAGACTTTTGTTCAATTTTATTGTTACTACTAACCTGACAACTATAAAAATGGGCAAAATAACTTTTTAGTCATCTACATTTATAATTTCTTTTAATTTAACTATTTGAAAGTTGTAAACTCAGATGATTAAAAAATTGTATTGTTCGATTAATGATATATATTTTAAAAATATAGATCTAAATGAAAAGGTTTGTAACTGTGAGGGATTGAAAGTTATTTTGTCACAATTATTTATTTTTCTAGTGTCACAAATAATCTATTAGTTGCGACGAAATTCTTCATTATCAGAGTGTCACTAAAAACCTTAGTCGTTGTATGTGTTATATATTGTAATTATATACATTATTCAAACGTTTTTTATTAGTCAACAATTTTCAAAGTAAGTAATTAAAATTCTCTATTAATATTTTCTCTTAAATTGTAAATTTAAAATTTATTATGAGTAAATTTTCTCTTTTTATTATTTTAAATAAAAATTATTTAAAAATAATTAAACTATTAATATGGTGAAATCTAGAGAGAGAGGGGCGAATGTTTCGTCTTTTTATTTTCTTTGTCGGATGCCGAGGTGTCCCAAAAGGTTCACTCTTCTTTCAACTTTGTGATGATTACACATGCTGGTATACATGTCCCCTCCTTTTACGACTTTGTTTCCTGTTTATTTATTTATTTATTTATCTTTTTAATGACATTACTTTAAATAAGACGGTTAGATTCTTTCCCAAATGATCCAACGGTGACACTTGTCATCTTCATTTATTTATTTATTATTTATTTTGCTAAAAAGGAATGTAATCACTTATATTGCAGACAATGCAATCTCTTGATCTTGCAACATCAATTTGTGTATGTACATTTTGTAAATATTTTATTCCAAACAATGAGAGTGTATTTTTAACGTTTTATAAAGCTTGAATCTTACTCGATTTTATAACTTAATCGTGTTTCATTTTTAAGCTTAAATTTAGGGTAAAATACACCACGTATTATTTAATTATAGGTTTGATAAAAAATAAGTTATTTTTCATCTAAAAATGTCAATTTAGTCAATGAATTAAAGCTTTGTAATGAGCAAGTCACTCTGTTACTAAATTAAAACATGACAATATATAATAATAGATTTAGTCACTACAATTTGTGTATTCTATCAATTTGGTCTTAATTATAAAATAATTCAATAAATTAACACTTCATATTTGACAATTTTGACACTACACCCTCTTGACAAACCCTCTGAACATTTGTCGCACTCTATGATACTATCTCTCAGCTCTATAATCGACAAATGTGATAGCTTGACAAATACAATTGCTTCACTACTAGACAACTGACAAACTAATGTAACATACTTATTGTGACCTTAACACTGCTGCTAGTAGACATAATCAATTCATCAGTGAAAAATTTAATTAAATTGTTGAATTATTTTGAATTAGGATCACATTAATTGAATGTATAAGTTCTGGGTATTAAAATTGTTATTATTCCAAGTCGTCCATTTCAATTTTAATGGTAGGATGACTTATTTGTCGCAAAATTTTAGTTGATAACTAAATTATTATATTTTTTTGAAAAAAAGCGGCATGTTTGTTATCAAACCTATAAGGACTTAGGGTATATTTTACCCTTGATTTAGCAAAAATAAAAAACGGAAATATTCAATTTTATTCAATTAGACCATGTATCTTATAGAAAAAACGAGTTCAATTCTCGTACATGATTCAAACTCAAATAATTATATTTGAGTTTGAATGGAAATTAAAATTTATTAGTTAGAAATAAAAAATCATATTACTTTATAGCATGCATTATCATAATTGCTTTGCTAAAAATTTGCTATTGGTGTAATTGATCAAAACTAAATTCAAAATGATTTTTTTAATAGTCTAAAAGTGATTACAAGGTATTATTTGTTAGGGGTATTCATGGTAGGTTAATCATACCATTTAACTTAGACGGTTGATAGCGATTATTAACTGTAACTTAACCGTTAAAGAAATTGTTAACAGTTAATTATTTAAATGGTTAACCATTATAGTGGTTAACCGTTAAGAAATAGTTCGATTGCATGTTAACCTACAAAATATTATAATTTTTTTCAAATGTTTATTATTTCTTTTTACAATTATAAATTTATCTCTCCGATAAATATTATATTATTTTTTTTAAAAAAACTTAATTAGAGAGATTATAAACAGAAACTTCATACTTAGTTAAAAAAATACATATAAGTTAACCTATAGGTTAACCATTAACCATTTTTTTATTGGTCTGGTTAACCGAAAACGTTTAACTTTTAATGGTTAGATTAATTAACCTATAAAATGAATAGTTATATCGGTTAACGGTTATGGTTTATTTTGCACACCCTTAGTATCCGTCCATACATATTCTTAACTCTTTGGCTATGCACACATACCTTGCATACAAAGCGATTGCACACGGGTCTCCTAAGGTAAACATCATGCGTTTTTCACTAAGATCACTTGTTTGGTTCAAATTCTAAATGAATTTTGAATACATAATTCGGGTGAGTAAAAAGGCTTCAAATTCCTTCGTAGTTTACTTCCAACTAAATTCTTATTTTTAGGCATTTTTATTTTTATTTTACTACTAATGTTTAGAATTGGTGACTGTTTCTTTCAACAATATTATTTTTTAAGCTCGATTTAAGTCTTTTTTTCTAAAAGTTCAATGTATTTTATCAATGCACCAAATATTTTTTAATAAATCTTTTATTACTAATCAGTCATTGGAGGTTTCCGAGCTAGAAGGGAGGTCTTTGTCTGATTCTGATCTTAAAAAAAGGTGGGAATTTCTCACTAGAGAGGCAAGAAAGGTGTAACACCCTCAACGTATATTCGATGATTAAATACACATTGAAGATGTTACCAAATTATTTAACTGATTTTCTGACTTAATTTTTTTTATTTTTTAAAACATCTAATGAGTAAACTGATACATGCCCACTAAATAATATCATAAATTAGAATGTCTTACTGATGTTTGGCAGATTGCAGCTTGATAAACATGCTTGACTCCTCTTCCAGTAAGTATCCAATAACCTACGTGTGAAACAGCACACGCTAAGTATTTACTTATTGAGGCAACTATAATTTAAAATAAATCATTTCTGTAATACCCCAAAATTTACTAATTTAATTAAGGGTCATTTAGTACTAAGATATTAGCTTAAAAGCTAACTTAGTGACTAAAATGACAAAAAATGCAAAAGTTAGGATTTTTCTAATTATGGGATTTGAAATGGAAATTTCTAAGGTTTAAAGGTCTCATGTGATAGATAGTTAATTGAATAAGGTATTCTTAAATTTTGGTTGAATTCCAAAGAAAAATGGAATGGGAATTGAAGTTTAAAAAGGTAGTGACCAAAATGTAAATTTTGAAAATTTTATGGCTAAAGTATAAACTTTGGAAAAGTTTGGGGACTAAAGTTGTAATTTCACAAAATTTAAGGGTTTTTATTTCATAAATAAACAGATCACCTAAGGGTGTGAATCGAATACGAAATTTTTGGTTCAATCTAATACTTCGATTATTGGGAAAATCGCAGTTAAAGTTTAAGTGGAATTCAGATACCCGGACCGAACTGGAAAATTTTGAAATTTTACCGAATTACAAATGTAGAGAGTTTTACGAATGTTTGTGATACCTCTGACTCGTATTCAGTGTTGGATGCGGGAAAATGGGTGTTACATTTATTGGTATCAGAGCTCACATAACCTTGACTGTAAAGCAAATTCTTATGATTCTCTCTATCTAATGTGATTTCAGTTGTTTCTATTAAGAAATTGTTGCTACAAGGCTGCCAAGTTTTCTTAGCAAATGTGGTAGATACCAGAACTGCTGAAATTAAATTTGATTTGAAGACGAAAATATAAAGTTTTCACTTTACGCGATTAATTAGATTTTTTAAATAAAAGTTACATTGTAATATTTTCCTTTATAAAACAAATTTTTACCGAATTATAAATATGTTATGGTTCTACAAATGTTTTGTGACATCTCTGTCTCGTATAAATGTAACACCTCTTTTCCCATATCCAACACTGAATACGAGTCAGAGGTATCACAAACATTCATAAAGCTCTCTACATTTGTAATTCAGTAAAATTTTGTTTCTTTAAAAATATTACAATGTATTTAGTTTTTATTTACAAATCTAGTTATTCACGTAAAGTTTAAAAATAATATTTTAATCTTCAAATTGAGTTTATTTTCAGGCAGCAACTTATCAATTTAATTTGTCTTGATATAATTAATAAAACTGCCTAAAAACTACATGATTTAAAATTCATCCAGATACCAAATAAAATACAAATTCTATCAGAGCAGGCATACCCTTTTAATATACATGACAACTAGTAAATATCAAATAGTATCAAAAGATATCTTACTGATACTGATGTACCTGTTATTAATTGATGATGTCCGTATATGCTCCTTACTCCAACCATTTCTTCTTTTCTACGTGTAAAACAATTACACTTTAAGTATTTACTTAGTGAGGCAATAATTCAAATTCAAGTGCAATAGCTATAATATCAATATTAATGATTAACAATGCATATGATCACTTTACTATTACATGCTCGTTAACATAAATAAATATGTATATCAAAGTGATAAGATTAGATCTTACCAATACCATTGCCATTTTCATCCGTAAGCTTTCAATGCTTACCAATACTTTTTTTACATTTCTATCTGCAAGCTTTCAAGCTTATCTTCCTGTTTTTTTATTCTTTTCAATTTATTTAGCCCAAGGTATCGAATTAAGAGATTCTATGTACACGAGTCATCCCCCCTATACTTACTTGAGTATAGTGTATTATTTGTATCGTAGTACTTAGCACCCTAAGTGCTTCCGTATACCCAAACCTTGCATGAGTATACCCTCATTGAGTATTTATAAAATTAAACCGTAGTGCTTAGAACCCTAAGTGTTTCCGTATACCCAAACCTTGCATGAGTATACCCTCAATGAGTATTTATGAATATTGCACCGAAGTGCTTAGAATATTTATACAGCTGTTTATGACTCTATGGATATCCAACTATAGCTTTGAACCTCTATATCATACTTGGGCTTTATATCATCAAATATTTCATCCATGGCAATGTATATCAATTTATATTAACATTTAACAATTCATAACCAAAATAACATTCATATTATACCATAATCAATAACTAGTGATCAATGCATTTATTTTCAACCTTTGACATATTTAAAATATGTCAAATATATGATCAATGAAATAAATATCATGACAATATATAAACAGGTAGACTCATCGCGAGTCCTACCGGTGATGTATAAAACATCCATGTATCATGTTATGTATGCATTGCTCTCACTTAGGCCATTTATTTATATGCCTCACTAAGTCCTCTTTAGTCTTTTTCTTCATTACCCCTCGAATCTCTCTTGATTCGAACTTAAACTTCATAAATCAAATAAAAAAAATATTTGTTAGATCCCAATCTAACAATATCTTAGACGTACTATTATTATAATCACCCGAATATAACATTTATAAATATTTTCCTTTCATCCTTGCACTGTTCAAAACTTATTACGGTCCTTAATGACCAATTTGAACATTCAACAATTATTCATGCTCTAAATGTTCCAATTCTTCTATTTCAAAATCATTCGAGTCATTTTCCATAAAGTTTCAAACTTTACTAATGTGACTTTTTAGTCACTAATTTTACCAAGGAACTTGAATTTAAACTTAATTCAAGTAATCACCTATTACCAATAATTATAACATTTTCCCTTTTATTTTCCATTTGATCGAAATGGTCACTAAACTTTGGAAAGTTTGAAATTTTCCCATTTTAGTCCTTAATAAGCTTGAATCATCAATTCTAGCTCATTTCATCTAAGCCACCCTCAAAACAATAATTTCCAAAATAACCCTCTAATTTCTCATTACAGTTTTCCTTGGAATCAACCAAACTTTAAGAATACCTTATTCAATTCACTATCTATCACATGAGAGCTTTAAACCTTAGAAATTTCCTTTTCAAAACCCATAATTAGAAAAATCCTAACTTTTGCATTTTTGTCATTTTAGTCACTAAGTTAGCTTTTAAGCTAATATCTTAGTACTAAATGACCCTTAATTAAATTAGAAAATTTTGGGGTATTACAATTTCAATGTAAAGAATCATATAAAATAAACTTATCAAAGTCATTTAACAGTGCTATACATTTCCTGCAAAATGGCAAGTGAGTCTCAATTGCAGTTGATAACATTTTATCATGCATAAAACTACCTTACATGTACAGTTCATTAAACCAACATAATATTCAAATCATAGGATTCGATATGTCTTACCAGTCTTGTGTATGTTAAGCTTTTTAGCTTAACTACCTGCATAAATGCATTTCAAGTATTGTAGCCCAAAGTACAAAATCATGTGATGCTATGGTACGCGAGTCATCACGACACCGTAGTGTGTACAACGCAGTAGCGTCTACATCACCGAAGCGACTGAGATGAGTACGTACTCGAGGATGCCCTTTGCTCCTTATACTCGCGCATTTTGTGCTACGTAACACCGTAGTGTTTAAACCGACTCCATAAAGTCTAACTCAACTCCGTAGAGTCTATCTCGACCCCGAAGAGTCTATCTCGCACCGTAGTGCTATGACGCAGCTGCTAGGACTCTATGGATATCCAACTATGCCAAAGATTCTCATGCAATTTCATGTGAACCTATGGTATATGAGTCATTTTACAACACCGTAGTGTCTACAATGTCGTAGCGTCTGATGGTGAGTACGTACTCAAGGACGCCATTTGCTCCTCATTATCGTACCTTTTGTGCTAGTCGACACCGAAGTGTCTAAACATCACTGAAATGAATGCAACGCCGTAGCGTCTGATGTTAACACAGAAGTGTCTAGAACGCACCGTAGTGCTAGAATACAACTGCTATGACTCTTTGGATATCCAATTATACCAAAGTCTCTCACACTAGTACTTGGGCATAACAATATAATATTAGATAAATCATTATTCGATAATGGGCATTTCATACTCAAATATCTAAAATCCGATTTATCTTAGATAAATCATTATGCCATATCAGTGTATCACATATTCCATTTACATAACTTTGATCAACTTACATTTTCATTAATATTAAGATCGACTTCTCGCAAGTCTCTCTCATGTCATATATATAAAATAAATAAAAATGCACTCATTCATATCACATATATAATAAATAAGTAAAAATGCACTCAGCTTGGCCACTTAACATGATGCCTCACTAAGCCCTAGTTCGACCCTTTCTTTCATAGTACCTCGAACCTTATCTGATTCGAACTTGAATACATTAATCATATAAATACAACAAATATTTGTTAGACTCAAATCTAACAATACCCTAAACTTACTTTTTAACATAATCATTCGAAAATAAAATTTCCAATTGTTTTCCTTTCTTCCCGATACTTTTTTTGAAAACTCATTATGGTCCTTAGTGACCAATTTGAACTTCCATTAACTCTTCCGAGCTTGCTAACTAACATTTAAATACAAAATATTTCAAATTCTATTTTCTAACAGCTTGCGCTATCTTCAAAGTTTTACTTGTACAGGGCAGAATACATACTGAATCTTAATTTCCTTTATACTAGAGAAACTAGATTCGATAACGGTTCTAACAGTATAAGCCACATAAATTAATAAAATCTAAAAAAATTATGAAAAATCACTGAATTCATGTCACAAACTATCTAGGCAAAAAAACTGCTCTATAATTTTTCTGACCTTCATTCGAATAAAAATTCATATCTTTTAACACGAAACTCGAAATTAGATTTCGTTTGTTGGAAACGAAACTAGACTAACATATCTTTATATCAGTATAAAATTCACCATCTAACCATTTTTATAGAATTTATGGTGAATTTCTAAACTTACTGTCATAATTTAAATTCAACCTAACTTCCCATATTCAGTTTCTAAATTTACCATAACTTCTCCTTATTTCTTTACTTATCAATTTAGTCCTATCATTTTACTTCAAATAACTAAATGAAGCTTGTATTCATAAGTTCTCTTTGCATCCTTCATCAAAATAGGCTTAAACAATTATTTAACCAAAATCAAAATTAGTCTTCATCAAGAACTACATTGATGGATTGGTCCCTAAACTTTCATACTTGGCTGAATTAGTCCTTTAAGTAATTAAGCTACTATTCCCTTCCTTTATTCAATTCAAGTACTTAAATCAATAGTCTAAATTAAGTACTCATAAATTTTCAGTATCATACTTCAATCCCTAAACTTCTTCATGCTTGCCATTTTGGTTCTTCTATCATTCAAGAACTTTATTTTGATCCAAACATCAAAATTAAACTTTCTATATTCGATTCAATGAAATATATTCAAACTATATTTTTATCATAAATTTTCCCTTTCATTTAAGCCAAATCAGAATTGGTCCTTCAATATTTTCTACTTGGCCGAAATGGTCACTTAAAGATACAAGCTCCCAACTCTTAAATTTAAGCAATTTAAGCATGCTATTCATCAATTCAATCCAAGTTCATATAATTTCCAGCCATAACATATCAGCCCCCAACTTAATTTTCGCTTTGGTCACTTAATGCAATTCAACATAATTCTTCAATCCAATCACTAAATCAAGCATGTCCAAGCCTTAATCTTTCATAAACATCCTTTAATTTCAATTCCCTAAATAAATCCCCAAATTCTAGGGTTAGGGTTCTTAACTTCATCATGAAATTAAACACAATCCTAGCTTAATTTCATCAAAACAACATTGAATTCATGTAACTCAAGTCCTAACTACAACTTAGCACGTCAATTCTCTAATTCTTTCTCATCAATAACTCAAGTAGTTCTTCACAACACCATGCAATATTACTACCAAAATGTAGAGAATTGAATGTATAATAAATTATTCTAAAGGATCATACCTTGAATTTTGCCTAAAAACCTTCAAAATTGCCAAAGAAAATTTGTATATTCTTTCTCCCATGGTTTCCTATAGCTCACGGTTGGCATGAGAAAGATGAACAAAATTTTCTTCATCTTTTTGACTAAAATACTTTGAATTTGTCTTATTTTTGCCACTTGTAAAATTAAATAAATTTTAAATTCATTTAAATAGTGAAATTACCAACTTAACCTTTAAATCCAATGGCTAATTTAATCTCATTTAAAATCAAGGGCCAATATTAAATCCTTTCATATTTCATCTTCCAAAAACGTCCCTAACATTTAAAAAAATATTTCAAAATTTCCATCATTTCCAAATGACCAATTTGCCCACTACTAGTATTTATTTACTAGTTTGTTTCAAAAATTGACATTCCATTACAATCTAACTAAATTAGTTCTTTCCCAACCGGCCACTATTCCATAAATATTATTTTATGATTTTCTATGGCTTATGAAACAATCTTTGAAATTTCAATTCGATCTGATTTCCCGATATTCACAAAACACTTCTACTGTGATTTTACCTTTACCGAGCTATCAGATTTATTCCAAAAATTTTATATTTCCATATTCAAAAAATTAATATTATTATCTCATAAAAACTTTCTTTCCTAAAGACTTAGACTGAATATTTCTAACTCATTCTATTATTCTGATAATTATCGAAAATCCTCATCGAGTAAAATTTATCTTAGAAATCATTTATCGAAAATCCATATGAATATTCTCTACTCTTAATGAGTCCAAAATATCGACCAGAAACACTTTTATGGGACCTTCCCGAAGGTTACTCATCCTAGAGTTTTCCTGGTCTGAGCACACTTAATAATTTTAATAATTTTATTCGATCCAAAGCCGATACCTTATATTGGATTTTTATTCTCGGGACCTATATCAGATTTTTACTCACTGATCGAATTTATCCATCTACAGGATAAAATTAGTTATTGAGAAAATCCTTTATTATGGATTTAAACTTTTTCGTTCTTTATGATTTAGCAACCAACTTTTGAAAATTGTCATTTTGGTCACTAAACTTTAACCTTCAATTCCCCTTTCCAATTTTATCGGATTTCAACCAAATTTTGCATGTGCCCTTATCTGTTTATCCTCTATCTCATGATACCTTTAAACCTCAGAAATTCATTTTCTAAAGCTCCTAATTAAAGAAATCCCAACTTGTCCAATTTTGTCATTTTAGTCACTAAGTTAGTTTTTAAGCTACTAACTTAGTACCAAATGACCTTAATACTGTTTAAAAAAATTTGAGGTATTACAAATGGCCTTAAAACTGGGCAAAAAAATTGGAATTCAGAGTCAGGAGATGAGGAAGAAGTTGTTCGGGAGATGACTTTATTAGAAGAGATGAAAAACAAGATGATTTGAGTTAATATCTTGTTCAAGTCTGTTTTGGGGTTTTTTCATTGTCTGGACTGATTCATTAAAATTCTAGTTTCATCATTCTAGTTTTGTTGGATGATGCTCTCGGTAGGGTTTCACGTCGGTTAACCTCCAACAAGGCTTGCAACTTTTCGTGTGTGAGAGATGAAGGTGTTTCGGCTATAGGGTTTTTTGGGGCTATTATTGTAACACACTGAACCCGGATGCCACATTTATGCCCTAAGCCCAAACCGCTAACATAAAATTTCTCAACTTGGTTTAGCCCAAATAAAATATTTCTCAAAAATATTTAAATCCAATAGATGAAATATAGATAAATAATTTAAATCATTACAAAAAAGCTCCAATTTAATTTAAAACATTTAAACAATCGACTTGATTAATACAATTCTAAAATAAGAGTTACAGACTCGACCATGTAAGGTCCTATGAATACACAGCCCACTAAATACAAGTGTTGTACTCGGATAATCACCGCTTGCTGGAATCTAGTACTGTTAGTGCTCCTCGATCCCACGATCTGGTGATCAACCTATGCATGGAAACAATGATTCTAACCGTTGACCTTACAAAGCTCAGCGGTACACATCTACTCTATTATACTCCATGCTAATCATAAACATAAGCATGCAAGCTAATACGCGAAATAAGGAGAGATAAATAAACACGTGGCGCTACCACTAGTCACCTAAACATATGTTCTCATCATGCAAAACATCATACATGGCACACAAGGCCCAACCATACTCAGGATCTCACCAGATCATCCGAGCAAAAACACACAAAGTCATACCCACAAACCTGGAGTGAGGCATGATGTCACATAGTCTCGGGAACATACACTCTCTCTAGGTGAGGTCTACTGTCACACAGCCTTGGGAATATACACTCTCTCTAGGTGAGGTCTAGTCTCACACAGCCTCAAGAATATACACATATACTCGGCATCTCTCCTCAAGTATCTTCGAATGAGGCCTGAGGTCACACAACATCGGAAATGTAAATTCAACATCTCTAGCCGTGGTGTTGCAACACTCTCTTTGGGTATCCGAGTCCCATCAATCAAAGCGGCTCAACCACACAAGTGTCCATATGGTACACAATATTGACACAATTGCCATACAACACACATCATTTGCACGATTACCATAACTCTATAGTTTCTATTAATAAAACAAGCCACCCATTTAAGTTTACCAAGTTGTTAATACATTATGGAAGTGTACATTAATCATCTTCATTAATTTTCTCTACTAATCTACATTATCTCATTAGTATTCCACGTCAATTTCCATATTTTTATTAGTAGTATAGATTATTTCGTTCAGTGGGTACTAGTACTCAAATATGAGTATCAGTATGGTACCTCTAGGTATCAGTACTCAAACATATACTGATACTGACATAGCTTACTAGAAATCCTTAATTTCTATAAGTATTAGTATGGGACAAATTGTACCGATACGGCCCCTAATTGCACACCGGTATGGCTGAAGCCTATACTGATACCCTACTCACGGGTTTATACCATTTCTGCAAAATACAACATTACAACGTTTTTTTCGATCCTTAAAGCTTATGAAAGTAATTAGAGTTTGTTTACTGATGCATTTGATCAGTTAATATTATTTACTGGCTTCATGATCATTAATCGAGTAATTTTCGATATTTATCCCTTAAGCACAATTTCCATTGAACACATCAATATCCATACTCTAGCACCCAATCATCACAACATACAATTCAAATAGCCATCACATAGATATACGAATATTTGAACGGCCATACATGGTCTCTAAAGCCTATAAGAGTCAAACCATATCCCTAAATATCATCATGTATCTCATAGTTATCGAGTCTCACAATACCCGTCTTTAACTTTGCTTATTATCCGTCTACCTATTTTGCAAACACTAACAAGCAAGGAAATTATATTTATGATGCTCATGAAGCATTCAGAGTTCGAGGTGTACTAACCTTAAGACAAAGTGATAAATCCCCATCCAAGATCCTTCAATCATCTATTTAATTCCAATATTCAAGTCTACATAACCATATGATAAAACAAACACGACTTCATAAGCAAAATTGCATTATCGGACTACTTAGTCAATAAAACGCATAAAAACAGCTTATCGAGTTTGAATTTGGCAAAATGGACTACACTAACGGACTTAGAATGTCAAGAAACCCTCGGGTAGGGTTCCCCAAAAAAATTCAATGTCGGTCAATGGTCAACACCGTTCAACGGATGCGGAGGCTCGGCTCGGGTCAACGGAGGCTCGGTCAAGCGGCTAAGCTAGTTGAACTAGCTCAACCTGGCTCACTAGACCGGCTAGCCCATCAGCCAGCCCAACTGGCCTGGCCAAGCTAGATATAGCTCCCAACCGCTGCTAGAGCATGCCCACGCGCAGACAGCGACACGTGCGGCAGCTTTCGGAGGCAAGAACTGACTGGCGAGCTCTATATCAACATTTTCGGTGATGAGGAGTGATGCGAGCATGGATCCACCCAAATTTGATCCAATCAAGCTTCCACGAGGGTCAGTCCCTCAAGCAAGAGCCAAGCAATTCAATGAAGTTCTTATAGGATTAATTGAACAAGATTGGGTCATTGGGGCAAGCTTTGGACATTGGACTTGTGTCATGCAATCCATACAATTTGTTGCATGTGACATATTTGAGTGAAAATGGAACATTTTAATTTATTTGAAGCTACATGCTTTTAATTGTTGTTACATTTATTTGTTGCTACATGTTTCTTATATTTTTATTTGTGCCACATTTATATGTTATTTTCACCTATTATTAATATAATTTTTGTGTTCACAAATTATGTCCTAGATGCATCCTATATGGTTGGCCACATCAAGCTTGGAAGAAAGACTCTTGGGATGCTACATGCACATTCATGAAGAGGTGGGAAGATTCAAGGCATTAGATCCATTCATTCATCTTTTGAAGTATGCATGTATGAAAAAAGGGAGATGCTTGGAAATTTCATGGGCTTGGTGAATGCATTAAAGATCAAAGATACATTCAAGCCTTTCACCTTCCAAAACAAGTGCATTGGATGGCATAAATGAAGATTCATGGACCATGCCCATTGCCTTATTTCATCCAATTTTGTATACATTCATATTCTTTAGCCTTAGCCTATAAATATAGGCTTATTTCACTTTTGTAAACACTACTTTGATTTTAATAGAATTCGAGAGTGTTCTCTTCCTTTGTTCTTAATTGAACTCCAAGTGACTTATCAAGAATATCTTGTGGCATCAACCCCTTTCTTTCAAACTTATCACTGTCCTTAGTGTGCCATTTAACCCCGTTTGATATCTTTGGTTCCTATCTCCGTATAGATAGTGGGTCACGATCCTATTTGCCTTGTTATTAGTTAAGAAACCATATAAGTCTAGGGTCAACATTACATATAGTGTTGGTTCTCTCTTGGTTCCCCTTAACCAATTTCAAGCCTACCTACCATCACCATTTCCATAAATTCATTTCTTTTCAATCATTCCATCATTCCAATCCCATTTACAAACCTCCATCATTATCATCTGGAGTATTTTGATTTTGATCAGGAAATATAAATGACTCGAACTCATACTCAAAGACGAGCACGTATCATTTGGTATCAGAGCTAGTTAAAACAAGGTACTCGTCCGTTTATTATTCAATTTCAAGTTTTTTAACTTCTTTCTTTTAGATTGTAAAAAAAAAGAAAAGAAGTAAAAGCAAAAAAGAAAAAAAGAAGAAGAAAGATCGACAAAAGAAAGAATCAACAAGTGTTTTTCGAGTATAAGGCTCTTTTCCCGTTATTTGTTTCTTACAAATTGTAGCCACACATCATCCTCTAGCCTTTTTTCTTAGCCTTCCCTTATTTCCCTAATCTTCCCTACCATACATCTATTTTTGAAACCGATTCAGCAACGATCTTTTGGTAAGTTCAAAGTAGTTCTCTTCAAAACTTAGAGAAAAAATAAGAGTGGTAAAAGGAAAGAGTGTGTGAGAGCATTAGAGTGGATAAAAGCCAACATCGAGTGCAAACATGAGTGGAACGATTCTTTTCTTTTTAAGTGAATTTTGGTGAGATTTTTTGTTTTCTTTTATTATTAATTTTTTTGCAAGGTACTTCATGCCTGATGCTTTCGTACAAAATAATGGCTGTGAAGAAAACTTGGATCGAGTGCAGCAAAATTTGATCCAAGAGTTGGATAGATTTCTATGAATCCAACTAACAACAATGGAAGAACATTTGGGTCATTTGGAGGAAAGATCCGAACAAGGTTTGTCTCACGATTCTAGGAGGCCATGAGTTCCAATTAGGCAAAATCAATATGACTACTATAGTCAAAGTGAAAGAGGAAGTGACCAAGGTTCCAACTTTAATGTTAGGAGCCAAGCACCAAGGAATCAAGGTCCAAGGAACCGGAACCGAGTGGATGACAATCTTAGCAGCATCAGAATGGCTAATCCTCCTTCCAAGGAAAGACCGACCCGAAAGCATATTTATAGTGGGAAAAGAAAGATGAACTTGTCTTCGAATGTCACAGCTACTCCGAAAATAAAAAGGTAAAACTTGTCGCCATTGAATTTTTTGATTATGCCATCATTTGTTGGGATCAATTAACTTTGAGCAGGAGACGAAATGGTAAGTGACCCATGTCAACATGGGACGAAATGAAAGCCATCATGACGGGGAGATTTTTTCCAACACACTACCATTGTGACTTATTCCAAAAACTCTAAAGTCTCACTCAAGGCAATCAGAGCATGGATGATTACTATAAATAGATAGAAATTGCCATGGTTCGTGCCAATATGGAGAAAGATCGAGAGGCTATCATGGCAAGGTTCTTAGCCGATCTTAATTGTGACATTGCCAAAAAGTAGAACTCCAGCACCATGTCAAAATTGAAGACATTATTCATATTGCAATTAAAGTGGAAAAACAACAAAAGAGAAAAGGTACTACTTGACCCTCTACTACTTCAATTTCAACGGCCAAGTGGGGGCAAGGTGCCTACAAAAGGGACACCACTTTTCGAAGTAAAGACAATGTTGGGACATCAAAGCTAATAAGCTGGACGAAGAGCCAAATCAAGGAAAAGCTGAGGACACACCTAATCGAACTCGTGACATCAAGTACTTTAAATATCTCGGGAGAGGATATATTTCTAGTAAATGTCCAAACAAGAGGGTTATACTCTTAAAAGACGATGGAGAAATTGAGTCAAAATAAGAGGACAAAGTTGAATCCAAAGTACACACCAACCTTGAAGATTTGGAATATGTCGTTGATGGTGAAGTCTTTGTCGTAAAATAAAGCTTAAGCATCCAAAGTGTGGAAGGAGAGCAATAACAAGAAAACATCTTTCATACTTATTGTCACATCCAAGGTAAGGTATGTAGTGTTATTATAGATGGTGGTAGTTGTACTAATGTTGCTAGTAGCTTGTTGATAGAAAAGATTGTCCTTGCAACCACCAAACATCCACAACTATACAAGCCTCAACAGCTCAATGAAGGAGGCAAGCTCAAAGTCACCAAGCAAGCCCTTAAGGCAAATTGTGCATTCCTCAAGGATCTATTCGAAATGTTCTTGTGAAAGAAGTACATGGAGGGGGACTTATGGGTCACTTTGGCGTAACCAAGACTTTGGAAATGCTCCATGAACATTTCTTTTGGCCCAAGATGAGACATGATGTCGAGAAGATGTGCGATAGATGCATCACTTGCAAGAAGGCCAAATTGCACCTCAAACCCCATAGATTGTACACGCCACTTCCAATTCCCGAAGTACTTTGGTTAGACATTTCTATAGATTTCGTACTTTGACTCCCTCGAACTAAAAATGGAAAAGACTCAATTTTTGTGATAGTCGATAGGTTTTCTAAAATGGCTCACTTTATTCCTTGTAATAAAACTAATGATGCTTCGAATATAGCTAACTTGTGTTTCATGGAAGTGGTACGGCTACATGGAATGCTGAGAAAATTTGTGTTGAATTGAGATGCCAAGTTTATTATTTATTTTTGGAGGACTCTGTGGAACAAACTTAGCACCAAATTATTATTCTCTACAATGTGTTACCCGCAAACGGATGGCTAAATTGAAGTGGTTAATCGGATCCTATCAACCTTGTTAACAGCTATCATTCGAAAAAACTTCAAAACGTGGGAATAATGTTTATCGCATTTTAAATTTGCATATAACCGATCATTGAATTCAGCCACTAAGCACTCACCGTTTGAGATTGTCTATGGTTTTAATCCTCTAACTTCACTTGATTTAATTTCTTTACCATCTGATCAGTTTATGCTTGTAGATGGCAAGAAAAAGTCAGAATTTGTGAGGAATCTACATCGACGGGTGAAGGAAAACATTAAAAGAAGAACCGAACAATATGTCAATAAGGCCAACAAGGGATGCAAGTAAGTCATTTTTGAGCCCAGAGATTAGGTTTAGATACACATGCGTAAGGAACGATTTCTCGCTCAACGAAGATCGAAGTTATTGCCCGAGGAGATGGTCCTTTCCAAGTTCTTGAAACGATTAATGACAATGCATACAATTTGGACCTTCCATGTGAGAATAACATTAGTACAAGCTTTACCATATATGATTTGTCACATTATGATGTAAGTGACAATTCGCTTTAAAGAGGGAGAGGATGATGCGAGCATGGATCCACCCAAAGTTAATCCAATCGAGCTTCCACGAGGGTCGATCACTCGAGCAAGAGCCAAGCAATTCAAGGAATCTCTCATAGGATTAGTTGAACAAGCTAGGACATTGGGCAAGCTTTGGATGTTGGAATTGTGTCATGCAATCGATGCAATTTGTTGCATGTGACATATTTGAGTGAAAATGGAACATTTTAATTTATTTGAAGCTACATGTTTTTAATTTTTGTTACATTTATTTGTTGCTACATGTTTCTTATAATTTTATTTGTGTCACATTTACATGTTATTTTCACCTATTATTAATATAATTTTTGTGTTCACAAATTATGTACTAGATGCATCCTACATGGTTAGCCATATCAAGTTTGGAAGAAAGACTCTTGGGATGCCAAATGCACATTCATGAAGAGGTAGGAAGATTCAAGGCATTAGATCCATTCATTCATCTTTTGAAGCATGCATGTTCGGAAAAGGAAAGTTGCTTAGAAGTTTCTTACACTTGGTGAATGCATTGGAGATCAAAGATACATTCAAGCCTTTTACCTTCCAAAACAAGTGCATTGGATGGCACAAATGAAGATTCATGGACCATGCACATTGCCTTATTTCATCCAATTTTGTATCCATTCATATTCTTTTGTCTTAGCCTATAAATAGAGGCTTATTTCACTTTTGTAAACACAACTTTGATTTTAATAGAATATCTTGTGGCGTCAACCCTTTTTTCAAACTTATCACTATCCTTAATGTGGCGTTCAAACCCGTTTGATATCGTTGGCTTCTATCTCCATATAGATAATGGGTCGCGATCTTATTTACCTTGTTTTTAGGTAAAAAATCATATAAGTCTAGGCTCAACATTACATATAGTGTTGGTTCTCTCTTGTTTCCTCTTAACCAATTTCAAGCCTACCTACCATCACCATTTCCATAAATTCATTTCATTTCAATCATTCTACGTAACCTCCTTGACCCGGTCTAGATGCAAGACTGAGCTGAGCGAGCTACATTAGGGTTTGCCGAGACAAACCCTTAAGATTCACAATGGGAACGGTACATTTTTTCTTTTCTCTTTTCTAAATGCATTCTTAGGTCCTAAGGTGATCATATATGTTGTGGTTTAAGATACAACTCAATCGGGCGTCAATTTGACATCCAATTGCTCGATTACACTTCAAAGGGACTAAAACATAATTTCCAAACTTCAGAAAAGACTTTTACCAAGGTTACCAATCCTCAATTAGTCATATTTCATGTCTTCATGTTTAAACTCATCTCAAAATAATCATTCAAACTCATTTAATTGCACATTTACGAAACAAGGACCAAAATGTAAGGAATTCAAAACATCAGAAAGCATCTCAACAGATTTAGCGGTCAGCGTATCGGTACAGGTTTCCATCGTATCAAAACGAAACTAAAAGACAAAGGCGTACCGATACGGTCCTCAAGCGTATCAGTACGATATTGTATATTTTGAAAACTCAAATTCCAGTAGCCATTGATCGTATCGAAACGGTAGCCTTCGTACCGACACCTTCACTATTTCCCAATTATGCATACCGATACATTATCAAGCGTATCGGTACACCTAGGCTATTTTGAACATTTTAAGCTGAAACAGATCCCTTTGTACCGAAACCCTTTATGCGTACCGGTATGGTAAGACCTGTAATGACCTCTAGGTCCAACATATGACACTTTGGCTCATTTCAAACCACTCTAACTCTAAGCTAAACATCATACAACATCAACAACATGCTTAAGCAACAACATAACATCATCAAAAGCCATCCTAGCATTTCTAGCATTCAATTCTAGATGCATGCTTCCTAGTCCACTTTCAAATCAGCAACTCAATCACAAATCAACCACTTTAAAACTTATTACAATTCCAAAACAGAAATCAAACTTGCAACAACATGGAGTTCCCCAATACATTCCCAAATCCCTAAACGACACATTGCCATTATTACTACTTATCAATGTTCCAAACCTTACTTTAAAAACAAGTCTTGGGAACTCCTTTCCTTGCTTCCTTGCTACCTCAAACCTTAATTCTCTGTATTGATGGAAAAAAGAACATAAGCACACCAAGCTTAGTGAGGGATGCTCAATCAGCAACCATCATCAATGCAAGTTAAACCATTTTACATAACTTTGAAAACCACTTTCAAAACTCTTTGAAGACATCATCATAGAATCATGCCTTATCAAAACCATGCACTTAACATATCCAAAGCAGTATATTAAACTACATACAACATGTATCATGGATTCAACAACAAAGTACCATTTGCTACCCTCAATTTAAGATTTCCCGTGAATACTACCAATGCAAGGTTTAAAGAGTAAAACATGTTTAAATCACATTAAACAACATAACCCATCTCATGATACATAAACAATTATATCAGCTTACAAGTGATCATTTACCAAGTTCCACTTTACAAAACCATAACATCAGATACACAGATTCAACAAGTGTTCCCACAACACTTAACAAACAATCTACCGGTAACACAAGGTTCACACACGGGAGTATTCGGTACACATAAACCCCTCTACCGTTGTGACACCCGTGGTGGACTATTCGGTACACATACCTCAACATCACTCATCGGTATGATGTTTAATCCACTAACGAGAGTCTTCGGTACGATACAACCCCTCGATCGTTAGGGTACTTGGATGGAGTATTCGGTACACCGTATAAACCCCTTAACATCAAATGCGCCTTTTTATGGTGCACTATCAATCCTATGGCCGGCCAACTATATCTGATTTCATTTATAAACATTTTCATAACATCACTTGCCAATATAATTCATTTTTAACATCAACAACTTACTTTTTTCATATGCATCGTCAGAATCATTTAACCAATGCAATAAACCTTGCATTAACCAACGTTTTTAACTTTAACAAATCATGCATTATTCCCAAATGCAACAACATCATTTTGTAACCAATTTCCAGCATTAAACCATGCTCAAAACATGCATATACAATGAGTAACTAAACCATGTAAAACAAATGCATCAAACTATTAGCCAAACCAAGTTCGAGAGAGAATTCATCATTAACTTACTTTATATCTTAGACCAGCGTTTCAAGCTCGATCTAAACTCCCAAACATAACTTTCAAACCTTTGCAAAGTTGAAAACACGTTTCCACTCACTGACTTGCAACGCCTTACTTGCCGATGCAACAATCACGCCTCCAAAGCTTCCGAACCCAACGTTCAAGCTTGAGGTCCAATTTCCCCTGCTTTTATCCACACAAAATAGAGCTACATTGAATCAAAATGCAATCAACATCACAATAACACTAAACCTCAACATCCTTTATCCAAAATCCCTCCACAACACCCAAAACCAACAACAAAACTCTTCCAAACTTAACCCAGCCACAATCTAACATTTCAACACATCGATTAACATCAATCAACATCTGAAAAACATAACTCATATATCCTTATATCTCCAGCAACAATTAACCACCACAACTCCTCAAAAGCACATAACTAACAACCTAGAAAATTAGAGATTCACATAGCTTCGGGATTCTAATGTTAAGACCCATCTATTAACATTATTCAACATCCAAATTACGATTAAAATCAAACAAGAACAAAAAAAATAGAATCCATACGAAAATCACTTAATAGTCTCAATTAAACCTTGATTTAACCAAAATCCATAATTAAATCATCAAAACTCATTAGGAAACATTAAACAAGGATCAAATACTTGAGAATTTCAATAAAGAACCAATCATTAGAGGAAAAGAACGAACCTTACCTCTAATGAGTGAATTTCCTCTCAATTGGATGTTTTAGATCTTGAAAACAACGAAATTCAATGAGGTTTTGCAAAGCAAGATTAAAGAAACAATTAAGAAACAAGAATTTAATAAATCAAGAGTGTTACCTCAGATTTTGGATGAAAACTTGAGTGTTTGGCTGAAGAACGTTGAGAGAAAAGTTTAGGAGGAAAAGTTACGTAAATTTTTTGTTTTAAGAAAATAACTACCTTTTAGTTAATCCTCCTTAAAACTCTTTTAAATATTCAATTGAAACTCTTATAAAATAATCCAAATTGAGAGAAAAGTCTAATAAAACATTTAGGTAAAATAGCTCCTTAAATATTCTAAGTTTTGACCCTTTTTCAAAACAGTCACTAATAAAACAGTTTTCATTTTTACATTTTGGTCACCAGCCTAAATATCCAATTTCCAAAATTGACTTTACCAAAAATATCCA
The DNA here is from genome assembly GCA_019671005.1 of Hibiscus mutabilis. Lineage (NCBI taxonomy): Eukaryota > Viridiplantae > Streptophyta > Magnoliopsida > Malvales > Malvaceae > Hibiscus > Hibiscus mutabilis. Next base: position 41,455,721 of record CM033732.1, read on the forward strand.
CATATTAAATTATGATTTTAGATATTTTTCTCGCACCAAAATCATTTATTCTGATTTTAATCCTGAATCTGACTCGAATCTCTAATTCCGGCATATTAGACCGTCTAAACCAATTGGACAACTCCTAGGCCCAAAATTGGGGCATTACATTCCCTCATTCCAAGCCAATTTGCAAACCTCCATCATTATCATCCAGAGTATTTTTATTTCGGTCAGAAAATATAAGTGACTCGAACTCATACTCGAGGACGAGCACGCATCAAGGAGTCTAATAGTGGCCTAAGTTTTGGGTTTTGAGTACTCAAACCTCTTTATTTAGACAAACCAAAACTTCACTCTGTTCACCCATTCTACGACAGCTCAGAAGATGATGCCACAACCACCGGCCAACTCGTCTCGGCAAGGTGAACACAATGGTATAGGAGGTATCGAATACGGACACTCTGATGGTGGTAGATCAAACATGGAAGCTTGTTGAAGAAAAGAAAAGTAGGAAGAAAAGATAAAGGAGAAAAACGATGAAATCTAATTTCACCTCCTTTTCCCCACTTTAATTCAAAAGAAATCTTCTTCCAACATATATCGGTATAATTGCATCATCAGCCCCCAACCTCCCATCTTTACACAAAACGGTCATCATTTTCTTTTAAAATAATCTTTCCAAAATCACATTTCCTTTAATTTAACATTCGAATTAAAATATCTGACCTGAATCCAAGATCCACAAGATTAACCCAAAAATTAGGTCGTTACAACTCTCCCCCTTAAAAGAAATTTCATCCTCGAAATTTGTACCCACAAAACAAGAAAGATGCTAAAAATTATTAACTCTTTAAGGTCCTCATTTATATCCTGCTACGCTACTCTGATCTCAAAACTTATTAAATGTAACCATTTTCTTCTAACGATACAAATATAATCTCAACTGATTCTTTTCCTAAAGGAATTCATCCTCGTGCGGTGTATTGCTGAAGGCGTGCAATAAACCCAACGGTAACTTGACAAAACTGTCATACAAACACATCATCTGTACACTCACTAGGATCCGTCATCACGTGAAATCCCGCCAAGGGATAAGGTTCCAGCACGAACCTCGAATCTCATGTTAAAAAGGTAGCATATACACACCGCAGTGTCGTACAACCCAACCCACAATCAATCCAAGTAGGCTTTCCATCTGGATCTCACCTTTACTGAAAATAACAAACTATACCTACCAAGAAATATATCATTACTCAACAAAATCCCATTAAAACCGTGCACTCACAAATCCTTTACAAGATCTACGGTCATCTATTTAATTTCCATCGAGGAAATATCAAAGCATAACAAATAACTCTGAGGAACTCAATGTTTGACTCCCAACTGATGGCAAGTCAAACACTTATCACTATCTTAAACACACGACTCTAAATTATCTCTCAAAACACGCAGCGAAAGTTTGGTACAAATTGTCACTCTCAGAATTCACCATGTACTGACCATTGTACTATATAGGAAGAATCTCTTTCCTTGATATATATTTCTCTAAAGCACCCACAACAAGATCTTGAAGTCCATCAGAAACCATCGAACCTTAATTCAATTACAACATTGTATCCTCTTAATTACAATCAGATGCTACCTCTCGCGGCTTCCAGAGTTAACAAATCCTCAACTTAGAGCTTAACTAATAAAATACACTAGTATCGATACTGACCGATCAGTACCAACACTAGAAGAATTAAGTACCGGTACTGCACGGGGCTAGTATCGGTACCCCCTCACACAATCATTGCATTTTTGATCTCCTCACATGGGCAGCATGATACTCTAACCTAAACTATACTACGTACCACCCATCACTTAACAAGTTATCTTTACTTAGGTGGAGATCGGTCACACGATCAACAGTTCTCAATTACTTCGACCCGCGCCATTATCCCAAATATTAATTTCCTTAACGATCAAGCACTCAAAATTTCTCGATGTTAGGGTAGACACGACCTCGCCTCTTCTCGCACAAAGTACGCCATTGTTAATATAACAAAACATCCTCAAGGATATCAAATTCTTACTTGACTCTAATCGAGTCAGCACCACTGTCACAACAAAATGGTCTCAAGCATCTTGAATCTCTACCATTCTAAGATAACTGTGATTCTAATCAAAAGAATTTACGAAGTTCTAAGCCATAAATCTCATTAACTAATCACGTGGGTAATTAGCTTTTTTAACATATAGGGGTATTTCAGTAATTACATTAGTATTGCTCCCATTTCCAAATCCTCATACATTCATATGTGTCACGCAAAGCATCAAATTTATATTAGAGAGACAATATGGTGGCCCTTACCCTATCATCGCTGAAACATCTCATACGTCACTGCAGACATCAAATATTACCATGACACGTCTTAGATGGAGAAATCCTCATTCTGAAATTTATTTCTAAATTATTACCCTCTAACACTTTAACTATAAGCATCTTATTCTCAAACCAATCATGGAAAAATACACAGGTAATTCAAAATTGGTTAAACGAGTCATTCACCTTAGGAGACAGGTAACAGGTTTTCACTTTCACTTAATAAGCTATCAACGGTTTAAGCATCACCTCAACGAACCAACATCTTACTAGCGAACAAGCTCAAATCTCCCTTGGGCAAAACACTCAAAACAAAATAAACCTCATTCGAGTTTCACTTTCACAATTGAATCTCTGACTCTCTCAACTAGGTCGGTGTCCTCTAACAAGGGTGGTGGGCACTGACATCCAACTCAGCCTTCTACTCATATTTTTGACAGGGAAAAAGTTTTGGCAAATCCTCCAGAATGCATAAACGAATACTCTATCAGTCTGAAAGCTCTTGAGCGTTGAACTACACACATTGGCATATACCAAATGGTCAAACATGTCCCACAACCATGTTGTGCCATTTTCTAAATGACCACTACGAAAATCACGATAGAAGGGCAACAGTTCAACATCCTCATTACCAAAGGTTGAGTTCCCTCAAGGTCTCAAACTCAAACTCGACATTATTAGTTAGCGTCGCGCTTGATTTAACCAAATCAACTTCTAAGGTGCAACAGCTCTCAAGAAGGTAGCTCTATCAAACATGTAGATTGCCTAACTTTAATTACACTCAAGCGAACTAGTGGATCCTGAGTCCACTATCTCTGAGAAATATCCTTGAGAAGGGCGATGATACTTTTTAAGTATCAGCAAGACTCCTTTTAAGTGAACAAAGTGTCCTCTAACCAATGTGCATCCACTGATCGACTCGAAGAGAGAGTTATCCATACCCGCTTTATAAATGTTATTCAAGTATAACGATAAAGATTCTCTACCACAAACTCTTCATAATGTATCCAAAGGCTTCAAAACGACCACTGCACAAAATAAAGGCACCATTCAGGTGACGGGATGGAGACAAATCCTCGACTCCAGCATCATTCAACTAACTCACATCTTAATAGTCTAGGGCAACCTCGCCCCCAGAATCACTCCCATGAGTGGCTCAACACTTAACTCGGGCCTCTCAGCCACGATCGTAACTATCTTATCATCGCAACATTGGACGCGTCATCTAGATTCTAGTTTTAAGGAGTGCGAACATAATTTAAGGGCTTGTATTCACTAGACACCTTACTACAACACCTATACCACCATAGGGTTCCCTAGAACCAACTAAACCTAAACTTTGATACCACTAAAAGTAACATCCTAAACACAAATGTCACATTTGGTCCCTAAGCCAAAATAACTACCATAAAAATTATCAACTTGGTTTAGCCCAAATAAAATATTTCTCAAACACATTTAAATCCAACAGTTGAAAATATAGATAAATAATTTAAATCATAAGAAAAGAGCTCCAATTTAATTTAAAATATTTGAATATTCAACTTGATTAATACAATTCCAAAATAAGAGTTACAGACTCGACCACGTAAGGTCCTATGAGTACACAACCCACTAAATACAAGTGTTGTACTCTGATGATCACCGCTTGCTGGAATCCCATACTGATAGTGCTCATCGATCCCACGATTTGACAATCAACCTACACACAGAAATAATGATTCTGAGTGCTGAGCTTACAAAGCTCAGTGGTACATATCTACTCTACTATACATCATGCTAGTTATAAACATAAGCATACAAGCTAGTACGAGCAATAAGAAGAGATAAATAAACACGTAGAGCTACCACTAGTCGTCTAAACACATGCTCTCATCATGCAAAACATCATACATGACACATAATGCCCAACCATACCCGGGATCTCACCAGATTATCCAAGCAAAAACACACAAAGTCATACCCACAAACCTAGAGTGAGGCCTAGTGTCACACAACCTCGGGAATATACACACTCTCTGAGTGAGGCCCAGTTTCACACAGCCTCAAAAATGTACACCCATACTCGGCATCTCTCCAAGAGTATCTTCGAATGAGTTCCGGGGTCATACAACATCGAGAATGTACATTAGGCATCTCTGACCATGGTGTTGCAATACGCTCTCTGGGTATCCAGATCCCATCAATCAAAGCGACTCAACCATACAAGTGTTCATACAGAACACAACATTGACACGATTACCATACATCACACAACATTGGCACGATTACTATAACTCTATGGTTTCTATTAATTAACAAGCCACCCATTTAAGTTTACCAAGTTGTTAATACATTATGAAAGTGTACATTGATCAGCCTCATTAATTATCTCTATTAATCCATATTATCTCATTAATATTCCATATTATTTTCATCTTTTTATTAGTATTATAGAATATTTTGTTCAGTGGGTACCGATACTCAAACACGAGTATCGATACGGTACCCTTGGGTATCGGTGCTCACACACGTATTGATACTAACATAGCTTATTGTAAATCCTTAATTTCTACAAGTACCGGTACGGGTTAACTCGTACCGATACGGCCCCTAATTACGTACAGATACAGCCAAAGTCTGTACCGATACCTTACGGGTTCATACCATTTTTATGAAATATGACGTTACAATGCTTTATTCGACCCTAAACCTGATGAAAGTTATTAGAGTTTTTACTAACGCAGTTGATCAATTAATATTATTTACCGGCTTCATGATCATTAATCGAGTAATTTTTTATATTTGTCCCTTAAGCACAATTTCCATCAAACACATCAATATCCATACTCTAGCACCCAATCATCATAACATACAATTCAAACAATCATCACATAGATATACGAATATTGAAACAATCCTTACGGTCACTAAAGCCTATACGAATTAAGCCATATCCCTAAACATCATCATGCATCTCATAGTTATCGAGTCTCGTAATACCAATCTCTAACATACTTATTATCTGTCTACCTATTTTGCAAACACTAATAAGCAAGGCAATTATAATTATGATGCTGATAAAGCATTTAGAGTTCGATGTGTACTAACTTTAAGCCAAAGCAATAAATTCCCATACAAGCTCCTCCAAGCATCTCTCTAATTCTAATATTCGAGTTCATATAACCCTAGGATAAAAAAAGCACGACTGTATAGGTAAAATTACAGTATCAGATTACTTGGGGGATAAACGCGTAAAAGTAGCTTACTCGGTTCAAATTTTGCAAACTGCGTCAACGAACTTAGAACATCGAGAAAATATCGAGTAGAGTCTCTTAGAAAAAGCCAACATCGATCAACGGTCAACGCCAGCTAACGACGGCAGTGGCAGCGGTCAACAGTGATAGCTCAGCTTGGGTCAGCGGTGGCATAGCTCTAGTCAATGGCGGCTCGGTCAAGCGACTATGCATATTAGACTAGCTCAGCCTGGCTCACCAGACCGACTCAATCGGTTGGCCCATCAATTAGCCCAATCAGCTTGGCTGAACTGGATATAGCTCTCAACCGCTATTAGAGCACGCCCACTCGCAGGCGATGTGTGCGACAGCATTCGACAACAGATATTGACCGACGAGCTCCCGGTCAACATTTACAACGGCGATGAGTCCAACGGTGGCCTCAGTTTTGGGATTTGAGAACTCAAACCTCTTTATTTGGAAAACCCAAAACTTTACTTTGTTCACCCCTCTTTATGCCAGCTTCGAATGTGATACCACAATCACCGGCCGACTCGTCTCGACGAGGTGAACATAATAGAGTATGAGGTGTCGAACATAGACACTTCGATAGCGGTAGATCGAACATGGAAGCTTGTGAAAAAAAGGGAAAAAAGAGTGAAAATATAAGGGAAAAAAGAAGAGAGAGTGAGAAAAGATGAAATCTGATTTTTCCCTCCCTTTTTCCCACTTTAAATTAAAAGAAATCCTCTTCCAACACATATCGGTATAATTACATCGTAAGCCCCCAACCTCCCATCTTTACACAAAACGGTTATCTTTTTTTTAAAAATAATCTTCTCAAAATCACATTTCCTTTAATTTAACACTCAAATTAAAATATCCGACTCGAATCCAAGATCCGCAAGATTTACCCGAAAATTGGGTTTTATAGTTATAATTTGGTTTATTTTAGTTTGGATTGAGATGTGTTACTAGGTCTTTGTTGGTTGTAGTGGCGAGATGGTTACTTGGAGTAAACTCGCAAGTTAGGTGCTAGATCTTAACGTCTAGCTTGGTTTGTGTGTTTTTATTGGTGATGGTTTTTTCCTTATGTATTTCTCATTTTCATTGTGGTTGTGGGAGTTAGCTAGCGTCGTTCGTTCTCGACTAGATGTTGGGTTTTGATTCACGTCACTTTTCATTTCGAGGAGGTTTCGTGGTAGAGCGTTAATTCTGTTCATTTCTTGTGTTTTGACTATTAGAGGTGGCTTGCTATCTCGTGTATCTCCATGATGGGTGTACTCTTTTCCTCCATGTAGAGTTAGGGAGGTTTTTAACGAGACACTCAAGTTGGACCAGAGTCGTTGTAACCACTATTGTGGTTTTTAATAAATATAAAATTTACTTTGCCGAGCAAAAAAATAGTGACAGAATTCAACGTTATTTATATGAGGGAGCCATTTAAAAATATTTAAATTTTGGGGACCAATAATATAAGTTATATGTTTTTAGGGGACTAAAATATAATTTTATCACTACCTAAACTATTTTTTTTCAAATTTTAAAATTTTTGGGAAGACAGGGTCGTGGCTTGCCGGTCTCTATTAGGTAACACTCATTTTACTAATCATACGGTGCAAGTGAAGTAAGGAAAGGAAAGCGATGGGCATCCCACGTAGGGATGACAAAATAACCCATTCCTGTTGGGTCTCGACTTAATAGGGTTAGGGGTTTTCCTTAAAAAATTAGCTTCGGGGCGGGTTTTGAAAAATATTGAGTCGGGGTATGGTGGGTTTGGGTTTAGGGTGAAATTTTTCCGATCCGACTCGACACGATCTGATATATATTATATTATATTTAATATTTTTATTATTTTTTGAGGCGGATCGGATTTAGTCAGGTTTTTGGTTAACATTTCAAGTCAGATTACAAGGTGATTACAAGTTATATCTTCTAATACATATTTTTATTATTTTTAATAATTAAAGGTGATTAGAAGGTTATATCTGCTCATATATATATTTTTAATCCTTTAACAATTCACATACACCTTACAAATAAAATCATTTGATCCTGGGTCTCCTAAGATAAAAATATTTTTTTATTGCTAATGTATATATTAGCATTTATTTTCATTTCTGGATGCTTCTTCGAAATTACTGAGTCCCGCTTAATATCGTTTTTTAAAAATAATGTCAGGTTTAAAAGTATTTTTGATGTCACAAATAATATGTACAGATAACTTTTTAAAAAATATGTTTAAAAATATTTTTTAAAACTAAATAAAAAGTTCAGTTTTAATTTTTTGCATTTGAAAAATATTTTTAAGGTTGAATTTATATTTTTAATTATGAGTGTCCGTAGTAGATTAATCGTCCTATTTAGTCTAAACAATCGGTTAACTGTTATAGTGATGTTATTAAACCGTAACTTATTACAAAAAAAATTCACATATTCCCACTCTTTTTGAGAATAATGAAACTATCTATTCGATAAGTATTATATTAAAATTTTCAAAAAGATACTTAAATATAGAGATTATAACACAAACTTTATTTTATGTATAAATAATTTAATAACGTTTAATCAATATTATAAGTTAACCATTAACCATCATTTTTAGCGATTTGGTTAACTGAACCCGTTTAGTCTTAACGGTTACGTTAATTATCATAGAAAATGTAACTGTTATACCGATTAACGATTACAATTTATTTTGCACACCCATAATTTTAACATTAATTTATTATTTTATGGTGTGCTTATTTATAATTGATAAGCTTATAATTTTTTACCAATACATAATTATATAATTAATAAATTATTTGTGGATTTAAAAATTGTATATCTCATAATATTAATATTTTTAGAAACATATTATTTTAAGTTTTATATATTTCTATGGAAGCGCCTACAATCATTACAAAATTATTTTTAATTAAAATTAATTTTATATTATTATTATTTAAGTTTATATATTTTTATATATTATAATATTAAAAAATTTAAATATTTTTTAATGTATCTTTTTCGCTTACAACATTATGTCTAAAATAGTTATTTGTTTTCACTTGCAATATTATCTCTAAAATAGTTATTTGTTTTCACAAAAACACGTTTTAAGAATAATTTTAAACAGTTAAATTTTAAACCAAATTTTTAAAAAAATATTTTTCCTACTTAGGTTTGGTTAAAAACCTTCATCTCCTGCTTAAAATGTTTGTGGATTTGAATCAATAATTTAGTTAATTGTTTTAGGATTTTTTTCATTTCTATTTTATGATTAATGTTTGAAATTGATGACTGTTATTTTTTCATAATTTATTTTCAACCATGTTTTTAGAAAGAGGGTAATGAACTCTTTGAGTTAATTTTATTTTTATACCCTTTCTAAATCCTTCTAAAACTCCTAGTTAATTAAATAAAAAGGATATTAAGCTTGATCAAATCCACAATTTTTATATGACGTAGAACTGAACTATTACTTAATAATAAACGTTTACTTCTTATCTATATGGTAAATTTAGGTTCTTACCTTTAATCATGGTAATTACATTGCCATGATCACCGAAGGTAACTTTTAGTGGACATTTGATTCACATAATATAAGATTACGTCTACCGATAAGATTAGGAGTGTAAAATTATTGGATACATTCCTGATATGTTACATTATCTTGTTTGATTTATCTGGTCGAAATGTAAGATTTTGATGTTTGGTCGAGAAAATCTATAATTACCTAGACACACATTTTACTAAATTTGTCAATGTGGTAATTTTTTAACAAGTTTAACATTCAACATTAAATTGGAAAAAAAACCAACAAGTTTTGGATGAAATGGTAGGGTACATTCCATTTTCAAATATAGAATCTAGGATAAAACTTTGAAGACAACATTATTAGTGACACATCCCAGATATAGTTTTGTAATCACTCATTTTTATTTGTTTCTGTTAATATTTTAATATAATAATTAACTAGTGTTGCTATTGCATGTTTACATATGAACATGTTTGTTATTAATATGCGTGTAATATATGTGTGATATGTGTAAATGCATGTATAATACGATATGTGGTGTATGTGTGCTATATGTGTATTGTTAGTATATATGTCAGTACGTGCATATTCATACTAAGTATGTGTGATTAAGCCATTATATACCAGTTGGTATGTTATTTTAATTATGTGTGTTATGGATGATATTTTGTATGTGTACCCGTATGTAGTTATGCATGTGTGTGCTTGCGTGTATACATATACGATATTATTGTTATAATTATTATTATGAAAATTATTAATATTAGTATTATTGGGCTATATTAAGACAGAAACTAAATAAAATAAAACCCAAATGCTAACAGCCCAGTTGTAAATTACATAAAACCCAAAAATGTATTAATGTTTACATAAGCATAATCTGTTAACCTAAACCCAAACCTAATTAAAATCCAGAACCCAGATGACCTAATATCATCTTTTCTTCCATGTAGCAATGCAATCTAAGCCGTTGGATCAAGGCTTGATCCAACGGCCCAGATCAAAAGGAAGGGGACCTTTCATCTGTCGTGTGAACCCACGCGCGGGCTAATCACCTTCCCACGTGCGCGTGGCACGAAGACCGTAGCTATTCGCCTTCCACGCGCCCTCACTGATGGCCGCCACGTGTCCAGATCAACGGTGACCGTCCTTGGCTCTGCCACCGTACAACCACCGTCGTGGTAACCTGCAAAAAGGGACAGGAAAACATGGGGAAAAATTTTACAGCAAGCAACCAGGAAGCAGTTGATCTTATTTTATTGTATGTAAAAGGATATATGTATCAGAAAATCTTGTATAACAAAAGGGGGGAAGGGGAGCTCTTCATATAAAAAAAAACAAGAAAAAAAAACAATTGTAACGGGGGGCTTCTTCAGATCGAAAAAAAAAGGAAAAAAAGGGAACTTTGTTCGAAAAATTTGTAAAGGGATTTCGGGAATCAAAGTTAAAGAAAAAAATTCAGAAGAAGGTTTATAACTCTCTTCTATTCTATTTTCTTCCTTAGTTTGAATCTCACAACCAAATCGGGTTTTTTTTAGTTCTAAAACCAAAATCTTTGTTCTTGTTTCAAATTTCATTTCGAATCAGACAATAACAAAAGGGGAAATTCGAACCTTACCGGCTGTCCTAAGTTGTCGTCGTTCTCTCTTTGCCGTGACGCTGAGCCGCCATTGTAAGGCGCGTAAAGGCCGGCCGAGCATAGAAGTCCCCGTGGGGAGCGGCGCCGTCGAGGGAAAGAATGAGAGGATTGAGATATTTTTTTAGGTTATTATTTCGGTTTACAATTGAAAACGAAACCCTATCTATTTTAAACCCATACGAATGAAACGACGCCGTTTGGCGTGCCTCAACCCGCGGTGACCCGATAACTCGGGGATGATCCGCGTTTTTTTAATGGGTTAATTGCACGAGTGGTCCCCAAACTCTTTTCCCGCTTTAACTTCTGGTCACTGGATAATTATGCTTTTGATCCTTCAGTTTTCACGCGTGTCTAATATCGTCATTGTTTTGGCTTTTAATTTATGTTTTATTTCAATTTGGTCACCTGTTTATTTAATTTTCAGCCCCTTATTTGTTGTCATTTATAGTTATGTCATGCATGTCGCATTTGTTTTATTTCAGTCCTTATTGTCTTTGTTTATGCCTTGTAAATTATTAATCCATGCATTTTAGTCCTCTTTATGTCATTACCATGCAATTAAGTACTAGTGCATTTTAATTCTTAGCATTTATTTACATTATGCTTTGTATATATCATAATTCACGCACTATTATTATCACCAGCATTATTATTATTATTGTTGTTATCGTTATTTTCATTATTATTATATTTTATGTGTTAAATTAATATTCATGTATTTATGTCGGATTAGTGTTTTAGTATGTTGGTATTTATATGTTTATCGTACTATATTTATGTTTGCCATGTTTTTTTAAGTTTGCATAACGAATATAAATTGTCAATGCGGTGCCCTTTTATCCGAGCGTAAACGGGGCTAGTATCAGGCGTAGTGATAGTGGTTGGGCGTTTATTCTCGGATAATGGGGCCCTTAAAATTTATTCGCAATTATGACCGAATTTTAAAATAATCGTCACTTTAATCCGAAAAATCCAATATTAATAAAGCGGTAATTATTAAAGTACCAATTTTGGGCGGTGTGGGGGTGCTAATCCTTCCCCATCCGTAACCGACTCCCGAACCCAACATTTTTGAATCTCTGGTTTTATGGTGTCCGGCCTACCTAAATGGTCGGTGGCGACTCCATTTTTTAAAATGCGGTTTTTTTAAAACCCCACGGAATAAACATTTTATATCCAAAAGAATCACAAACACCTTTTCAAACACTTCGAAAACCCATCGTTTTTTAGCGATAAAGAAACAAGGGACATCGCTACAGATGGCGACTCCGTTGGGGACATTTTTTGTTTTTTTTTTCAAAAAAAAACAAATGAGAGTCAAGCTTTTTCAAATAATTACCACTTTAATAATATTAGAAATTCTGGGTTAAAGTAACTATTAAATTAACATTCGGTTATAATTGCGCGTTTATTTTAACGCATTTAAAATATGGCATATAAACCCGTCTTTTTAAGTGGGGGAAAACACTAATGCTTTCGTGGAGATATCGTTCTCGCGTGTAGGCCTAGCAAGTACCTTCGGGGCTCGAGTACCTTATGCTTTCGTAAGGATATCGTTCCTTCGTGCAGGCATAAGCGAATGGGTCCCCCTGAATTGAACCCGGTTGAAAGGAGCCTATAATGGGTGATGATCGGGGGCCTTGCTACTCTTAGTAGAGGACAGCAAGGACAATTCGGGTACCTCTTAGCACCAACACTGCATGTAGAGAACATAGAGAAACCCACCCCTTTAGAGCCATGCGGATAACCTTAGGTGTTTTAGACGGATAAATAGGTTTCTTTGTATTTGTTTGTTTACCTTATTTAATTTGTCCTTTTATTTGTGTATTAATTAATTCTATCCGGTACTGTCTTGTTTCCTTTTTTTGGCTATTTTTTTCATGCATTATTACATTCGCATTACATAAAGGTACTGGATCAAGTGGTTTACCCGATCAGAAAGTCTTTCACCATAGAAAAAATGTGTCTTAGAAAAGAGGAACTCAACTTGTCTGTTAGACATTGGTCAGAAGTCAGCCAGAAGGCCCAAGGGGACAGTTTACCAAGTGAACGCGTGATAGCCGGGTACACCTATGTGAGTCTTCAACAGAATAACTTAGGGGATCTTCAAAGTATCTGGGAAGAATAGGACCAGAGATTACAAGATAGATTTCGTGATAGTTATGGTGACATTGCACAGCTGATGTACATCCGAGTCAACCAGCCCCTACTCCGAGCCATTTTTCAGTTCTGAAATCTTGCCTTTTGCTGCTTCACCTTCAATAGACAGGACATGATGCCCACGGTAGAAGAATGCACCGCTCTTCTTAATCATAAAAATGTTCAGGAAGATTGGATTTACGCAAAACCTCCGAGGAATCAGAATTACACTTTCAAGCTCAAAACCTTTACCGGAATGAGCGACGATTGGGTCAATGGCTTGATCCGACTTCGAGGAGATAGTACAGTATTTGCATGGGAAAACATTCGAGACATCCTACCTGCACATCCGGATGAGGAGAAAAAGTTAGACATGCTTGCCTTGGGAATATATGGATTGGTGATCTTCCCAAGAATTCTAGGAAACATTGATGTGGCCATTCTAGATTTGTTTGAGCGAATAAAACGGCGAGCAAACCCAGTACCAGCTATTTTGGCCGAGACCTTCATTTCTCTAAATGCCAGTCGAAAGCACGAAGAATGGCGTTTTCGAGGATGCGCACAACTGTTACAGGTATGGATTGAGAGCCACATGTGGAAGACACCGACGAGGGTTCTGCCGGGAATATCCTTCCGAGATTTTTCACCTTTACAGGAATACTTAACAAAAGAGTGGCGAGAGGACTTGAAAACAAGAAAATGGGCCGGTTTCTTCAGAAATATCCAAGGTGAAGACATAGTATGGAGGGTCTCGTGGCTCGGTAGAGTTAATTACTTTTTATATAGTTGTGGTGATTTCAATTGGTTGATGATGTTAGGACTACATGGAGGAATTGCTTGTGCCCCACTTCTGGTGTCCCGACAATTCGGATCGCGACAATTTATTCCCAACACCGCCGGGTTAAGCCGAACTAAATTTCTTTTTAAAGGGGAGTTCAAAGAGAAAGTTCAGACTATCATGAGGGCTTGGGATTATTGTTACCGGTTTAGGGTGGAAGGAGATACCGAGTGCATGACCACCCCAGACTACGATCTTTAGAGACGTTTGAGGGTAAACGATATGATTCCTGAATCTGATCAAGGACCAATAGTGTCACTCGAAGAGCTTACAAGGGTGGTACCGTCTGAAGCTAATATCTTACGAAATGAACTCGAAGAAATTAAAAAGAAAATGGACTCCAACAGACTCAACATGCGAGCGAGGTCTATAAGGCAAGCTTAGAGGTTTACGAGCGGGACGGGATCATTAGGCAGTTGAAGAAATTAAATGCAGATTTGAGCGACAAGAACACTCTTTATCAAAAAGATGCCCTTCTATTACAAGCAAAAATACAGAAGGCCGGCCGGAGTCAATTCATAGTTGTGGAAAGAGAAAGAATGAACGGCATCCGTTTGGTGGAAGAAGAACGAGAAATCAACAAGAGAGCGATCGAGAAAGAGATAGAAAACTGCCGTTTGGCTATGGAGAAAGAAAAACGGTCCGCCAAGAAGGCCATTGATCAAGAGAAAGAAATATTCAGGCAAGAAATCAGCAAAGGAAAACAAGCTGTCCATCATGAGAGAGAAAGCGTCACCGTATAGAAAAGAAAGTCCATGAGTAGCCGAAATAGACTGTTAGAGATGCAAAAACTGTACGATGACACTATTCAAAGTCTGGAGCAAAGCCAAAGTCAGAATGGCGAATTAAAAAGAAAGTTGGCGGAAGTTGAACACTCCCTTCGAATGTACTGCCAGAGAAATAGCTTCGCTGAGCTGCAAGAAAGAGAGTGCGAAGTGGGCATGTTACGAGCACGAATTGAGTCCCTCGAAGCAATGGTTGAGGATTACAAGGAAAGAATTAGTGTGTTCGAGGAGGCTGCAGCCGGAGGGGACACCTATTGGCAAAAGAGATTGCGTGACGCTGCCCGGATGGTACAGGATAGGGACTAATATTACGCAAACCTGATGGTGGACATACAGCGAGTCGCCAGGCATGTGAATGATTTGGTTGTTGAGGCTGAAACACCCCGACCTTTCATAGTCCCAGAAATGGAAGAAGCTCCCAGGTTCCTCAAGCTGCTCAGGGCAATTGGAAAATTAGGAGATAGAGCTAGGGCTTATCTATAGGATTCTATGTTGTAATTAGATCTTTTGTGTTAGGGATCTTTATTTTGTAATATGAACTTTGTTGTAATTCAGACCCTTTAATTCCCGTGGAAGTAGTTCAAAAGGGTGATTACCAGCGGAATCAGTACCTTATCTGCATACATTTTTGCATTGCATCATGATATTTGCATCATTATACATGCATCTATTTTCTTGCAACCATATTAACATTATGAATATTGTGGCGTTGTGTGTAGTTAACCCACAATCATTCATCACCCATACTTTACCCGGTTACAAAGCAAGCTCATGGAAGACAGGATAATCAGTCTAGAAAAAGGGCAAAAAGAGCTCGAGACAAGGCTTGAAGAGGCCCAGAGAAGCCTCAGTGATCAGATTGCGCAGTCGCAAGCATCTATAGTATCCGACATAACCGCATTATTGGCTAAGAGTCATGGAAAAAGAGTCGAAGGAGAAACCATTCAAGAACCAGAGGGTACCCCAGCTCACTACAAGGTTCAACCAACTGCACCAAACCCGGCTAGAAATGTGTATATCGACCCTGCAGGAATGTCATCTAGTTTTCAAGTAGGGGCACCTGAAACTCAACCCCTCGATGCTGAAGCACTCTATGAAGAAGAGGTGCCGGACCTGAACATGATTGAAAGGATCAGGACTGAGGTAGAGAAAAAGTGGGAGGAAAGGTTTCGCCTCATGGAGGAAAAATTTAAAACGTTACAATCTAATGAAGAATCGGGAAATGACGCTAGCGACTTAAGTCTGGTGTCCGATCTTGTCCTACCGCCAAAATTTAAAACGCCAGAGTTCGACAAATACGATGGAACCACATGTCCTTCCGCACACATAACAATGTACTGTCAAAAGATGGTGGCCTACCATAAGGACGAAAAGCTACTGATCCATTGTTTCCAGGACAGTCTAACTGGAGCGGCGTTACGGTGGTACACCCAGTTGAGCAAGGCAAACGTTAAGACATGGAAAGATCTGTCAAGAGCATTTACTGAGCAATACAAGCATGTAACAGACATGACCCCCAGTAGAATTATGTTGGAAAATATGGGGCATAAGTTCAACGAAAGCCTGTGGCAATACGCCCAAAGGTGGAGAGAAGTGGCCGCCCTAATTCAGCCACCCATCCCATAACATAAAATTACGCCGTTATTTGTTAATACTCTTAAAGGGGCACTCTTTGATCGCCTCATTAATAACACAACTCAGTGCTTTGCTGACTTAATTAGGACTGGGGAGTCCCTTGAACTGGCAATTAAGAGTGGTAGAATTGATGGCGGGGAAGGGTCTCGAAAGTATAACAAGAGAAATGAAGTAAACACCACCAGCACTTATACCGCCCCGAAGAACTTCACAGTCTCACAGCCACAAGCACCTGTGGGAAAAACACAAAACTTGAATCAAAGAGATGAGAGAATCGCCAGAAAAGAGAAAGAGAGAAGAACTTTCACTCCCCTACCTGTTTCGTACTCAGAACTTTACTCCCAGTTGTATGAAGCAGACTTGGTCCGTCCATACATCGTTACTCCTGTCAATCCGCCCTTCCATCTTGGTATAATCCGAGCGCGCATTGCGACTATCACGACGGTACCCCTGGACATCCCACTAAGAACTGCCTTGCCTTCAAAAAGCTTGTGCAGAACTTAATCGATTCTGGGATATTGAAGTTTGAAGAGCCGAGTGTAGCCAACAACCCGCTGCCTAATCATGGGAGCAGAGGGGTAAATGTTATTGAAGAATACTTTACCAGGAGGATTAAGGATGATGTGTCAGAAATCAAGTCTCCTTTACGGTGGGTATTTCAACAGTTATGCATGGCCCGTATGATCGACAAAGGCATGATAACAAGGCGGAAGGAATGTGGAGTGTATTGCGAATTCCACCAGACTGAAAGGCATGATATTCAAGAGTGCGATGAGTTCAAGAAATTGGTGCAGCAATTGATGAATGAAAAGCAAATAGAATTCTTCGAGGAGCCCATAGGGAAGAAGGGGTCGGACGTACACATGACGGATAGCCCCAAATCTAAATACGGGAATGATAGACCTTTTATCATCTCTCCTAGGCCAGGGAATGCAGGTGCCTCCCAGGGAGAAACCAGCAGGATAAGTCCCAAGATCATCATTTCAGCACCATCTCCATTCCCATTCAAAGATATGCGGCAAACCCCCTGGAATTATGCTGTAAATGTGACCACGCCAGAAAAACCAGAACACGGTCAGGTAAAAGAGCCTACGCTGAAAGACCAACAAAGGCAGAACGATGTAAACATTGGTGAGGCAGGCCATTTCACAAGGAGCGGCAGAAGTTATTCCTCCAAGGTTTTGAAAGCAGCTGAAAAAGATAAGGGGAAGAGTATAGCAGTTAGCCCTACGCAGATATTTGGAGAAGAACCTCCCCCAAAGATAAATGAGCCGGTAACTGAGGCCCAGGCCAAAGAATTTCTAAAGTTCTTGAGACATAGCGAGTACAGCGTAGTGGAACAACTACGAAAGCAACCAGCCAGGATCACGGTACTGGAATTACTCTTGAGTTCAGAAAAGCACCGGGAGACGTTACTAAAAGTGATGAATCAAACTTTTGTGCCCCAGGACATTTCTGTAACAAACCTGGACATGATAGTGGGGCATATCACTGCCTATAATCATATAACGTTCAGTGATGATGAGATCCCTGAGGGAGGAATGGGGTCTACCAAAGCCCTTAACATCATTACCCACTGCAAAGGGTATGTAGTACCAGGCGTACTGATCGACAACGGGTCAGCATTGAACGTCTTGCCTATGGTGACCCTGCAAAAACTGCCAATAGATGGTTCGCACCTAAAGCCCTGCCACAATTCGGTAAGAGCCTTTGATGGTACACAAAGAGGAACAATGGGGAAAATTGAGGTGCACCTATTGATCGGACCAACTGAATATGTGATCGATTTTGTGGTGATGGACATAAAACCATCTTACAGCTGCTTGTTGGGAAGACCATGGATCCACTCTGCAGGAGTTGTCCCCTCATCATTGCATCAGAAATTAAAATTTGTAGTCGAAGGCAAATTGGTCACAGTAGAGGCAGAGCAGGAATTTGTTGCTTCAGTGACATCAGACGCCCCATACATTCAAAATAATGAAGATGTTGCAGAATGCTCGTTCCGAGCATTGGAGCTAGTGAATGCCACTTTTGTTTCGGAGGGAAGTCGGATCCCCTACCCCAAGTTATCTAATTGTACCAAGATGACCGTCGCAGAAACTTTAGGCCGAGGAGCCAAAATAGGAAAAGGGTTGGGGAAGAAATTACAAGGAAACCTGAGACCCAAGAATATGATAACCAAGAAGGATCGTTTCGGGCTGGGTTACCAACCAAGTGTCCAACAGAAGAAAGAGGAATATAAGAGGAAGGATGAGCAAAGAAAAGCCAGATCTAAAGGAGAAGACATTCCGTGGAGACCGATGTCATTTCCTAGTTTGAAAACCACTTTTGTCTCCGGAGGGTTCTACCAGCCAGGTCAAGATGCTGGAGAGGCAATGAAGGAAAATAAAGTACTCAACCAGGAGGAGATACTTAGTGAATCATTTGAAAGGATGTACATCAACATGGTAGCTGAAAAGAACCGAGGCAGTAAAATGTTGACCAACATCCGCCCTTGCCGTCCCGGGGAAACACTCGATAACTGGAGCTGCATTGATCTACCTGTAGTTTTTAGGAATAGATCAGAGTAATGCTCTAAATCAACCTTTTATTTTTTTTCCCGTAAACAATGGGGATCTCTTGTACGGGGCACCTATGTTAACTTTATAATTGAAATGAAAATATCCCCACTTTCCTAAAATGACCAAAGTTTCATTTATTTCATTCATGCATTCTTCATGTTCATTCCCTTCATATAAAGCCGTCTCTTTCCCAATACAATTCATTCTCATTTAATGCAGGTCGCTCATGATTGACGATATGAATGATACCAGATCCAATCCTGGAGTGAATTTCGAATGCCCTGAGGTCTCGGAGGGAATGGAGGAAGGATATGATGAGATAGAAAGTGAGGTCCCGGAAGAGTTAAAGAGAATGGTGGCCAACGAAGAAAGACAGATCATGCCCCATCAAGAAGAAACAGAAGTTGTGAACTTGGGGACTAAAGAAGAGAGAAAAGAAATAAAAGTAGGAACGACGATTTCCTCGAAAACCAAGCATGAATTGATAACCCTACTTCAGGAATTCAAGGATGTCTTCGCCTGGACTTATCAAGATATGCCAGGGTTGAATACCGACATAGTGGTGCATAAATTGCCAACAAAATCGGAGTGCAAACCAATACAACAAAAACTTCAGAGAATGAGACCAGATATGTTGTTAAAGATCTGAGGAAGATAAAAAGTAGTTTGATGCTGGATTCTTGGAGGTAGCCAAATACCCCGAATGGGTTGCAAACATTGTACCAGTACCAAAGAAAGACGGGAAAGTTCGTATGTGTGTAGATTATAGGGATCTGGACCGAGCCAGCCCTAAAGACAACTTCCCTTTACCACATATTGACACGCTGGTTGACAACACCGCAGGACATTCACGGTTTCCCTTCATGGACGGCTTCTCAGGGTACAACCAGATAAAGATGGACCCTAACAACATGGAGAAGACCACATTCATAACCATGTGGGGCACTTTTTGTTATCGAGTGATGCCATTTGGGCTAAAGAACGCATGGGCAACATACCAAAGAGCAATGGTGACTCTTTTCCATGACATGATGCACAAAGAAATAGAAGTATACGTGGACGATATGATTGCCAAGTCCCGAATAGAGGAAGAGCACCTACAAAACTTGAGAAAACTATTCCAAAGACTACGGAAGTACCAACTGAGGCTCAATCCTGCCAAGTGTACCTTCACCGTTACTTCAGGAAAACTCCTAGGGTTCTTGGTAAGCAGAAGAGGGATTGAGATTGATCCAGATAAAGTGAAAGCCATCCAGGACCTCTCACCACCCCGCACTCAGAAGGAAGTTTGTGGTTTCCTGAGGAGGCTGAATTATATCTCTCGTTTCATTTCCCAATTAACCGACCAATGTGACCCGGTCTTCAGACTTCTTAGAAAGAATAATCCTGGTGTGTGGGATGAAGAATGTCAAAGATCCCTAGAAAAGATCAAAAAGTACCTGACAAATGCTCCAATTTTAGCCAGTACCTGGTCGACCATTAATTCTCTACTTGACAGTTTTTGAGAATTCAATGGGATGCGTACTGGGGCAACACGATGAGTCAAGAAAAAGGGAGCAAGCCATCTATTACCTAAGCAAGAAATTCAATGATTGCGAAACGCGGTACCCACCAGTGCAGAAGCTGTGTTGTGCTCTAATTTGGGCTACCAAGCGGCTTAGACAGTACATGCTGTACCACACCACTTGGTTGATATCCAAGCTAGATCCATTGAAGTTCTTAATGGAAGCGCCAGCACTAACGGGAAGGATGGCCCGATGGCAGATGCTCTTATCTGAATTCGACATCGTATACGTTAACCAGAAAGCCGTAAAGGGGAGTGCCGTAGCAGATTTCCTAGCTAGTCGTGCTTCGGATGACTATGAGGCATTGAACTTTAATTTCCCAGACGAAGACTTGATGTGCATTACAACCGAAGAAGAGGTTTCAGATGATAAATCATGGAAACTTTACTTCGATGGAGCCTCTAACACCATCGGACATGGGATAGGAGCAGTGCTAATTTCTCCTGATGATGTCTATTATCCTTTCACCAGCAGATTGGAATCCTTCTGCACAAACAATATAGCTGAATACGAAGCTTGCGTTATAGGACTGAACTCAGCTATTGAAAGAAAGATTAAAGAACTTCGAGTATCTGGAGATTCATCCTTAGTAATTTACCAATTACGCGGGGAATGGGAAACCAGGGACCCGAAGTTGGTCAAATATTACGAATTGATCCAAGAGCTCACCAAAGAGTTCGAAAAGGTCAGCTTCAATTACATGCCCCGAGAAGAAAATCAGATGGCAGATGCGTTGGCAACCTTGGCATCCATGTTTAAAACAAACACCAGGGCAGAAATAAAGTCCATTGAGATGCAGACGTTTGAAAGGCCTGCTCATTGTTGTAATGTACAGGAAGAGATTGATGGAAACCCATGGTACTATGACATCTTGCAATATGTCAAGCTTCGAAAGTATCCAGAAGGGGCAAACGACAATGACAGAAAAACACTCAGAAAAATGGCAACAAAATATGTCCTAGATGGGGAGATCCTATATAAGAGGAGTCATGATCAGACATTGCTGAGATGTGTGGATGCCCGGGAGGCGAAGGAGATTTTAGCCGAAGTACATGACGGGCTCTATGGAACGCACGCCAACGGGCTGTCTATAGCCCGGAAAATTATGAGATATGGTTATTTCTGGTTGACCATGGAGGGAGATTGCATTGATTACGCCAGGAAATGCCAAATCTACGCTGACAAAATTCACGCACCCACATCGCCTTTACACACCATGAATTCTCCGTGACCTTTCGCGGCGTGGGGCATGGACGTCATCGGGCAGATTCATCCGAAAGCTTCCAATGGACACCGTTTCATTTTGGTCGCCATAGACTACTTCACTAAATGGGTAGAGGCAGCATCTTACGCCAACATCACAAGGACTACAGTATGTAAGTTCTTAAAGAAGGAGATTATTTGTCGATACGGATTGCCGGAAAGGGTCATCACCGACAACACTTCCAATCTGAATAACAAAATGATGACGGACGTGTGCACTCAATTCAAGATAACACACCACAATTCCACAGTCTATCGTCCTAAAATGAATGGAGCAGTGGAAGCAGCAAACAAGAAAATAAAGAAGATCATAGCGAAGACTACGGATACCTACAGGGATTGGCATGAGAAGTTGCCTTTTGCCCTTTTCGCCTATAGGACGTCCATTCGCACGTCAACAGGGGCAACACCCTACTCCTTGGTGTATGGTACCGAAGCAGTACTTCCCATCGAGGTAGAGATCCCGTCTCTCTGGGTCTTAAACGAAGTAAAATTGGAAGAAGCTGAATGGGTGCAGGCCAGACTCGACCAGCTAAATCTCATTGACGAAAAAAGACTAAAGGCCATTTGTCATGGTCAGATGTACCAAAAGCGGATGGTGCAGGCATACAACAAAAAAGTGCGCCCAAGAGAATTCAAAGAAGGGGATCTGGTGCTCAAGAAAATCCTCCCGATCCAGAAAGATGCTCGAGGAAAGTGGATGCCCAACTGGGAAGGACCGTACGTCATAAAAAAGGCCTTCTCATGAGGAGCCCTGATCCTAACAGAAATGGATGGGGACGAGCTGAAAAATCCCGTAAATTCTGATGCCGTTAAGAAATACTATCTTTGAAAAAAAAGAAGAAAAAGAAAAAAAATGAAAAATGATGAAAAAAGAGAACAAAAATGGAGAGCTCAGGGCGAAAACCCGAAACCGGGCGTCTTGAAGCAAAGGGAGGACCCGAGTTGAAAACCCGTAAAGGGCGGCTCGGGTAAACTGAAAAATTGAATATCCGAAGAGAAGGATATCCCCATGAACATCATGAATAGGAGGCTCCAGGCAAAAAATTCTACACCAGTTGACAAGATCATGTATCATTCATATCGAAGATAATGAGAGATCTTGTATTTCATACTTAACTTTTCTTCTCTCTCATGTGTGTCATACCTTTCTTTTTTAAGATATCCTAAGCCCTTAATCATAATAAAATCGTGTTTTTGAGCATCCATTCCTTGTCTTCTTGTCAATTTCAGTCAAATAAGTTAACATAGGCTTATAGTGAAACAAGAGATCTCGAAGCATTACTGGGATCTAACCTTAAAAATGCAGGTGATCAAAGAAAACGATGTTAACTCCGTCTTCTAGTTCCCTACATAATGGCTATTGATAGGGAAGGCGGAAGGCTTCAAACAACCGGATAGGATGACCAATGGTGTACGTCCTGTCTATTCAAGGAAGACATGCGAGATAACAAGAAAGATCTCTTGGGTGAAAACCCAGAAAGGCACCCCTAAATAAAACTCTCTCTAAAGTGAAAACCCGAAAGGGCACTTTAGAATTCCAAGTCGTAATTAGAGAAAAAGAAAGGTTGGAATGGTTGAACCTGACAGTGAAGTGGGGTATCGACACTCGTGAGAAAAGAGAAAGTGAACAACGAGATCAAAAAAGGACCAAAACAAGCCCACCAAGATATTGACACTCATGCATCATGAATAGTCAGACATCACTAGGATTAGGAGCATGTCAATTCATTTGTCATAGCATTTTGTTTTTATCTCAGACAGGTATCTGCAGATTCAAAGAGACATCGATGGCCATCGCGATGTTAATCCCGAATGAGAAGACAATGTTTTTGCATACAAAATGCATATGTTTCCAAGCTCCAAAGAGAGGTTCTATATAGGAAGAATCCTCCGCTTCGAGGCTTCAAAAGCTGAAAGTTCTATATAGGAAGGACTGACAGCTCTAGGGTGAAGACTAGCAGTTCTATATAGGAATGACTCCCAATCGAAGGAATTCACCCATGACACACAAGATTATATAGGAAATCCTACTGTGTCAAAAGCGAAGAGTTCTATATAGGAAGGGCTCCGAGCTTCAATGTCTTAGAGTAAAAGATTCTATATAGGAAGAATCCGTAACTCCAAGATTTCAGACGCTGAAAAGTTCTATATAGGAAGGACTGACGGCTCCAAGGTGAAGACTCGCAGTTCTATATAGGAAGAACTCCCAGTCGAAGGAATTCACCTATGACACACAAGGTTATATAAGAAACCTGTTGTGTCGAAAGCAAAGAGTCTTATATAGGAAAGGCTCCGAGCTTCACTGTCTTGAGAGTGAAAGGTTCTATATAGGAAGAACCTGTAGCTCTGAGATTTCAGACGCCAAAAGTTCTATATAGGAAGGACTGACGGCTCCAGGGTTTGAAGACTAGCAGTTCTATATAGGAGGAACTCCCAGTCGGAAGAATCCATCAGCGACGCAAAAGGTTTTATATAGGAGAAACCAGCGTTGAAGGCGAAGAGTTCTATATAGGAAGGACTCCAAGCTTTACTGTCTCGAAGTGAAAAGTTCTATATAGGAGGGACTCATAACTCGAGGCTTCAGAGTGAAGGGTTTTATATAGGAAGAGCCTGTAGTTCCAAGATCGGAAGGTGATGAAGTTCTATATAGGAAGAACTTACGAGCCTGAAGATTCAGCTGAGGAAGAGTGGAGATGTCCAAAAGAACACGTGTTTCCAAAGCTGCAAACAGGGAAGTCTGATAAAAATGAGTGCTTATGAATCTTTGCTTTGTTTCCCATTCCATGAGAACAAGCAAAGAGGGGCAACTGTAATCACTCATTTTTATCTATTTCTGTTAATATTTTAATATAATAATTAATTAGTGTTGCTATTGCATGTTTACATATGAACATGTTTGTTATTAATATGCGTGTAATATATGTGTGATATGTGTAAATGCATGTATAATACGATATGTGGTGTATGTGTGTTGTATGTGTATTGTTAGTATATATGTCAGTATGTGCATATTCATACTAAGTATGTGTGATTAAGCCATTATATACCAGTTGGTATGTTATTTTAATTACGTGTGTTATGGATGATATTTTGTATGTGTACCCGTATGTAGTTATGCATGTGTGTGCTTGCGTGTATACATATACGATATTATTGTTATAATTATTATTATGAAAATTATTAATATTAGTATTATTGGGCTATATTAAGACAGAAACTAAATAAAATAAAACCCAAATGCTAACATTGATTGTAAATTACATAAAACCCAAAAATGTATTAATGTTTACATAAGCATAATCTGTTAACCTAAACCCAAACCTAATTAAAATCCCAGAACCCAGGTGACCTAATATCATCTTTTCTTCCATGTAGCCATGCAATCTAAGCCGTTGGATCAAGGCTTGATCCAACGGCCCAGATCAAAAGGAATGGGACCTTTCATCTATCGTGTGAACCCACGCGCGGGCTAATTACCTTCCCACGCGCACGTGGCATGAAGACCGTAGCTATTCGCCTTCCACGCGCCCTCACCGATGGCCGCCACATGTCCAGATCAACGTTTACCGTCCTTGGCTCTGCCACCGTACAACCACCGTCGTGGTAACCTGCAAAAAGGGACAGGAAAGCATGGGGAAAAATTTTACAGCAAGCAACCAGGAAGCAGTTGATCTTATTTTATTGTATGTAAAAGGATATATGTATCAGAAAATCTTGTATAACAAAAGGGGGAAGGGGGCTCTTCAGATCAAAAAAACAAGAAAAAAAACAATTGTAACGGGGGGTTTCTTCAGATCAAAAAAAAAGGAAAAAAATGGAGCTTTGTTCGAAAAATTTGTAAAGGGATTTCGGGAATCAAAATCAAAGAAAAAAATTCAGAAGAAGGTTTATAACTCTCTTCTATTCTATTTTCTTCCTTAGTTTGAATCTCACAACCAAATCGGTTTTTTTTAGTTCTAAAACCAAAATCTTTGTTCTTGTTTCAAATTTCATTTCAAATCAGACAATAACAAAAGGGGAAATTCGAAACTTACCAGCTGTCCTAAGTTGCCGTCGTTCTCTCTTTGCCGTGATGCCGAGCCGCCGTTGTAAGGCGCGTAAAGGCCGGCCGAGCATAGAAGTCCCCGTGGGGAGCGGCGCCGTCGAGGGAAAGAATGAGAGGATTGAGATATTTTTTTAGGTTATTATTTCGGTTTACAATTGAAAACGAAACCCATACGAATGAAACGACGCCGTTTGGCGTGCCTCAACCCGCGGTGACCCGATAACCCGGGAATGATCCGCGTTTTTTTTAAATGGGTTAATTGCACGAGTGGTCCCCAAACTCTTTTCCCGCTTTAACTTCTGGTCACGGGATAATTATGTTTTTGATCCTTCAGTTTTCACGCGTGTCTAATATCGTCAATGTTTTTGCTTTTAATTTCTGTTTTATTTCAATTTGGTCACATGTTTATTTAATTTTCAGCCCCTTATTTGTTGTCATTTATAGTTATGCCATGCATGTCGCATTTGTTTTATTTCAGTCCTTATTGTCTTTGTTTATGTCTTGTAAATTATTAATCCATGCATTTTAGTCCTCTTTATGTCATTACCATGCAATTAAGTACTAGTGCATTTTAATTCTTAGCATTTATTTACATTATGCTTTGTATATATCTTAATTCACGCACTATTATTATCACCAGCATTATTATTATTGTTGTTGTTATCGTTATTGTCATTATTATTATATTTTATGTGTTAAATTAATATTCATGTATTTATGTCGGATTAGTGTTTTAGTATGTTGGTATTTATATGTTTATCGTACTATATTTATGTTTGCCATGTTTTTTTAAGTTTTGCGTAACGAATATAAATTGTTAATGCGGTGCCCTTTTATCCGAGCGTAAACGGGGCCAGTATCAGGCGTAGTGATAGTGGTTGGGCGTTTATTCTCGGATAACGGGGCCCTTAAAATTTATTCGCAATTATGACCGAATTTTAAAATAATCGTCACTTTAATCCGGAAAATCCAATATTAATAAAGCGGTAATTATTAAAGTACCAATTTTGGGCGGTGTGGGGGTGCTAACCCTTCCCCATCCGTAACCGACTCCCGAACCCAACATTTTTGAATCTCTGATTTTATGGTGTCCGGCCTACCTAAATGGCCGGTGGCTTCTCCATTTTTTAAAATGCGGTTTTTTAAAACCCCACGGAATAAACATTTTATATCCAAAAGAATCACAAACACCTTTTCAAACACTTCGAAAACCCATTGTTTTTTAGCGATAAAGAAACAAGGGACATCGCTACAAGTTTATGTATGTATATATGCCCAATTCATTATTTAATTATTTAATTTAATATTTTATTTGATTTAAAGAATTATTTTGATAAAAGTTATAAAACTAATGGATAAATATATCCAGAAGTTAGCATTCACATGGAAATGCAACATTAGTTGATAAATATGAAGTAATGAGATTACCCCTATATTCCTAAATAGTGTGTCATTTGTTGCAAATCTTATATTACCATAGTTAGATAATATTGTAAAACTAAATAATGACCATATTCGGTAACTAGCGGAGAATTTGTAGTTAATAGATGATTGCATTAGTTAATTTGATTAACTGATTGCATTAATTGATTGTAAAAAAAAATTAGTCAAAATAACTTGATAGTTGTTTACTATTTAAACAAACAAAAATTGAATAGCGATTGAAAATTCATGTGGCGTAAAGAGGTTCCCCAGAGTGTACGAATTTTTCTTTGGCTTGCGAGGGGACATAAATTCCTCACCAACTCAGAGCGTGTTCGTCGACATTTAACATCCTCCCCATTATGCCACATCTGTAATTTCGGTGAGGAAACACTAGAGCATGTGTTGCAGTCTTGCACTGTTGCGGGGAGCGTTTGGAACAGGTTGATCCAAGATTCCAAATGAGAAGTCTTTATGAACATGCCGTTTGAAGCTTGGTTGATGTCAAACTTGCGTTTACAGGGTAGCTTTGTTGTGGATAATAGGGATTGGAATATTCTTTTTCCTACAATTTGTTGGCAGCTATGGAAGCGTCGTTGTAATGCCCTGCTCGACGAGCAGTTCGTTGAAAAGGAGGAGCAGCTGAATCGTTCTTGTCGTTTGGCAGGGGAGTTTACTGCAAATATTGGCACTCGCTCAGCTCGGAGGAGAGGTGGCTCGCAGCTTGTGGAGTCGGAGAATTCACAGTGGACAAGACAGTTGCCTGGCTAGATTAAGGCGAATGTTGACGGAGCTTGCAGCATTCAGAACAACGATGCTGCCTCGGGTGGTGTCCTCAAGGATGATCAAGGTACGTGGTTGTTTGGTTTCACTAAAAGCCTGGGCAATTGTGAGATTTTAATGGCAGAGTTTTGGGCGGTGTATACCATGCTAACTCATGCTTGGCGGCTGGGTATCCGTCGGTTAGAATTGAAATTCAACAATGCGGAAGTGGTTCGACTGCTTAACTGTAAAGCACGGTGCCTTGCTAATAGCCTCGATGTCTCGTGGTAAACCAATCGATGAAGAAACTTTCTTGGAGCCTCCAGCTGAGGTGGGCGTGATTCTTTCCGGGGAGCAACACTGTAACTGCTAATTAGCTTGCCTCTATTATCGAAAAAATATATATAAAAATATAATTATATTCGATATCTGTATGAATAATTTATTGATTATCGATATTTAGTATATATATGTATTAGATTTTAATAATAATTAATTTTTTTAATATCACATTACTATGCATATTTATATGATGTATATGTTAATTTCTTATTTATAAAATTATTATTTTTAATATAATGTTATTAATTATTAAATTTATATATATATATTAATTTTTATTTATAAAATTATCTTTTTAATATTATTTTAATAATTATTAAATTTAGATGTATATATATTAAAATATTTATTATTTTGATAAAAAATTATATATTGTTTTTTATTTATGAAATTATATTTTTAATTTTTCCAGCTATTCAAATTTAGGTCTTTCTTTACGCTTAAATATATATTTGATACCCAAAACTAGGCATCACCTTCAAAGTTGGTATTTAAAGAATTTTTACTCTCAAATTGGTATCTGAATTAGGCACATTCTCCCAATCCGGTACCTAAAGAATTTTTACTCTCAATTTAGTACTTGAACTATACACTTTCTCCCAAATTGATGTAAAAAAGTATATATTTTTATCAATTTGGTCTTAATTTAAAACAAATCAATAAATTTAACCTTATATATTTAGGAATTCTATTTATTTACTCTTTTTCATTCTCCTAAATTATTTTTGCCTCTCTCATAAATGTTATTTTACTTTCATGATATAATAAAAGTTTGACAATAACTTTTGTTTTATCGTAGAATGCAATTATCATACTGTTATTTTGATCTGATACACTCGCTTGGTTTGACAATATCATGAAATTTTGACTAAATAGATGTAATTTTTAAATATCAAGAGTTAAATTATTGAATTGTTTTGAATTAGGATCAAATTGATAGAATGATAAGTTTTGGGACTAAAACTGTTAATAAAAGTACCAAAACATTGAATGAAATTAAAGTTCGGGTACCAACTTGAGAGGAAAATTTCTTTAGGTACCAACTTGTGAGAAAGTACTTAGTTCAGGTATCAACTTCGGAGAAAAAAATATTTATGTACCAACTTGGGAGAAGATGCCTAGTTCAAGTACCATATGTATATTTAAGCCTTTTCTTTATAATTGTCAAGGATAAAAGAATATTTACAACTCTTATATCCAATCCTCTAACCAAAAAACTCATCTTATGAGTTTTTTTTTTCAAAATTAGAGGATTTACCCCAATTCAATGTTACAATCATTTGTTTAACAAACAACCGAATTACCGATTTGATTAATTAAACCTCTAATTGTTGTTCAAACATCTAATTTCGATTTAAAATTCTCTTTACCGAATAAGGCTAATATAATTTTTATTTGTATTCTTATATCATCCAAAGTAATCTTACATTACCCAAACCAAACAACCCGAATAATTTTTTTTAAATAACACATAAACTCATAAATCCTTCAAATTATACAACGACAATAATATAACCGAATTAAAATTTAATCATTACTGTAACTGAATTAACATAAACCCAAAAATGTGAGTTAAAAAAACCAGATTCAACATATATTAGAAATTTCAAGGGCAATCTGGTCATTATACTATACCCACGTACAACATTTTCACTGCCAGTCAAACGATCAACCCCACAAATAAAACCGCTCCTTTAAACCCCCTCCAAAAAAAACCGCTACTGGTATTTCGAAAGAAAAAAAAAAAGATTTTCTCTCTCCTCTTATCTGTAACGCATGATTGACGAGAAAACTCTGATTCCCTACGTGTCGCATTCTAATTGGCCCCGTTCTGTTTTGTCGGAACTACTTGCGACACCAACCAATGAACAAAAACAAGCAACTCTCGCCTTTCTCTCACTAGAAACACAACTCTGATCTTTGTTTTCTCTCTCCGAACTCTGTTCTTCTTTCTTCCACAAAATCCCCATATTTCGCTTTGATTTCTATCTCGTTTGCTTACGAAAATCTCATATATGTATTCACTAATGCATGATCTTCCGATCCAATGTAATTTTTATCCTTAGCTTTGGGGTTTTTTTTTTACCGAGCTTGACCCACCTGATTGACTCACCGAGTTGAAGAAACGAATGTTGGAGGTAATGGAGAGTTCCCTCAATGGCGGTGGTTTCCCGCAGTTACAGAGTTGTGGGGACAGTAGCGAAGAAGAGCTCTCGGTGCTGCCACGTCATACCAAAGTAGTTGTCACCGGGAATAACCGTACTAAATCGGTTCTTGTCGGTCTTCAAGGCGTGGTCAAGAAAGCTGTTGGACTTGGCGGGTGGCATTGGCTGGTAATTCTTTGGAATTTTTGTTTTAAGCTTTGGTCAAAAAATGGGTTTCGCGGTTTGATCTGGAAATTGGCTGCTCTGGGTTTTCTGGTTCATAATGTTTATATTATCAAAATCTATGTTTTAAAGGGTAATGTGGATTCAGTTATTAAATGTTTGATTTCATGGAGTAAGCCTTTTTGTTCTTTTCGTTATTCATATTTTTTTGTTTGATTTCGCTTTGAATCCTTTTTTCTCTGTAATACAACTGAATGCCCTGTTCTATAAGATTTATTTCATACTAAAACTGCAAATTTGAAAATTTCTTGAATTTGTTTAGTCTAATTTTATCAAACAAAAAACATTTTTTTATTGGTTACAAGTTGCAAATTCGAGGTTTTCGAAGTGGGTTTTGATTGCATGTAAGTGTTAGCCAATGGATCTGTAATTTTCAAGGGTTTTTGTTAATGCATGATTGTTATTCTGGATTTTTACAGTGAATTTTGAGTTTTTTTTATAAGAGTTGTTTGTAATCTACTTTAAAGAGTTGCTATTCATTTCCCTTTTTTTGGTAACAAATTATTAGGAATTTTATCTTAAAATTGAGAGCACATTTTTTGATTGCATGATTTGGTTTTTTCTTGGGATCTTGTTGGGTTTGATTTTATAACTTTCTCTCCATAAAACTCATCTTCTATTTTCTGGGTTTTGAAGTTGTTTCTACTGGGATATCAATCTCTCCAGATTTTTGGATGTTCATAAGCCATAATTCATAGTTTGCTGGAAATTATCAATTTTTGAGTCCTGTTGATAAGCTTCAAAGGAGCTGGACTTTTTATCCACTACTGCTGAGTTCTTTTGACAAATTCATAGATTTCCCCCTTTAAATTATGTGTACTCAATCAAGACCAAATTTTATTTCTTTAAAAGAAACTCTGGATTGGCTAGTGGATTGAAATACAAATTGACAATGTTAATTCTAGCTGTTTATTTAGCATATTTTAGTAGATTAGGCATTTCTTTACTGTGTAGCTGATAGTGATATTTGTTTGTCAAATTTATAAAAAAACACAGGTTCTTACTAATGGCATAGAAGTGAAGCTACAAAGAAACGCACTCAGTGTAATTGAAGCACCTACTGGTAACGAAGAGGATGACGATCTCGAATTCGAAAACATGCAATGTAATGGATCAGACATGGGTGAGTTCTGTTCTTCAAAAATTGCATCTGCCTCCTAATTTAGTTTTGTGTACAAGGCCGAGTTCTCATATGGGGTGTTGTGTGTACGATCTCTTTACCTCGGATGATAGTACTATGCTTATCATCCTTGATGGCGTTTGATCTCTAGTTATACTTAATTTTTTGATCAACCATTCAGGTGTGTGATTTTGGATATGATAATTTCTTTTCGGTGAAATGTAGTTGAGCCTGGAACATAGGATCCTTTGTGTCTTCACTTTAACTTTTGCTATTTCTAAAAGCTTCAATGTTTTGTTGCTTTATCTTTGTATCGGTCCAGCCATGCTTTTTTTTCTTTAATCCTGATTGTTCTATGTCTCAATTTCCAGCATCCGATGACACTCAAAAGTCCTACAGATCGAGGCATAGAACACATAAATCGACCGGTTCTTCTCACAAGACTACAAGCAGGTCTCTTTCTTGTGACTCACAGTCTAAGGGGTCTGTTTCCACTACCCGCAGATCCACGGTAAATAATGATTTCTATAGAGCTTGGATTCGGGTTTTACATAGTGTTTCGGTTTATTTCTAAGTTTTGTTTTTCCATTATATTTCCCCTGTAGAAGGTTGACCTCAGCAAACTTGGGCTAGCGGCTTTGTGGAGATATTGGCGACACTTCAATCTTGTAAGTGTTTTCATTTAGAAACATCAAATTGAGTTATTGGAGCAAGAAACAGCACATTTATTACAAAAGAGAAGAAATTTTTTTAAAAATCATTGCCTTTGCCATTGCTAGGTGGATGCTATCCCCAATCCATCAAAAGAGCAACTAGTCGATGTTGTTCAAAGGCATTTCGTGTCACAGGTAACTTGTTTCTCTCCGTTTTCGAACAAGAACGAGATTCGACAGTTTCGAAACAAATTCTAATTACATGATATAATTTTTTCATCTCTTGGTGTAGCAAATGGATGATGAGCTGCAGGTCATTGTGGGATTTGTTCAGGCTGCAAAGAGAATGAAGACCGTTTGCAAATGACCCGGATAAGAATAGTCTGATAACGGGGTTTGAGTTCGGTGCTAACAGAAACTCGGTATCCTAATATCTTCACTCGGTAGCAATGTCTAATATATATATATATATATATATATATATATATATTTGTGGCTTGTTTATCGTTCCTAGTCGATCGGTGAAGCAGGTTAATATTTACATCAAGCTATAGAGGCTCTTTCTTCCTTTTTGGTAGATTAGTTTATATGTAGATAAGATCTAGAACATGGTTACAAGACTTGTAAGAAATCCCTGCGACTTCCTTTCTTAAGCTTGGTTCTATGTACCTCTTGACTTGGGTGAAGTGGATTTCTGATAATGTATATTCTCCCGTTGTTCTACTTAATTAGTTTTGCAGTTCATAATTCGGGTTTTAACTTAATTGAACCGACAAATTTAAAATATGTGTCTACAGTTTCTCCTATTCCCAAGTGGCAGCAGAATAATTTACTGGCCTTCAATTGTGTCTACAGTTTCATTGAATTATTGAAGTGACATGTTTAAAATATGTAGGCAGACAAAACAAAGTGTAATTGCATGACATAGGGAGGTCGCTATCCAATTCTGAGGATGTCGTTGTCTGTAAAATATCTGTATGAATTTGGGACCCGGTTGATTTCTAGCCTCCTCTTAACTCCAAAAACATAATGATAAAAAGCAAAGTAATGCACCATTTTCTTACAATGAAACTTTCATAGAAATTTCGCCCTTGTCACTTTTATTTTACTTCACAACAAATTTGATTCCCATCACTTGGTCGTCCAATCACAGAACTACATTTCCATTGAATGAATGAATATATTTGTTTTTGGTACTCATTATTTGTTGGTTATTATGAAGAGGGCACTTATAATTCAGTTTATTCCATTTATAACATCACATTTCGAACATATGATGTTGCTTAAATGATCTAGAGTTCCATCCCACTTAGGACACCCATCGATCTTTGAAACACGATGTTAGTAACGAAAGAGGCAGTTGTTTTTGTAATTTTGCTTTTGAATCTAAGCCAAAACAAGCTCTATAAAAGGGTAAGCAATTAGCATGCAGTTGAATTCGAGTGCCCCACCACCGGCTTTACACGGGAATGGAATTTAGCCATTCTAATAAAGTTGGTTTGGTGAATTTGTGCTTTGTTAGATAACTTCCATATATTAGCATCCAATTTCTCTATTCCTTTTATAAAAGGGAAAAAAAAGAACACGTTTACTGTTTTTAGATGGTAAAACGAATTACTACTGCGAAATTCGGGTTAAAAAAACATTTCATTGCAATTTGCAAACCCAATGTTTGAAGAAAAAAAAGCAATCAAGATGTAAAATTTTGAAATCCGAAGTAACTTTTTTTCAGTAAAATATTTGGTAATGTTGTAGAGAACAGTATCCATAGACAGTTATAAGATTAGCCGTAGTCCTTGGTAGTACATGAGACGCATAAAAGGCGGAGGTGCGGTGCTATTTTTAGCCCCACATTAGCTTATATTTGTAGCTTAAATTTGACACACGTGGGATAATTCTTCAATAAATGTTATATACCGTAATATATTATTAATTATTTTAATTAATTTTACAATTTTAAGAACCGAAAATATTATTATCTTCTTTTATAATAAAATCTTAAAAAATAATTTTTATATTACTTTTTCAGATTTTTTTTTAATTCAAAAAATAATTAAACTTTTATTATTATAATAATTATTACATTCACTTTAATTTTAGGGTAAATTTCACAAATAGTCACTAAACTTTGATCAATTATTTAATTTGATAACTAAACTTCCAATTACAATAAAATAAAATAATTTAATCCTAAACTTTAAAAACAAAACCCTAAACACTAAACATTAAAATCTAAACTCAAAATGATAAAAAATAATTTAACCCTAAACTTTAATTTTAAATAAAAATATTTTTGAGGCTATGGAAGTGCCTCTTCTGATATAGAAACTCAGGATCCTCTAGATTTTAGGTTGTTCTAGAATTCTCCCTTCTCATCATCATCTGAATAATAATTTTGACTAGATCAGACTTTACCGCGTAGGTCAAGTAGTACGAGCAGAAGACCCTCTGTTTTTTTTCCCCTTTTACTGTGGTTTACTTCTCCAGATGAAGGCAAGTAGAGGAAGAAAACGAGCCGACCGGAGCAGTAGCGGTTTACGATCTCTTCATGATATATCCCATAATTAATTCGATCAAGCCGATCAATGCAACAAGCATGAATGACAGACCACCACCACTTTTGCTGGTTTCACGCTTCAACAGTTTTTAAACATTTATAATTTCTACATGTGAGAATTTTGAATGGCTCAAAATAGATCAGGAGAACATAGTAAATCGGTCGGGGACAAGTATATCAGGTAATGGCAAACGTGGATGACAATTGAAATATGGTCAAATTATTTTTATTTAAAAATAAGGTTTAGGGTTAAATTATTTTTATCATTTTGAGGTTAGGGCTTTAAGGTTTAGTGTTTTGTCTTTAGGGTTAAATTATTTTATTTTATTTCAATTGGAAGTTTGGTTACCAAATTGAATAATTGATCAAACTTTAGTGACTATTTGTGAACTTTACCCTTAAATTAAAGTGAATGTAGAAATTATTATAGTAATAAAAGTTTAATTATTTTTTGAATTAAAAAATAAAAGAAAATCTGAAAAAGTAATATAAAAATTATTTTTTAATATTTTATTCTAAAAGGAAATAATAACACTTTCTGTCCCTAGGATTTTAAAACTAATTAAAACAGTTAATGGTACATTGCGGTACATATGAATAGTGATACATTGCGGTACAAGTCATTTATTGTAGAATTATCCTAAACCACTAAACTATAAATTCATAGTGTG
Organism: Hibiscus mutabilis; assembly: GCA_019671005.1. Taxonomy (NCBI): domain Eukaryota; kingdom Viridiplantae; phylum Streptophyta; class Magnoliopsida; order Malvales; family Malvaceae; genus Hibiscus; species Hibiscus mutabilis. Next base: position 41,491,193 of record CM033732.1, read on the forward strand.
CTCAGGGTATTCATGGTAGGTCAACCATACCATTTAGTTTAAATGATCGGCTAATCGTTATAACGGTTATTAAATCGTAGCATACCCGTAAAAATAGTTAACATTTAATCGTTATAGTGGTTAACCATTTCTTGACGATTCAGTTACAGGTTAACCTCTAGGCTCTAACCTATTATAAAATATTTTTCATAAGTTAATTACTTCTTTTGAGAATAATGAAACTATCTATGATAATATTACATTAAAATTTCAAAAAAAAAAACCTTAAATAAAGAGATTCCAATCACAAAATTGTAATACACGAATTTTACCCAAGTATATATATAATGCTTTCTCTTATAAATAAATAAATAAATAATATACAATAAATATGTGATAAATAAATAATAATAGTTCATTATAGTATAAATGTCTATTCTACAATATATAATCCAAAAGCCCAATCTAAAACCAATATACAACTGTTTACACCCAATCAAATAAAGAATCAATTTTCTCAATAAAAATTCTCCTTATGGCGACACAATTGAAGATAGAATAATATAAATTATGCAATTTCAAGGAAAAGTATTACGAAATACATTGATATAAATTAATAAATTAAATTGTTTTTAATAGAAATAAATTAAATTGTTGACTTATGATCTGATGATATCGATGAAATCATAAATATATTAAAAAAATTCTCTTTAGTACTAGTTTATTCATCGACAGAAAAATTACAGTACTGAATTGATTACGATTTTTGCATGGCCGATTCCCCTGCGGGTAATACATTTTAGTAAGAATAGTTGTTGTGTTGACAGGAAAATACAATGGGCTCCTAAGGTTCATCCTCTGTTTATTATACTGGATTTTAATCAGGGACGGATAGTGACTAAAGTTTTTTAATCAGGGACGGATAGTGAATAAAGTTTTTTTTTTTTATCGAAAGGAAATCATTCATTGAAGAAAGAAAATTACAGGAGAATACTTAAGCATAAGGGTTGGATATTGATCCAGTTCCAAGGACACATTTGATGGCGAGTTTTCCTAGCAATCCAATCAACAATTTTATTACATTCTCTGTAAATAAAAGAGAAAAAACAGATAGGGATAAAAGTTAAGAATTAAAAATTAACGGGGTCAAGTATAAAAAAATAAAAGATTAAAAATTGTCATCGATAGAAGTTGTACTATTGACTTTAAGTAATACATACCAACATTCACTTATATACTTTACTACTAATACACGAATCATTTTGTGATATTAAGAAAATAAAATAAATTATAACTTTAAATTTTGCAGGGTCAAATTAAAAAAAATAAACTACTGGAATGATCACTTATGTTTAGAGTTTGTACACTTTTGGTCATTGATTTTCAAATTGATTGTTATGGTCACTTACGTTTTTGATCTGTAAACTTATGATTGTTGTGACGTTTGTTGCCGTTAGACGTTAACGGAAGGCTAATCTAGCACAATAAATGGAAGGATAAATTACTTAGATAGTTCCTAAACTATTACTTCACTCTTATTTTGACCATCGAAATAAAAACAATTTGTATAATTACACATTTAATCCTCTATATTTATAATTTTGTATTTCTTCTCCCCTCCACCATCTTCCATATTCTTCATCTAATTCAATCCCTAATTTTCTACTAATGAGAATTTTTCTTAATCACACATCTTACATTAGAAGAAAATCAATGTCAGCATGGTAATTGATATTGTAAACGAATATTCAACTTATGTTAGATTAAAATAGACAAATGAGACATCAAATTTAAACATACCGGAAGGACTAAAATCATAATTTAATGAATATTGAAACTCATTTCTTTTTTAAAACCGGGAAGGGGTTTCTCCGACACTGATCAGCGGTGTCCTTTTATTAGTCAAAATCAAAACGGGCATTAATTTTCCTTCGCATGATCAACGAGGATTAAGGGTGTTCATTCGAATAATTTGGTTGATGATTGAATCAAAATAAATAAAATAAAATAAAATAAATTTTCTTTTAATACTTAACTGAATCGAAATTTATTTAAAATTTATTAACTGAATCAAATAAAGTTCGATAAATTCCATCAGTTTTCAAATTCACTTAACTTCGTTATAAGTTTTAGAGTATTTTTTTCATTAGTTATATTACATTAATTTGAGTTTTTTTTTTCTTTGGATTAAAAAATTTGTTGAATCTTAAAATTTTAATGGGTCTAGGATTAAAAATTAGTTGGGTCTCTGGACATCTTATTGAGTATAGACTTAAAATATATATGTCTTATATATTATTAAATATTAAATTTATCCGGTTAATTAATTGATTTCAAATTGAATTTTGAAAAAAAATCTTTAACCGTTAACATAAATAAATTTTTGTTTGGCCGGTTAATTTGAATTTAACCGAATAATGAATACCAATTTGTTAAAAAAAATGTTGAATTAACTACCAATTTGCTTAGAGAAATGTGGTGTTAGGCCTTGTAAGTTATAACGTTATGGGTTCGAATCTTGATATTGTGAATCAAGAAAATTGAGTTAGAAATGTCGTATTCTAATTTAACAGTAAACATTTATAATGTTATGATACTAATTAGTTTCAATTTAAACTGCTTTCTATAACCATATACAATATAGAAATATTTTTTCATATGTGATAGATATATCAGGCATAATTGAAGCACTCAATTCGAACATGAAAAAATATCCACTAGTTAATAAAAATTTCAAATTATTCAAATTTTAATTTTATAATTCAAACTTTATTTGCTAGGCTAGAACACGATTTCCCCAGGCAGCATGCACTTTGGGTTGAGGATTTCGTGAGACCTAGAGCAAGCTGGAGTCCAATCTCACGACTCAATCACATGTATATGTTACGTATGAGGGAGATGAGAATATTAATATCACATAAACAAAAAGATTATAGAGTATAAAAAACAGTAATATTATATATTTTATCAGACATGGTATTGAAAAGAGAGTAATGATCTCATGACAAATGATATTAAAGTAATTGTTTGATTTTACATCGAGCGTCCCTGTGGGTGGGTGACGATAGCCCTATGACAAGGACTAAAGACAGAGTTAGGATCGAACATTAAGAGGGCCGAAATATTGAATTTAAAATACAAGGGCTTATTAAGTATTTAAACTCAAAATTCATAGGGCAAGTATTAATTTGTATAATATTTAAATTTATAGGAACTTAAATTATTATTAGACCAAAAAATTTGAAGGCACAAACCCATATTTTATTTAATTCAACCCATACTTTTTCAAATATTTAATAAATCCTTATATTTTTAAATTTATATTTTTTATAAAGGCAAAATTGCAATTAGACCAAAAATTATTAAATGATTCAAATTTGTAACAGGCCTGGGCCCTCAAGTGGCTCCGCCTCTAACAAGGACGTCACGAGTATAAAAGCGTGGCGCTGTACATCAATTCATAGGCCTCCAAACAATTTCTGGTCTTTGTTACAATGAGGCACAAGAACTAAATAAACTGATCTATTTACATCGTCAAGATTTAAACTTTTGATTTTGTTTAAAAAATCTAACGCCTCATCTCGTCAAACCGACTTATAATTGATGTTTTTATTTTTTAAAAATATTATTCGCTTAAGGGTATAAGAAGCCCTTGAACTTTTGAAAAAAATTAATTAAGCCCATTGACTTTTTTTGTACCCAATTAAGCTATTGAACCAACAAATTGAATCAATTAAGCCATTTGACAAATTTTGACCATTAAATCTTGACATATTTTTTTAGATATTACTGACTTATGATACACTACAAATCTATCATGTTGTATTTACAATTTTTTCAAAAAATATTTTTATAAGTTTTATAAGTTTTTTAGAATTTTTAGAACTTTTAAATAAAATAAAATTTTTGAAAATGTTAAGTGAAAACACTGTGCAACGCACTGCACAAACAAATTCAAAAAATATCAAGAATTAATGGTGAAAGGCCCTAATTGATTGGATTTTTTGGTTCAAATGCTTACTTGATTGAATTTTTTGGTCCAAAGGCTTAATTGGAGTACAAAAGAAGTTCAGAGGTTTAATTAATTTTTTTTCAAAAGTTCAAAAGCTTCTTATACAATATTATTTTATTTTGACGTATATGAAAAAAACTATTTTAAACGACTTTAACATAATTTATATTAATTCTATAAAATCCAAATTTAATTTCCTTCTAATAAAACTTTTTGTCATGATATGTGAATAAATTTTCTTTTGTAGTTCTCTACTTCTCTCATGATTAAAGAGTTTTGCAGTGAAGTTGTCACCTTATATATATTCAAAAGGACAGAAAAAAGTTTCCTACTTTCCAAATTTTCATGTCACTTTCCCAAAAGAAATTAATGTCATTTTGTACAAAAGCCAGAGGATTTGGTCCTTCCAAACAAGGCAGCTACATAGCAATTTCAGACCTCAATAAATCTCCCAATCACGCAACTTCTAAGAAAGACTCAATGTTCCCCATTTTGGCCTTTTTTGTTCACACATTGCATAGAAATGTGAAATTCCTTGTTTCAATTCTTACCCAAAACTATTCTTTCAAGTTGTGTTCATGGAAATCGCTAGAATTTTCAAGCCGCCTACCAAATGGTTCTCCAACAAGGGTTTAAGGTTGAGCCTTGCTCGCCTTCGTTCGAAACCGAAATCCTCAAGATCCTTGCCGCCGCCACCAACGGGTGACATTCCACCAACACTATTTAACAACGCTAAAGAAGAAGTGCTTCGGGCAGTGTTCAGTTGGTTTGATAGCGACGGAAATGATAAGATTTCGAGCGAAGAACTCACCGCTTACTTTGTGTCCATTGGTGACAAGATATCGACCGAGGAAGCCCAAAGGGTTATCAAAGATTTCAACAACAATGGGGACGACTTGATGTAATTCAAGGACTTTGTGAAGTTGATGGAGGGAGATAACAGAGGTGATGATATTAGAAGAGCGTTCGAGATGTTCGAAATTGACAAAGGCAGCAAGTGCATCATGCCGGTGGAGTTGCAGCAGACGCTTAATCGTTTGGAGGATGTGAAATCGTACGAGGAGTGCGTTGCTATGATTCGAGTGTTTGATCTAGATGGCAATGGAGTGCTTGATTTCCATGAATTTCAACAAATGATGAAAGATGAACCATATAAATAGTGTAAGTTCCTAGGGGGTACGTAAATTACATGCAATATGTATGTACTTGGCACTAGAAGTTGGTTATGGTTAATTTTACCCTACGTATTTTGTGTGTGCTCGAGTGTGTGAATAATGAGTATTGTATATTACTAAAACTGAACCGTTTTCTTCTTTTTTCCAACAAGACAACATAGGTATTAACCTTAACGATGACGGAATTTCCGGTTAAATGAACCTTGAGACGAGCTTTACCAGATTTTTCATCTTAATGCCAAGTTTAAACAGAAGCTCAATCACTAGCAAAAACTGGCCAATCCCTCCAAATATGTAAATAGCAAAACAAAATTTATTTATCCTTATTTATTTTAGACTCGAACAACTCACCCGATAGATAACGACAGATCCATTACGAAGCTCATGGGCCTAGACTCCCCAAATTTTGAATATTTTCTTTTTGTACAAGTGTTTGTTTATATTTATATTTATAATAATATTTTATAGACATGTTGTGTACGAAAAAATACACAAATATACATATCTACTCTTTCAAAGCTAACATCTAAATCTTTAACTTTAAATTCTATAACAATAAACGCTAAGCTTTTTTTTTGAAAAATCTTAAATCAAATCCTAATTCTACCTAGAGAAGAGGGGAAGAGAAATTCTAGAAGAAGAAAGAGAAGTGCTCTTAGCAGCCGCGAGTCTACAACCTATGATCTAAAAAAATATGAAGAAACAATAAATACTAAATTAAATCCCTCGCATTTAAAACAAAAAGACGTGTAGTTTTTAATCTATACAATATATATTGAAAAAAAATTATACTAATATTTATACTTTGGGAACCTGTAAAGTGTAAACAATAACTGCGTGTTGGGGAGGGAAATCAGGGAAGAAAGACCGCTGTGATAATTAACAAAGGATAATTCCGCCTTTAGCATCATTCTGTACAATAGTTTCTATTCGTTTAACTCCGATTTTGAAATATCCAAATTTATTATATAACAAAGAAGAACTACTTTGATGATTAACATAGGACAATCTTGTTTTTGTATCCGTTATATACTTATTTATAATTAAAATGGAACTCAACAAGTGGTATCAGTAAAAAAACAGATGATGTTCATCATAGGAGATCTGAGTTCAATCGCTTTATCTGTAAGGTATGTGCATTGTCAAAGAGTTAATAACATATATGAACATATACTATCTTAAAATTACATTTAGACTATTAAAAATTATAATTAAAATGGTTAATGCTCATTTTGTTATTAAACTTGGTCATAATTTGTAAAAAAAAAAAACTTGGTCATAAGAACTTGGGTGATACTTAAACATTGTTTTGACAAATTATAATCCTAATCCTAGCTAAAGGGGAAGAGAAAGAGAAACTCTAAGAGAAGGAATGACTGCTCCTAGTGGGTCTAGAGCACATGACCTAAGAGAATGTGAGGAAACAAAGATGAGCAACTTGGCCAATCGACCAAATGTATTTGCTCGATACTTAAACATTTTTTTGACAAATCTTAATTCTTATCCTAATCATACTCAGAGGCTTATCTACCCTGTTATCTGGTGGGTCATACCCACCATTAAAATAGAAAAAAGTAAATTTACTATTTTGGGTTAATTTCTATATTGGTCATTCTTCTTTTGTCTGTATTTTATTTTAATATAATTTCACATTATCACTTATTATTTTGACCCTTTTAAGTTTTATTTTCTTTCAATTTGATCTCTGAACATGTTTACTTTTATTTTCATTATTTTTGGAACATGTCCATTTTATGGTCCATATTCGGGATTCGTGGCTCCCCCTTCCAACAATGTCGTCTCTAAGGTTTGAACTCGAGTCCTCTCATTGGAAGTGCAATGTGCCTTGTCATTGCACCTAAGGCTTGTTGATTATTTTTATTTTTATTATTAATTTATTTCATTCTATATTTATTGTTATTAGATTTTTATTTTAGTAAAAAATACCACTATTATTTTCGGAACTTAATATATATTTTTATTATAATTATAATTATTGTATAATATATTTCTCATCTATTTTATTATTATGATTATTATTACTTTCATTGTTTTTATTACCATATGTGTTATTTTTCTATGAGGATAAACTACTCATGTGACCACCGAACTATTTGGGCATACCTATTTTGACCACCGAATTATGTAACTCGTCAATCAGACCATCAAACTTTTAAATTGGTCCTGTTTTGACCATCACCGTTAAAAAACTAACGGAGGGGTGACGTGGCAGTTAACGAAAATTTGTAAAATTACACATTTGGTCCATGTTATTTGCCTATTATATCAAATTGATTCTAATTTTAATTAAATAAAATTAATCAACCAATTAGATGACGACACGTGTCATGACCTGATTGAATAATTTTACTCTAATTTTTAATTTAATTTTCTCCAATCAGGTGGTGACACGTTACACCACTTGGTTAAAGGGATATTAAAAGGGATGGAGTGGCCTTGGCGTGTATTGAATCCAAGACCTCCAAGAAAAGCACTAGAGGTTTAACTGAGATGCACCACTTTATATATATCTTATAATACATTAAATGCTAGGGAATAAAAAAAGTAAAAATGATTGTGATGGGACTCAAACCCAAGTCACTTAAGATATGTAAAACCAAACAAACCACTTAACCAATTCAAATAATTGATTTAAATATGAATATATTTTAAATATATTTAAAGTATAGTTAAAGAAAGATTTAAAATAAAAATATTTTTATAATTTTATATTTTTAAATTAAATTGAATATTTTTTTCTCACGTTTATTTAAATAATTTCATATATATAATATTGAATTGAGTTTTTTTTTAATTTAATTGATAATTTTATTTTTTATTAAATATTTTAATTCATTTATTATATATATATATTAAAATATATTTAATTTTTAATTTTTTAATATAATATATAACAATTTAATTAAGTGGGTTTTATTTAAAAATAAAAATTAGAAAAAGTGATTTTTATTAAATATATATTTTAATATATAACAAATGAATTAAAATATTTAATAAAAAATTAAAATTATCAATTCAATTAAAGAACTCGATACAATATTATATATATAAAATTATTAAAATAAATGTGAGAAAGAAAAATATTCAATTTAATTTAAAATATAAAAATTATAAATCTATTTTTATTTTAAATCTTGCTTTAACTATAATTTAAATATATTTAAAATATATTCATATTTAAATCATTTATTTGAATTGGTTAAGTGGTTTGTGTAGTTTTACATATCTTAAGTGACCTAGGTTTGAGTCCAATCATAACTATTTTTACTTTTTTATTCTCTAGTATTTACTGCATTATAATATATATATATATATATATATATATATATATAATAGTGCAACTCATTTCTCTCAGGTAGGTTGGTGTTACACCTTTAGTGTTTCTCCTGGAGGTCTTAGGTTCAATACACGCCAAGGTCAGTCCATCATTTTTAATTTTCCTTTAACTAGGTGATGACATGTGTCACCACCTGATTGAAGGAAATTAAATATTAAATAAATTAAAATTAGACTAAAATTATCCAATCGAGTCATGACACGTGTCGTCATCTAATTGGTTGATTAATTTTATTTAATTAAATTAAAATTAGGACCAAATTGATATAATAGGTAAATAACAGAGACCAAATGTGTAATTTTATAAATTTCCATTAACTGCCTGTCACGACCAAGACTTTGAACTCGAGTATCAGATTAACCCGAGGCAAGGGCCTCGTGTTTAGGCCATGTTATTGGGCCTTATGAACCTTTTTAGGCTTAGGTCTCTAGTTGGGTGTGGGCTTGAGAAGATGGCTTGAGGGTATTTTGGTAAAATGCCAAAATAGGGTGAAAAAGGGGGATAAGCTTTAATTCTCTGCCATATACAGAAAATGGTGATATCATCACATTTACATCTTCTTCCTCTTTCTTAACCCATTCTTTCCTTTCAAACACCATCACCAAAGGAAGGATTTTGAAGTTTAGCCTCTTGAATCACGTTTGGTTTGTAGATGGAAGTTTTATCAGCATTCAAGGATCTACATTTCAAGGTGAGAATGGTTAGTTTTGGTGGAGAATGGTGTTTTAGTGGGGGTTATGGACGGAGAACGGGAATGGGTTTTAGAAGCTTCATTCTCGTTTAGATATGTGTTTTTGGCTCCTTTAATTCCCCAGCAATGTTGTAACATGTTTGGTAACATCTTTTGTAGTGAAAGAGGTTTGGAACTCTTCCAAGGATCAAGGGAAGAGCAAGGCTTGAAGTTGCACTAAAGGCTTCATTCTCAGCTGTGAAATCAAGGTTAGTACACAACTAACTCCTGTGAATTCCTGCAACTCATAAAAATAGGCTTTGGTGCATATTTTGATATTTGTGGTTTAAGTATACGTTGGGTGACCTTAAATGGTAAAATGTGGAAATGATGTTGTTAGGGCTTAAAATTGTAGTAACTCGCTTAATAACATCACCATAACTTGCAGGAACGATTTGGGGCTTAACCATATAGATTAAGTGGGATTTTTAGATGAAATCAGAACCCAATTTGAAATTCTAGGCTCGCGTACCGATACAGGGTGTCCAGTATCGATACTCTTATGTAACAAAGGGGGACGGGTTATGAGGGGCATACCGATATTGTTGTTCGTGTATCGGTACCCCTTGCTTATTGGGAATTCCAATAATGCTTTCGCGTACCGATATGCTAAGGTGCATATCGGTACTACTGTTCTATTGCCTGAGAAAGGCTTCCGTGTACCGGTACAGGTAAGGATTGGCACGAGGTAGAACACGTATCGATGCTGAGTACCGATACAGATATGAACACGTATCAGTACAGCCCGAGGCACCAAATCTTTCAAACCTAATTTGAGTATTAGTACTCGATGATGAGTACCGATACCTAGAGAGGCGTATAAATACCCATTTAGGAGTATCGGTACTCGCTGGACAATCTGCCCTAGAAATTTGAGTTTGCGTTCGAGGGTTCTATAATTCGAGGCAAAGGGCCCAAAGAGTCTCTTAAGGTATAAAATGAATATTAAAACTGAGAAACGGAGATTTAAAACCCGTATGTGAAATAAAAGGACTAATAATTCGGTAAATATTGGGCATATTGTGTGAAGTAGGAACCCATAAGGATCCTAGATAGATCGATCGATGCTGTGTGGTAGCTGGGCCCTTGTTGTGTGCTGATGGGTTGCCTAGATCGTTGAGTCATCCCTTGTTGTTGGGATTTAGATACCCCTAGAAGTGTGTTGCAATACCTTGAAGACTCCCAGATGGAGGATCCTGATACTTTGTGGACACGGGCCTCATCCCCACGAGTATATGATCCTGATGCTTTGTGGACGTAGACTTTACTCGTAGTATAGGATCCCGATACTTTGTAGACGCAGGCCTCACTCAAGGTGTAGGATTTTGATGTTGTATGGACACGGACCTCACTTAATATTGTTGATTTATATGTGTAATGTTGTGTGAATCTTGATGGTATATATACCTGCTGTGTACAAGATCATACATTCATGATGCTATGTGTTTAGGCGATTATGGTAACGCCACCGTTATCTTGCCATGATATCAATCATGTTGCACTACTTTATTTATGATTTGCATGAAGCATGGTTAAGTGGCGGTGTACCCACTGAGCTTTGTTAGCTCAGCGTTCAGAATCGTTATTTCCGTTCGCAAGTAAGAAGGTCGTTGTGTGGCTTGGAAGAGCACCATTAAGGCTTGAATTTCAGCATCGACTTCAGTTGTTGAGTACAATTGCTAGATGTAATGGGCTATATATTTCGCAGGACCCTATATGTAATTTGTAACTCTTATTTTGTACTAAGTGGTCGAAGTCGAATGTTTTAAGTATTGTAATTGGAGCTCCATTGGCTATTTTAAAAGCTTGGATTTTAACTATGTTTTAAATTGTATAGACTTATGTTTTATTGGACTTATTATGTTTTTGGGCTTGAAAAAGAACTTTTATTAGAAAGGGTTTTGGGTTTAGGGCCCAAATATGACACCCGGGTCAAGTGTGTTACATTTAGTGGTATAAGAGCCTAGGTTTAGTAAGTTCTAAGAAGTCCCCATGGATGTCTAGAGGAGTATATAGGTGTCTAGCGAATATATACGCATGAGTCGAAGTCGTACTTGTTTTAATACTGAAATTCGATGATGTGACCTTGTTTGTTTGTTGTTGAGAATAGAGTCATGCCAAGGAGGGCAAGAGACCATGAGAAAAGTTTTGGTTATCGGAAAGGGAGCTATGATGAGGAATATATGCCCAGTGCGGAGAAAATGTCAGAGGATACAGTTGATCATAGGGTCAACTATTTCTCACATTTGAATCGGGCGTTGCACCAGATTGCACCTGCTACCCCTCGAGAGGCACCTGTTAAAAGGGTAAGAAGGCAGGGTGCTACAGACTTTCATGGGACGGGGCAAGATAACCCAGTGCAAGCGAAACAATGATTGCAAGATACGCGTTGGATTATGAGATAGATGAGATTGAGATCAGAAGTCAAGCTGTCATGTGTTTTGTCCTTGTCGAAAGGTAACGCTAGAGAATGGTGGGAAACAGTAGAGCTTGGGTGCTGCCCAAATCAACCAACTTGGGACGACTTCCTTGAGGAGTTCAAGAAGAAGTATGTGAGCGAGGCTCACATTGATACCTTGAGGGATCGGTTCAATCATCTTGTACAATAGAACTGACCATTCTTTGAGTATGAGCAAGAGTTTCTCTAGTTGAGTAGATATGCCCCCGAGCTGGTCGCCACTGAAAAGATGAGGCGTAAGAGGTTCTTGAAGGGCATGAGGAAAGAAATTAAGACTTATCTAACTGCTGCACCACCGAAGGTGTTCCTCGAGTTGACTTTGAGTGCCAAGTCTCTTGAGCAGGTGTAAGGCTTAACGTATGGCCCATCTGGTGGGCAAGGAAGTTTCGTTGAAAGGACTTAGAATCCCTCCAACAACTCGCAGACCTACTCTGGAAGGAGTAGAAATAGTGGACCAATGATAGAGGAGCCTCAAATCGGGGTTTGAGATTAGACCGGAGATTTGAGTTAGTTGGCCGTAGGGGGCCATTTTCGTCTTCATCTATGATGAAGTAATAACCCATTTTTGTCCGGGTTATCCAAACCCGAGCCCAATTATATAATTAATAACCAGTTACAAATTAACCCAAACCCATTACCCGGCCCAATTAAACTAGACCATAACCCTAATTAACAATTGCCTTTAGCCATTCAAACCCTAAATCGTGCCATCACCGCCTCTACCAAAGCTGTCGTCGTCTGTCAACAAGTCACCATCCATCTACCTCCGTTCATTATTACCAGCCACAGAAACCCTAAACAAATTAAACCCTAAAAATATCCCTAAATCTTAAAACCCTAAATTTATCCAAACAACCCATAATCAAAACCTAATCTGACCTAAGCCCCATGCCTTCTCTGTCACCACCATACCCTATCATCAACACCTCCATGTCCTGTCTTCACCAAAAACACACAAAATCTGGCTTTACCCCTAAAAAATCCAAGCCTGCAGAATAGAAGAGGAGGTTATTTTATTTCGGTTATAAAAGTAACCAAATAGCAAATGTAAGGGGGGGACGAGATTTCAAAAAATCTGTAAAAAAGGGGGACTTTCATTCGAAAGAAAATTGTGAAAAAAGAAAAAATAATACAAAATCGGAGACTTGAAGAGCAAAAAAAGGTCTTTTCTTTTTCATCTTTGAATCATAAAATCAAAGTTTTTATTTTTATTTTCGAATCAAAAAACCAAAAAAGTAAAGAAAATACCTTGTTGCTTCTTTTAAATTTTGAACGTTTTGGGTGTCAGATCCAAACCAAGCCCCCCTTTTTGAATCACATGGCCGCCGAAGGAGACGGTCTTGCCCTTCGATGAACGGCGGCGGCGCGACTTGGTGGCTTAGGAAACTATGGTTTGTTTTTAGGGTTTGAAACGTTTAGAGAAAACACCTGCTTTGATTTCAATTTTAACAGGGTAATGAATTGTTTTTACCCTTTGTATCCGTTCCTTTGGGAGAAAGATAGGTTAATTATGCTCTTAGTCCGTTACTTTATTTACCCTTTTCGATTTTGGCCTCCTATTTTATGCATTTTAACTTTTGATCCTTTTTTATTATCCTTATTAATTATATATAATATATATAGGTATTTGTTATATTATATGTGTATATAAAGTATTATATATATATATTACATATCATACTATATAATGTATTATACTATATGCCATGTATTAATACGTATGTATATATATGGTGTTTTACCTTAATATATAGTTTATATATTTTATTATATTATGTAATATAGGTATATATATAGTATTAGTTACGCATATTATATGTGATATTATATAATATATGTTTGTTATATGTTGTCATATGTATATTTTGTATATATTTTCATATTGTTGTTATTTCATATTTGTACCTTATTATTTATATATTTACTTTTATATTGTCATTTATATATTTGTTCAATCTTAATCCGGTCCTTTTCCGGATATTTTAATTTACGTGTTTATTTTATTTCACACTTTAATTTGCATATTTTCTTTTCTTGCAATTTAATTTTTGCAATTTATATTTTTGTGTTTATTTAATTATTTTCCTTTAATTTGATTATGCTCTGTTCGTACATATTAAAAGACATGTTTAACTAATTTCATTAATTTAGTTTAATACCCGAAGTCCCGATATTCTAGTGGTATTGTCGTCCCGAGTCTTCGGGCGTCATCTCTTTTGGTATCGTGGGTTAGGATATTCGAATCACTTTTATACAATTTTTGGGGATTAAATTTTAAATTAAATTTAGAATTTTTATTTTCTTGCAATGATAACACAAAATCAACACAGTACTAATTTTGGGTGTTGTGGGGTGCTAACCCTTCCCCACGCGTAACAGACTCCCGGACCCAAATTTTAAAATCTCTGGTTAAATTGTTTTACGGTGTTCGGCCTACCAAAGTGGCCGGTGGCGACTCCATCCACCTATCTTTTAATTTTTCCCGGTATTCTATTAGGAGTGTCATCCCGTTCTCCGGGTGTCATCTCTTATGAATACTTTATTTTTGAATATTTTATTTCCAAATCATTTTATTTTAAATTTTTAAAAAATCCTTTATTACAGATGGCGACTCCGCTGGAGATTTTTTTTTAAAAAAAGAGAGTCGGGCCAACGTTGATTTTGTGTTGTCTTGCAAGAAAATTAAAATTCTATTTAATTTAATTTTTAATCCTCAGCATTCATTCATGAGCTTTTACCCGGGCTCCTCACCTTGTTAAGTGAGAGTGATTACTTCGCTTCGTGGGGTCTTCACTTCCGTGTAGTGTTGTAATTCACTTTCGGAATTCGGTCCTTATATTTCGTAGGGTCTTCACCCTCGTATGGTATAAGGGTCGTATTCCCCCGAATCGATGTCCTAGCGACAGTTCGGGTACCGTCACCTTAGAACCAGGCCGCATATAGTGAGCCGTAGGAACCACATTTTTTTGAGCCATACCGGTACTCTGCCAGTTTAGAGGTTACCCTTTTAGGCTTTGATGCCTTTGTTTGTTTTTTATGTACAACTATTTTCTTGCTTTGTTTTTACCACAGTTACTATTTAATTTATTCATTTGATTATTTTAAATCCAAACTGACCCATTTTTTTCTTGTGATCACATCATTTTAAATTTACTCATTTGACATTAACTGCATTACATATCATAGCATTTTGATTTTTGCATTAGTGTTTTTACATTTAGGACATACACTTTGTTTTTTAGGTATTCATTTTGAGACTGATCCCCGGGATGCCCTGTGACAGCGATACTGGGAAAGACGGAAGATCAGTCAATTCAACATCCCTACATAACAAGAAGTAAGACAAAGATGTAAAACGAAGATAGACTAGACAGGATCGAGTAGAATCAGAAGAACTTGCAAGCAGATCTAACCCAAAAATTAGAAGACCAATTAGGCCCAACAAGATATAAGGGAACAGTTCACGAGATCCCAACAAGACATATTTGGTAAATTGGCGCAGATGCTAGGATGCAAGTTTCCTGAACAAGGAGAGGCTTCGTTATTGGCCTTGGAGCAGGTCCCAGGGAGGAAAACGAAGATCTTTTATATCCTCCAGGGTTCACCCCTGCACAAGCTAAAATTCAAACCAACCCTCGGGTGGTGATTTCTATGGAAAAACCTCAACATCTCAGGCTGGTGTCTCTATTCCAGCAAATTTGCCTGTCACATCAGCAGCTAAACCAGGGGGCAATCAGGCTGAAAATTTTGTCTCCGAGATGGACCAGTTGATCGAACCCGAGAAATTAAGGGCCGAGACATCTAAAGAGATCGAAGAGCGTTGCAAGTGACTCGAAGAAAAAACTGGAAGTCATGGAGGTAGTGGACACCTTTAGTGGGTTCGATGCCAATGAACTCAGCCTTGTTCCAGATTTGGTGTTACTCCCTAAATTCAAGATTCCAAAGTTTGAGGAAACAATAAATACTAAATTAAATCCCATGATCTAAGGAGATATGAGGAAACAATAAATACTAAATTAAATCCCTCGCATTTAAAACAGAAAGACTTGTGTAGTTTTTAATCTATACAATATATATTGAAAAAAATTATACTAATATTTATACTTTGGGAACCTGTAAAGTGTAAACAATAACTGCGTGTTGGGGAGGGAAATCAGGGAAGAAAGACCGCTGTGATAATTAACAAAGGATAATCCCGCCTTTAGCATCATTCTGTACAATAGTTTCTATCCGTTTAACGTCCGATTTTGAAATATCCAAATTTATTATATAACAAAGAAGAACCACTTTGATGATTAACATAGGACAATCTTGTTTTTGTATCCGTTATATACTTATTTATAATTAAAATGGAACTCAACAAGTAGTTTCAGTGAAAAAGTATATGATGTTTATCATAGGAGATCCGAGTTCAATCGCTTTGTCTGCAAGGTATGTGCATTGTCAAAGAGTTAAGAACATATATGAACATATACTATCTTGAAATTACATTTAGACTATTAAAAATTATAATTAAAATGGTTAATGCTCATTTTGTTATTAAACTTGGTCATAATTTGTAAAAAAAAACTTGGTCATAAGAACTTGGGTGATACTTAAACATTGTTTTGACAAATTATAATCCTAATCCTAACTAAAGGGGAAGGGGAAGGGAAAGAGAGACTCTAAGAGAAGGAATGAGTGCTCCTAGTGGGTCTAGAGCACATGACCTAAGAGAATGTGAGGGATCAAAGATGAGCAACTTGGCCAATCGACTAAATGTGCTTGCTCGATACTTAAACATTTTTTGACAAATCTTAATTCTTATCCTAATCATACTCAGAGTCGTATCTACCCTATTATCTGGTGGGTCATACCCACCATTAAAATAGAAAAAAATAACTTTACTATTTTGGGTTAATTTCTATATTGGTCCTTCTTCTTTTGTCTGTATTTTATTTTAATATAATTTCACATTATCACTTGTTATCTTGACCCTTTTAAGTTTTATTTTCTTTTAATTTGATCTCTGAACATGTTTACTTTTATTTTCATTATTTTTGGAACATGTTCATTTTATGGTCCATATTCGGGATTCGTGGTTCTCCCTTCCAACAATGTCGTCTCCAAGGTTTGAACCCGAGTCCTCTCCTTGGAAGTGCAATGTGCCTTGTCATTGCACCCAACACTTATTGATTATTTTTATTTTTATTATTAATTTATTGCATTCTATATTTATTGTTATTAGATTTTTTTTAGTATAAAATACCATTATTATTTTCGGAACTTAATATATATTTTTATTATAATTATAATTATTGTATAATATATTTCTCATCTATTTTATTATATTTATTATTATTATTATTATTATAATTATCACTTTCATTGTTTTTATTACCATATGTGTTATTTTTCTATGTGGATAAACTACTCATGTGACCACTGAACTATTTGGACGTACCTATTTTGACCACCGAATTGTGCAACTCGTCAATCAGACCATCAAACTTTTAAATTAGTCTTGTTTTGACCATCACCGTTAAAAAACTAACAGAGGGGTGATGTGGCAGTTAACAGAAATTTGTAAAATTACACATTTGGTCCATGTTATTTGCCTATTATATCAAATTGATTCTAATTTTAATTTAATTAAATAAAATCAATCAACCAATTAGATGAAGACATGTGTCATGACCTGATTGGATAATTTTACTCTAATTTTTAATTTAATTTATTTAATATTTAATTTTCTCCAATCAGGTGGTGACACGTGACACCACTTGGTTAAAGGAAAATTAAAAGGGATGGAGTGGCCTTGGCGCATATTGAATCCAAGACCCCCAAGAAAAGCACTAGAGGTTTAACCACTACACCAATCTACCCTTAGTGAAAAGAGATGCACCACTCTATATATATCTTATAATACAGTAAACGCTAGGGAATAAAAAAGTAAAAATGATTGTGATGGGACTCGAACCCAAGTCACTTAAGATATGTAAAACCAAACAAACAACTTAACCAATTCAAATAATTGGTTTAAATATGAATATATTTTAAATATATTTAAAGTATAGTTAAAGAAAGATTTAAAATAAAAATATTTTTATAATTTTATATTTTTAAATTAAATTGAATATTTTTTTAGCTTTTTAGGCAAATAATGCCTTTAGGGTTGATATTTAGGGGAATAAGGCACGCTGCCCTATAATTGGGGATCTACGGTAAAAACTACAGTAACTTGAGGACGCCACCTGCAAGTGGCGTCTTCTTGAATTTTTTATTATTTAAAATTTAAATTTCAATGAAGACACCACCTGCAGGTGGCGTCTTGAGCCAAATTACTATATTTGAGCCGCGAATCAGCAGCTACAGTGAAAGAGAGGTCACCCGTGTCAGCCAAATAAAGCTGGCTCGACAAGATGCCATGAGCAGATGGCATGCAGGTCTGGAGTATTCCTCTTAGGACGCCATCTACAGGTGGCGACATGAGCCTTTAACGCCATGTGCAAATGGCGTCGTGAGGCTAATTTTGTAATATTAAGCTTTGGACGCCATCTGCAGATGACGTCAGGACCTGGATATATATATAGGACCTGCCAGGGAATTTTTGTTCTTTTGTTGTTCATTTCAAAAAAATTAAGGTTTAAGGAGTTTTGGGTAGGGTTTTTGGTAAATTAAGAGAGTCATTGGTGTGATCGAATATCACGATGGATTGTGACACCGAAAACGTTTATGGTCGTTGGGTAAAATAGTTGATGATTTCAGCGAGGACGACGAAAATGTTATACCAGTGGCAGAAGATGATGATGTCGAGTTGCTTGATGCTGATGATGTTGATGTTTTTAGGACCGCTGCTGCTCAAGGCCATGATCTTGATGTTGAGAAGGATGTTTGGGCAGCAGCGTCTGCTAGATATAAATTGGCCGATGAGCCGCCGGTTTGGGGTTATGTTCAACCATAGCCGCAGTAACCGGAGCCCAATCTTCCAGCTTACGTGCCTCCAGTCCATATGTATGAGGTGGACTATGCTGCAATATGGGATCAAGAATATGCAGCACGTGTATTTTGTCATTCTTCAGCCTCAGCCTCAACCAACGGAGAGTTGAAACTCAGAGCTTAATTCGATACAAAAAAAAGATGCTCAGTTAGCAATTAAGGAGTACTGCGTCAGGCGTCATATGCAATCTTGCGTTGCTGAATCTGATAGCGGAACATATTGTGTAAGGTGCGTGAATTATAAGAGCAAATGTAACTGGAGGTAAGAGTTTCATATATGAAACGAAAGAAGATGCGGGAGGTCAGAAGGTTCATTGATCAACATTCATGTACGATGACTTCAATCTCATAGGACCACATAAACCTTGACTCTGATTTGATATACGCTTACAGAAAGTTGTTGGTTGAGAAGAATTCGAGGATCGCCATTACAGTGTTGGTAGCATCGACCCGTGCACAACTTGGATACATCCCATCTTACTATATGGCGTGGATGGCGGAGCAAAAGGCGATGGCGTTAGTTTACAACGATTGGGATAAATCGTATAATGAGCTACCAGCTCTATTACGAGCAATGCAAGTATTTATCCCCAGAACTGCAGTGGAGTACGAAACGTTGCCGGCGGTAACACTACAAGGTGAAGTAATTCCCGAAAAAAGATTTTTCAATAAGTTATTCTGGATATTCCAGCCATGCATTAAAGGATTCACATTCTGCAAATATAGGATTCAAATTGATGGTACATGGTTGTACGGGAAATACGGGCAAATATTGCTTATTGCTGTGGCGCAAGACGGAGACATGAATATATTTCTAATAGCCTTTGTCATAGTTAAGAAGGAAAATGCCGAGGGATGGAAATTCTTTTTTAATAATTTACGCTGACACGTAATCAAAGAGGACATGATTTGTGTGATTTTTGATAAAGGGTATGCTCTATTATCAGTAGCCGATAGGACCAGAAGTTTATAGAGACCACCACATGCTTATCCAGCCTACTGTATACGACATATTGCTGTTAATGCAAAGGCTCAATTTTGGAACAATCAGATTCGTCATGAAATTTTAAGCGTAGGTAAGTTGTAATTTGTTATTGTCTAATTTTTTGATTTTTTTTTATGTATGATATTTGTCTTGTGTTTACTAACTAACGTTTTTACGAGCAGGGTATGAAATGGTTTAGCCAAGGTTCGATGCGAAGTTTAGGCGTTTTATAAGGCACAGACAACGTGTACATGATTTTGTTACTGATATTCCCAGGGAACGATGGTCACATGCCTATGATGAAGGTCGACGTTACGGGCATATGACCACTAACCTTGCCGAGGCTATCAACTCTGTGTTGAAAGGGACATGCCATCTCCCAATTGCCAGTATTGTTTGGGAGACGTACTGTAACACCCTTAACGTAAACTCGTAGGCCGAATATACATTAAAGATGTTACAAAATTGTTGGAAAAGATCTTGACTTGTAAATTTTTTTTACCAAAATTTAGCTTTTAGTTTAACCCTTCCTCAGTTTTAAGTTAAAAACTATGTCGTCTAGATGCAGCTAGTTTTAACCCTGAATTGGTTTACAAAACTTATAATTGAGTTATTGAAATAAAATATAACTCAGGGTGAAAACTATGTGTATTGCCTAGACCCTTTCTTGATTTTAAAACTTCTACACGAATAGGGTTAAACTATATTTAATCATACCAAAATTTATTGCTACCTAGATATCAATTTACGATAAGGATGTACTTACTGTAAGGATGTACTTACTGTGACTTACAGTAGTAACTTGATTTTTCCAAACGTTTAGCTCCTCTTCGCTAGGCAATTCTGGAGAACCTACGTGTGACATAAGACACACGCTAAGTACGAACTTAGAGAGGCAGTTAAACTTATTTATTTTAGGAACATGAAATAATGTAATACAGTATGGCATATATAAAAGTGCATTTCGTTTTCTCTATAACATGGTAAGTATATCACAATGTGCATATGTCATGTATCATAACTATCATATAAATCATGTTATTATTGCATAATATATTCTCTATCATGGACATGCTTTCAACATGTAATCATTTATATATTGTGTACTTTATCACGGTCATACTTCATTATGCCATCATTTGCATAACATGTATTCTATCATAAAGCATGTAACATTTCTATCATGTATCATGTAACATTTTTATCTCGTGTGTCATGTACTTCTCAGTCATGTACCATATAACTTCTTTATCATGTATCATGAAATCATGTAACATGTTTTTCATGTATCATGTAACATCTCTGTATCACGTATTATTTCTGTCATATGAATCAGGTATCGTCATCCAGTCATTTGCATGCTCATGATGTACCATGTAATCATCTTGTTATTATTATCATCGTGTCTGGCTAGAGGCCCGTGGAAACCTCGTAGCCTATCTGCACCGTAGTGCCATATAGAGTACATACTCGGAAGGAAACTCTTTGCTCCTCATATAAGGACGCTATTTGCTCCTTATATTAAAACACCTCGCTAGTGCCATTTGCACCCTAGGGTGTATCTTGTTTCATTTTAATCTTTTCGTTATCCATATTTCATGTATGCATAATACATCATCATTTATGCACACAATAATTCGTACCTGGTATTCCTTCAAGCTTGCCATGTCGAGCAATGTATCATATCATGTATTATAGAGAAATGCAATGCCATTTTCAATAAAATGCAAACATTTAGAAATGCAATCACCTGGGCCAAGTAATAGTATGCCTCACTAAGCTTACTGAGGTTCATATCTTTCTTTTTATCACTGATTATCCTTCGATCTCTTTTAGAACTGTATAAGACCAATCGAACATTTTCATCATTTCTCTTACGTTAAACTTAAATCTAACATTGCTAACTTGATTCTTAAACATAACTATTCGAATATAAAATTTTCTGAAAATTTCCCCAATATTCTTCAAAGTTGCCGAATTGGTCCCTAGGTCCTTAGTGACCATTTTGAACATTAAACAATTGTTCAAGCCTAATTTGAAAATTTTCCATAATCATTTACTAATTTTGGACTATTACCTTTTTATCCTCAAACTTTATAAAAATGACATTTTAGTCACTACTTCACTTTTGTACATAAATTCATGTACAAATAAACCATTCATATATTTTCTAATATTCTTGAAATTTTCCTTCAACTTTCAACTTTATTCAACTTGGTCCTTCACTAAATTCTTTATTTTTGAAAACGTCCTTAAATTTTTCCTTTTCTTGTCATTTCAATCCTTCAACTTTCATAACATACTTGAATCTTCAATTCTGGCTCATTTTATCTAAGCCACTATCAAAACAATAAATTTCCAAAATAATCCTCTATTTTCCCTTTCTTGCCAAAATGGTCATTTTTCATCATTTCAAGCCAATTTGATCACATTTTCAATAATTACTCTTTAATCCTTCCTTAATCTAATTTTTCAAAATTCCCCATTTAACTTTTTGAAGTTGCCGAATAGGTCACCAAAATTTTCCAAATGTACAATTTTGATCAGGCTTAAAATATTATTTTCTACCCATTTCCAACATCAAATAATTTTTTGACAATTTAGTCCCTAATTTCTTTAAAATGCCGAAATGGTCCTCTAACTTTTCAAAATTTTCATTTTGGGTCCTAATCACCAAGTCAAGCTACTTTCAACATAATTCAATAATTCCAATGTTAAAATAAATTTTCTAATAATTTCCCCTAATTTTTCTCAATCTTTTCAAAATGGTCCCTATAATTTCAATTGGGGAAATTATTGAATCTAACATCAAATTCAAGCTCTCAACATCATAATCTATTCAATTTCATCCTTAATTTAACTCCCTAACCAAAATCCCCAATTCTTAGGGTTAGGGTTTATAACCTTGGACATGGAATTAATCCAAATTCAAGCTTGATTCTATGTTTACAACATCAATTCTACTAAATACAACTCTAATTTCCATCATAGACTTCAAATTCCATAATCATCTTCATCAATAACATGAACTAAAATGAACTTTTATCGTGCAATATTACTATCAAAATGAAGAGAATCAAGTGTAGAACAATTTACCTAAATTAATTTTGCTTGAAACTTGTCTTGATTCTTTAATTTTGGACTTGAAAATTGAAAATTTTCCTTTCTCCCCCTTTCTTTCTTGTTTCGAACAGCCCCTTGGCTGATGAAGATGATTTTTTATTCATCTTTTATTTTATTTAATCCATGTGTAAAGTTTAAATGAATTTTAAATTCATTTAACTAGTGAATTTACTAATTTGCCCTTTTAATCCAATGACCAAGATTCAATCTCATCAAAAATCAATGGCTATGATTAAATCCATGTGTATTTGACCTTTCAAAATTTCCCTCAAAGTTTCAAAATATTTTAAAAATGCCATCCAAGGCAAATGACCAATTTGCCCTCCAACTAGACTTTATTTACTTACATGACTTAAAATTGTCATTCCATAAAAATTGAACCAAGTTGGTGCCATTCTAACCAGCCTCCTTCCCAAAATATCATCAATTTTAATTTATGATATTTATTCGATCAAATTATTTGAATTTCATTCAATACGATTTTTAAATTTTCTTTCTTTGAGTTTTATAACCACTCCATCATATTCTAACTAAATCTAGTTAGAATCCCTCCAACATTAATAAAATATTCATAAAATAATATTTTATGAATTTTCCATAATCTTTGTAACTGTCTTTAAAATTTCAATTCGATCTGATATACTGATATCCATAAAATACTTCTATTGCGATTTTACCTTCTCCAAGCTATTGGATTTATTCCGAAAATTCTATATTTCCATATTCGGGAAATAAACTCTATTATCCCATAAAAACTTCATTTTCCAAGGGCTTAGACTGAATTTTCCTAACCCAGTCTATTATTCTAATAATTATCGAAAATCTTCATAAAATAAAATTTCTCTTAGAATTCCTTTATCGATAATCCATACAAATTTTCTCTACTCTTACTGAGTCCAAAATATCGATCAGAAACACTTTTATGGGACCTTCACGGAGGTCACCCATCCTAATATTTCCCTAGCTTGAGCACGCTTAACAATTTGATTCGATCCAAATTCGAATAATGTAAGCCTTGTATGAAAAATCCGGGTAGCACGAAAATATCACTCTTGGGGGTAAACTATTCATTTACGGGGTTAAATTACATAACTTTTTAAAATTACACTTTGGTCCCTGAGCTTTTCCAAACTTTACACTTTAACCCCTAAACTTTCAAAAAATACATTTTAGCCACTAAACAAAAATTGGGATATTACAATTCCTCCCCCTTAAGAAAATTCGTCCTTGAATTTCAATGTTTACCCGTTTCAAATAACTTCGTATATTGCTTATTCATTCTCTCTTCAGTTTCCCAAATGATTTTCTCTACTTTATGATTTCTCGAGAGGATCTTAACCATTGAAATTTTCTTGTTCTTTAATTCTTTGACTCCGTATGCTAAGATTTTCACTGCTTCTTCTTCATACATTAAATCTGGTCGCCATTTAATTTCTTTAGAAGTAAATTCATGTGAAGGATCCGAGTGATACCTCCGAAGCATGAATACGTGAAACATATCATGAATCTTACTCATATCTAGAGGTAAAATCAATTGGTAATCCATTAATCCCACTCTTTTTAGAATTTCATATAGCCCAATAAATCTGGGAATAAGTTTTCCTTTTTAATTAAAACGTAATCACCATCTTCCAAGGTGAAACTTTTAAAAAACGCTTTTTTTCTCTAACTTCATATTCAATATCCTTTTCTCTTCTTATTTACATAGATTTTTTTTGTCGATCCATGGCGACCTTGAGATTTTACTGAATAATCTTTACTTTATTCTCCATGTCTTGTGTTAAATCAACTCTTCCAACGTTTGAGTTATTCTGCACATTTCGATCTTGTAACTCAAACCAAATTAAGAGGAGTTCGGCACTTTCTTCTCTATGCCATCTTAATATTTGCTTGATAACTATTGTTATAAGCAAATTTGGTTAAGGGCAAGTACTTTTCTCATGATTTTGTAAACTCAATTATACAAGTTCTTAGCATGTCCTATAGAATCCGTATAATCCTTTCAAAATGCCCATCTATTTGCGGATGAAAAGCTGTACTAAGATCTAGTTTAGTATCTAAAGCTTCAAGTAACATACCTCAATACCTTAAAGTAAACATTGGGTCTCTGTCTGACACTATCGATGCTGAGACACCATGTAGTCTTACTATTTTTCGAACATAGAGTTCTGCATATTTATCTAGCGAATAATCTATTCAAACTAGAATAAAGTGATCAAACTTGTCAAACAATCCATAATGACTCATATTGAATTCTTTTTACTTGATGTAGCTGACAATCACGTTATAAAATCCATAGTTACTCGTTCCCACTTCCATTGGGTAGAGATAGGCTGAAGTTATCCAGAAGGTACAGGGTGTTCAGCTTTTACTTGTTGACATATTAAACACTTTACCACAAATTCCATGATTGTTCTTTTCATTCATGATCATAATTCCAAGTTTTCAAATCTTGATACATCTTAATACTCATTGGGTGCATAGTCAATGGATTATAATGGGTCTCTGATAATATCTCTTTCTTCAGGTTATCATTATCAGGAATATATACTTTACCTCAGTAATACAAACAACCATTTGGCTTAATTTCATAGTCCTATACTTTCCTAGTTTCAGCTTGTCTCCTCTTTTCAAGACATCTTTCGTCCATAGATTACAAATCTTTGAATTAATCCAATAAAGTTCACTTTATCTGAAATTCTGCTGTCAAGGAACCATCTCGTTCCAATGACAACTGTGCATTCATCATAAGCAAAGCAGAAAATGTCTCTCGACTAAGAGCATCTGCGATTACATTAGCCTTTCCAAGATGGTAATCAATAACCACATCATAATCCTTTAAAAATTCAACCCACCTTCGTTGTTGCAGATTCAGATCCTTTTGCATCATCAGATACTTTAACTTCTTATGATCCGTGTAAATGTGACACTTTTCACCATACAAATAATGTCGCCAGATTTTCAAAGCAAAAAGCACAGCTGCCATTTCCAAATCATGCGTTGGATAGTTCTTTTAATGAGTTTTTCATATGCCTTGATGCATAGGCTACTACTCGACCTTCTTGCATTTACACGCAACCCAAACTGCAATGAAATACATCATTGTTCAAAATATATTCTTTTCCTGGCAACTAGAACTTACATTTAGAAAACTTAGCATAAAGCTATTAATCTCTTAAAGTTTATAGTATCACACGAAGATGGTAATCTTGCTCAGCTTCGGTTTTCGAATAAACCAAAATATCATCTATGAAGACCTCAACAATCCAGATAGGGTTGAAATACCCTATTCATCAAATCCATGAATACAACAGAGGCATTTGTAAGCCCAAACAACATTACCAGAAACTCGTAATATCCATAACGAGTTCTGAATCCTGTCTCCGATACATTTTCTTCCTTGATCTTGAGCTGATAATAATCCTGATCGAAGATCTATCTTTAAAAATATTATTGCATCTTTAAACTGATCAAATAAATCCTCAATCCTTGGTAGGGGATACTTATTCTTAATGGTTACTTTATTCCATTATCAATAATCTATACATGATCATAGAGAACCATCTTTCTTCTTTACAATTAATACCAGAGCATTCCATGGTAATTTACTTGGTCAAATGTAACCCCGGTCTAGCAATTCTTGTAATTGAGTTTTTAGTTTCCTTACCTCAGTTGATTTCATCCTATATATTATCATAGATACCAGTTCAGTTCCCGGATAGACATCAATCTCAAACTGTATTTCCCTATCCGGAGGTAGCCATGGTAACTCATCCGGAATTATATCAGGAAATTCTTTTTAGGTGACCTTTGAGTATCCACCACATAAATTAAACATGCTTCACATCCATTGCATAACAACGTTTGAGCTGTCATTGCAGAGATTACTAACTCTAAACAGTTAGTTCTTTTCCCCACAAGAGTTACTTCAAAACCATCGGGTCCTTGAAGTACCAACCTTTTCTTCTTACACTCTATATCTGTATCATATGGAAATAACCAATCCATTCCAAGAATGACTTCAAACTCATGGAATGGAAGTTCCATTAAATCTGCCGGGAACTTAATTCCTTGAATTTCTAAAAGTTCTTTCTTGCATATTCTAGTTACTTGTACACTGTATTCAAGGAGAATTATTGACAATTACATTCTTAGATATATTTTCCATAGAAATCTTTCTTTGGGCTACTATCTTAGTACCAATATATTAATCGAACCCGAATCAATTAAAGTAAGTACAAGTTCTCTCCATAGCTTTTGCTTTATTCGCAACATTCTAGTAAACCGGTAAATTCATACTTAAAAACAATTATTTAAGCCCCGATTGAAATCTCTTGATAAATCATTCTCATGGGGACTTCTTAGTCAGTATCAAATTAGTTGTATATTGACTTAATCTATTAAAATTCAGCTCGTACTCATAAATAGTACGAGTACCTTATTCAAACTTAGGACTGCTGCACATTTCTCTTTTAACTAGTTGCCAACATACTTGGCTTTGAACATTCTTCTTTCTTCCTTTGATTTCTATAATTAAACATTTATCGCAGTCCATCAATACTTAACATCATCTATTTCTACTGAAACTTATTCATGTTATTGAGGAGCACAATCAAGTTACACAGAAGTACATCAGTAACATGGGGCATGTACTTAACATTAAATCACATTAAACTTGAATTAGCCTCCAAAATTGGCTAAACCTGTAGCTCTGATACCAATAAATGCAACACCCTTAACGTATACTCGTAGGCAGAATATACATTAAAGATGTTACAAAATTGTTGGAAAAGATCTTGACTTGTAAATTTTTTACCAAATTTTAGCTTTTAGTTTAACCCTTCCTCGGTTTTAAATTGAAAACTATGTCGTCTAGATAGAGCTACTTTTAACCCTGAATTGGTTTATAAAACTTATAATTGAGTTATTGAAATAAAAATATAACTCAGGGTGAAAACTATGTGTGTTGCCTAAACCCTTTCTTGATTTTAAAACTTCTACACGATTAGGGTTAAACTATGTTTAATTGTACCAAAATTTATTGCTACTATTAACAAACTATATTTCTAAACTTATTCATAACAAAAGCATATCTTTAAGGAAAAAACTTTGATACACGTGCCATGTAAACTTTAGTTTACACATGCCTTTTAGTTTTAGGGGTTAGGGTTTTAATTTAGGGTTTAAGGTTTAGGGGTTTAGGTTGTAGGGTTTATAATTTAAGGTTAGTGTTTAGAATTTAGGGTTTAGAGTGTGGGGTTTAGCTTTTTAGGGTTAGGGTTAGGGTTAAGAATTTAGGATTTGGGTTTTATAGTGTAAATACACAGGCTTGTGTAAAATTAATTTTACATAGCCTATGTATCAAACTTTTACCCTATCTTTAAGTAGTAAATGTATACTTTAAAATAGTTTAACTATAAAATATTTACATGCCCACTAGATATCAATTTACGATAAGGATGTACTTACTGTGACTTACTGTAGTAACTTGATTTTTCCAAACATTCAGCTCCTCTTCGCTAGGCAATTTCAGAGAATCTACGTGTGACATAAGACACACGCTAAGTACGAACTTAGTGAGGCAATTAAACTTATTTATTTCAGGAACATGAATAATGTAATACAGTATGACATATATAAAAGTGCATTTCGTTTTCTCTATAACATGGTAAGTATATCACAATGTGCATATGTCATGTATCATAACTATCATATAAATCATGTTATTATTGCATAATATATTCTCTATCATGTACATGCTTTCAACATGTAATCATTTACATATCGTGTACTTTATCATGGTCATACTTCATTGTGCCATCATTTGCATAACATGTATTCTATCATATAGCATGTAATATTTTTATCATGTATCATGTAACATTTCTATCTCATATGTCATGTACTTCTCAGTCATGCAACATATAACTTCTTTATCATGTATCATGAAATCATGTAACATCTTTCTCATGTATCATGTAACATCTCTATATCATGTATCATTTTTGTCATATGAATCATGTATCGTCATGCAGTCATTTGAATGCTCATGATCTACCATGTAATCATCTTGTTATTATTATCATCGTGTCTGGCTAGAGGCCCATGGAAACCCCGTAGCCTATCTGCACCGTAGTGCCATGTAGAGTACATACTCGGAAGGACGCTCTTTGCTCCTCATATAAGGACGCACTTTGCTCCTTATATTAAAACACCTCGCTAGTGCCATTTGCACCCAGGGTGTATCTTGTTTCATTTTAATCTTGTCATTATCCATATTTCACGTATGCATAATGCATCATCATTTATGCAAACAATAATTCATATCTGGTATTCCTTCAAGCTTTCCATGTCGAGCAATGTATCATATCATGTATTATAGAGAAATGCATTGCCATTTTCAATGAATTGCAAACATTTAGAAATACACTCACCTGGTCCATGTAATAGTATACCTCACTAAGCTTACTCGAGGTTCTTATCTTTCTTTTTATCACTGATTCTCCTTCGATATCTTTTAGAACTGTATAAGACCATTCGAACACTTTTATCATTTCTTTTGCATTACACTTAAATCTAACATTGCTAACTTGATTCTTAAACATAACTATTCGAATATAAAATTTTCTGAAAATTTCCCCAATATTCTTCAAAGTTGCCGAATTGGTCCCTAGGTCCTTAGTGACCATTTTGAACATTAAACAACTGTTCAAGCCTAATTTGAACAATTTCCATAATCATTTACTAATTTTGGACTATTACCTTTTTATCCTCAAACTTTATAAAAGTGACATTTTAGTCACTACTTCACTTTTGTACATAAATTCATGTACAAATAAACCATTCATCTATTTTCTAACATTCTTGAAATTTTCCTTCAACTTTCAACTTTATTCAACTTAGTCCTTCACTAAGTTCTTTATTTTCAAAAAGGTCCTTAAAATTTTCCTTTTCTTGTCATTTCAATCCTTAAACTTTCATAACATGCTTGAATTTTCAGTTCTAGCTCATTTTCATCTAAGCCACTATCAAAACAATAAATTTCCAAAATAATCCTCTATTTCCCCCTTCTTGCCAAAATGATCCTTTTTCATCATTTCAAGCCAATTTGATCACATTTTCAATAATTACTCTTTAATCCCTCTTTAATCTAATATTTCAAAATCCCCCTTTTAACTTTTTGAAGTTGCCGAATAGATCACCAAAATTTTCCAAATGTACAATTTTGGTCAGGCGTAAAATATTATTTTCTGCCCTTTTCCAACATCAAATAAATTTTTGACAATTTTGTCCCTAATTTCTTCAAAATGCCGAAATGGTCCTCTAACTTTTCAAAATTTTCATTTTATTCCTTAATCACCAATTCAATCTACTTTCACCATTATTCAATAATTCCAATGCTAAAATAAATTTTCTAATAATTTCCCCTAATTTTTCTCAATCTTTTTGAAATGGTCCCTATAATTTCAATTGGGGAAATTATTTAATCTAACATCAAATTCAAGCTCTCAACATTATAATCTATTCAATTTCATCCTCAATTTAACTCCCTAACCAAAATCGTCAATTCTCAGGGTTAGGGTTTATAACCTTGGACATGGAATTAATCCAAATTCAAGCTTGATTCTATGTTTACAACATCAATTCTACTAAATACAACTCTATTTTCCATCATAGACTTCAAATTCCATAATCATATTCATCAATAACATTATCTAAAATTAAATTTTATCATGCAATATTACTATCAAAATGAAGAGAATCAAGTGTAGAACAATTTACCTAAATTAACTTTGCTTGAAACTTGTCTTGATTCTTCAATTTTGGACTTGAAAATTGAAAAAATTTCCTTTCTCCCCCTTTCTTTATTGTTTCGAACAGCCCCTTGGCTGATGAAGATGATTTTTTATTCATCTTTTATTTTATTTAATCCATGTGTAAAGTTTAAATGAATTTTGAATTCATTTAACTAGTGAATTTACTAATTTGCCCTTTTAATCCAATGGCCAAGATTCAATTTCATCAAAAATAAATGGCTATGATTAAATCCATGTGTATTTGACCTTTCAAAATTTCCCTCAAAGTTTTAAAATATTTCAAAAATGCCATCCATGTCAAATGACCAATTTGCCCTCCAACTAGACTTTATTTACTTACATGACTTAAAATTGCCATTCCATAAAAATTGAACCAAATTGGTTCCATTCTAACCAACATCATTCCCAAAATATCATAAATTTTAATTTATGATATTTATTCGATCCAATTATTCGAATTTCATTCAATACGATTTCTAAATTTTCTTTCTTTGAGCTTTATAACCACTCCATCATATTCTAACTAAATCTAGTTAGAATCCCTCCAACATTAATAAAATATTCATAAAATAATATTTTATGAATTTTCCATAAGCTTTGTAACTTTCTTTAAAATTTCAATTCGATCTGATATACCGATATCCATAAAATACTTCTACTACGATTTTATCTTCTCCAAACTATTGGATTTATTTCGAAAATTCTATATTTCCATATTCGGAAAATAAACTCTATTATCCCATAAAAACTTCATTTTCCAAAGGCTTAGACTGAATTTTCCTAACTCAGTCTATTATTCCGATAATTATCAAAAATCTTCATAGAATAAAATTTCTCTTAGAATTCCTTTATCGATAATCCATACGAACTTTCTCTACTCTTACTGAGTCCAAAATATCGATCATAAACACTTTTATGGGACCTTCCCGGAGGTCACCTATCCTAATATTTCCCTGGCCTAAGCACGCTTAATTATTTTATTCGATCCAAATTCGAATAATATAAGCCTTGTATGAAAAATTCGGGTAACACAGAAATACCACTCTTGGGGGTGAACTATTCATTTACGGGGTTAAATTGCATAACTTTTTAAAATTACACTTTGGTCCCTAAACTTTTCCAAAGTTTACACTTTAACCCCTAAACTTTCAAAATTTACATTTTAGTCACTAAGCAAAAATTGGGATATTACAATTCCTCCCCCTTAAGAAAATTCAACCTCTAATTTTAAATAATAAAAAATTCAAAAAGACCCCACCTGCAGGTAGCATCCTCAAGTTACTGTAATTTTTGCTGTAGATCCCCAATTATAGGCCAACGTGCCTTATTCCCCTAAATATCAAACCTAAAGGATTATTCCCCTAAAAATGCCTTTTTTTCTTTCTCACATTTATTTAAATAATTTCGTATATATAATATTGAATCGAGTTCTTTAATTTAATTGATAATTTTATTTTTTATTAAATATTTTAATTCATTTATTATATATATTAAAATATTTTTTATTTTTTAATATAATATATAACAATTTAATTAAGTGGGTTTTATTTAAAAATAAAAATTAGAAAAGTGGTTTTTATTAAATATATTTTAATATATAACAAATGAATTAAAATATTTAATAAAAAAATAAAACTATCAATTCAATTAAAGAACTCGATTCAATATTATATATATGAAATTATTAAAATAAATGTGAGAAAGAAAAATATTTAATTTAAAAATATAAAAAATATAAATATATTTTTATTTTAAATCTTGCTTTAACTATAATTTAAATATATTTAAAATATATTCATATTTAAAGCAATTATTTGAATTGGTTAAGTGGTTTGTGTGGTTTTACATATCTTAAGTGATCTAGGTATGAGTCCCATCATAACCATTTTGACTTTTTTATTCTCTAGTATTTATTGCATTATAATATATATATATATATATATATATAATGGTGCAACTTATTTCTCTAAGGTAGGTTGGTGTTAAACCTTTAGTGTTTCTCCTGGAGGTCTTGGGTTCAATACACGCCAAGGTCAGCCCATCCTTTTTAATTTTCCTTTAACTAGGTGGTGACGTGTGTCACCACCTGATTGGAGGAAATTAAATATTAAATAAATTAAAATTAGAGTAAAATCATCCAATCAAGTCATGACACGTGTTGTCATCTAATTGGCTGATTAATTTTATTTAATTAAATTAAAATTAGGACCAAATTGATATAATAGGTAAATAATATAGACCAAATGTGTAATTTTACAAATTCCCATTAACTGCCTCTCACGACCAAGACTTTGAACTCGAGTATCTAGTTAACCTGAGGCAAGGGCCTCCTGTTTAGGCCATGTTATTGGGCCTTATGGACATTTTAGGCTTAGGTCTTTAGTTGGGTGTGGGCTTGAGGGTATTTTGGTAAAATGCCAAAATAGGGTGAAAAGAGGGGGAGAAGCTTTAATTCTCTGCAATATGCAGAAAATGGTGATATCATCACCTTTACATCTTCTTCCTCTTTCTTAACCCATTCTTTCCTTTCAAACACCATCACCAAAGGAAGGATTTTGAAGTTTAGCCTCTTGAATCACGTTTGGTTTGTAGATGGAAGTTTTATCAGCATTCAAGGATCTACATTTCAAGGTGAGAATGGTTAGTTTTGGTGGAGAATGGTGTTTTAGTGGGGGTTGTGGACAGAGAACGGGAATGGGTTTTAGAAGCTTCATTCTCGTTTAGATATGTGTTTTTGGCTCCTTTAATTCCCCAGCAATGTTGTAACATGTTTGGTAACATCTTTTGTAGTGAAAGAGGTTTGGAACTCTTCCAAGGATCAAGGGAAGAGCAAGGCTTGAAGTTGCACTAAAGGCTTCATTCTCAGCTGTGAAATCAAGGTTAGTACACCACTAACTCCTGTGAATTCCTGCAACTCATAAAAATAGGCTTTGGTGCATATTTTGATATTTGTGGTTTAAGTCTACGTTGGGTGACCTTAAATGGTAAAATGTGGAAATGATGTTTTTAGGTCTTAAAATTGTAGTAACTCGCTTAATAACATCACCATAACTTGTAGGAACAATTTGGGGCTTAACCATATAGGTTAAATGGGATTTCTAGATGAAATCAAAATCCAGTTTGAAATTCTAGGCTCACGTACCGATACAAGGTGTCCAGTATCGGTACGCCTATGTAAAAAAGAGGGGCAGGTTGTGAGGAGCGTACCGATACTGTTGTTCGCGTATCAGTACCCCTTGCTTATTGGGAATTCCAATAACACTTTCGCGTACCGATATGCTAGGGTGCGTATCGGTACTACTGTTCTATTGCTTGAGAAAGGCTTCCGTGTACCAGTACGGGTAAGGATTGGCACGGGGTGAAACATGTATCGATGCTGAATACCGATACAGATATGAACACGTATCAATACGGCCTGAGGCAATAAATCTTTCGAACTTAATTTGAGTATCGGTACTTGATGAGGAGTACCGATACCTAGAGAGACGTATCAATACTCATTTAGGAGTATCAGTACTCGCTGGGCAATCTGCCCTAGAAATTTGAGTTTGCGTTCGGGGGTTCTACAATTCGAGGCAAAGGGCACAAAGGGTCTCTTAAGGTATAAAATGAATATTAAAACTGAAAAATGGAGATTTAAACCCCGTATGTAAAATAAAAGAAGTAATAATTCTGTAAATATTGGGTAAATTGTGTAAAGTATGAACCATAGGGATCCTAGATAGATCGATCGATGCTGTGTGGTGGCTAGGGCCTTTGCTGTGTGCTGATGAGTTGCTTAGATCGTTGAGTCATCCCTTGCTGTTGGGATTTAGATACCCCTAGAAGTGTGTTGCAACACCTTGAAGACTCCCAGATGGAGGATCCCAATACTTTATGGACGCGGGCCTCATCCTCACGAGTATATGATCCCGATACTTTGTGGACGTAGGCTTTACTCGTAGTGTAGGATCCTGATACTTTGTAGATGCATGCCTCACTCAATGTGTAGGATTTTGATGTTGTATGGACACGAACCTCACTTAATATTGTTGATTTATCTGTGTGATGTTGTGTGAATCTTGATGGTATATATACCTGCTGTGTGCGAGGTCATACATTCATGATGCTATGTGTTTAGGCGATTATGGTAGCGCCACTGTTATCTTGCCATGATATCATTCATGTTGCATTGCATTATATATGATTTGCTTGAAGCATGGTTAAGTGGCGGTATACCCACTAAGCTTTTTAACTCAGCGTTCAGAATTGTTGTTTTCGTTCGAAAGTAAGAAGGTTGCTGTGTGGCTTGGAGGACACCATTAAGGCTTGGATTTCAGTATCGACTAGGCTATATATTTCGTAGGACCCTATATGTAGTTTGTAACTCTTATTTTGTACTAAATGGTCAAAGTCGAATGTTTTGAGTATTGTAATTAGAGCTCCATTGATACTTGTTGCGCGTAATAAGTGCTACGCAAATGTGCAAGTATACACGTCGCAAGTTATAGTATAAAAGATATCGTCTCCACAGGGATTGGTGCTACTTCAAGAATCTAGTCTCTTGCACTGTAAAAATAAAAACACAAATAAAAGATTATAGAAGTTTAACTAATCTAGAAAGCAAATAAGTAAAAGAAAAGATGAATTCAATTGAGAGAGATAGGCTAGGTTATTGTGAGTTGAGGTGTGATATCCGATTGGATTGTCTTGGTAAAAGAGTGCACGGGCAACTCAGTTGCCGTGGCAACTTGCACGACGGGGTTGCCTTGGCAACTAATTAATGGTTGTCTGGGCGACTAGTTGGGCAACTACTTGGGCGACTGGGCAGCAACTTCAAGGTTCGACGGAGCGTTCTTCAATGGTTTCTTCTTATCCCTAAGTCGAAACTCTAGCTACTTGTGCATGCCTTGATAATACATCCCTGCGTGAATCAAGGGTGAACAACAACCAATCTTGCGCTCCTCTTAGCCTTTGAAATCCTTAACTTATTCCTAAGCCGGATTAATCTTCACCATCATTGGATTGAATAAAGATCATATTCATTCGTTTCTTGAATCTAACTCTCCCGATATTAGATAAATGGATGAAATCACGAGTTCCTCTCCCAATTCACTCGCAAGCAATAATAAGAACCAAGAATGAATAAACCTTGAAATAGAAAAGTGCAAACTCTTATTACCTAAACAAAA
The DNA here is from genome assembly GCA_019671005.1 of Hibiscus mutabilis. NCBI lineage: Eukaryota > Viridiplantae > Streptophyta > Magnoliopsida > Malvales > Malvaceae > Hibiscus > Hibiscus mutabilis. The sequence continues at coordinate 41,526,979 of CM033732.1, forward strand.
ACCAATAGTTTCTCACAACCACAAAACACAATAACCATAGCCAAGTAAATTTAGTTCATGGCTAGGTTCCAAAGAAACACAAGATAAACAATCCCTAGCATGAACCCAATCGAACAAGGAAGAAAAGATGAAGCTTGTCAAAAATTCCCCTTTGCTTCCTCTCTTGGTCTTGTCGAAATTCCCTCTTGCTCTATCTATGCATCTTGTCAAAATCTCCTTGATATTTATAGGGCTAGGCCAAAGTCCTTCTTTGAGGAGGAGTTTGAGTTGGAATTAAATTATCTTTAAAGAATATAATTCTTTATTATAATTTTATTCCTATTAGAACTTCTCCTATCTTCTTGGAATTTAATTCTTCTTTAATCTCTGCATGGCAATCAAATTCCTTTGGGCTTGGGCCTTGCTCCATGTCATCTTGGGCTTGTAAAGTCATTAATTTTGACATCCCTATTGCATTTTCTCTTTGTCGACAAATGCCATGGCAACTGGCTCGGCGTCTCCTTCATGCATTACCCTGGCAACTAGCTCGGCATATCCTTCATGCATTGCCCTGGCAACTAGCTCGGCATTGCTTTGGCAAGTGATCCTGCACATACACACACAAAAACACACCAAAGCAGCATCTATTTCCACAAAAATCACCAAGTTATGTAATCAAGCTCATTGAAGGAAACATGGATTAATGCATGAATGGCTAACTATGCAACTAATATGAGCCTAAGTCTAACAATAATATGAGTAAAAAGGGTAAGAAAAATAGTACTTTTGAACACTTATCACACCCCCAAACTCGAACTATTGCTTGTCCTCAAGCAATGCAAACTCATAATTACCTGCCAAGACTTCAATTTTCACAAACTCAACTTTGAACTTGATTTAAATTCTCTGAACCGGGGCACAAAGCATGATTGGCTTTTTATTTTTCAGAAAACTGAGGAATTACTCGGAATCAAACTATAACGCTTGTGAGTGTGTGCGGAGTTGTGTGCAAGTTGATTTTTCAGATTCTATGCAAACAATAGGTTTTCAAATTACTTCATTGGGTTCTTTTTAACATGTTTTAACTAGAGCCAATTTCGGGCACCTCTAGTGTTTTGTTTTTAGTTTTCTTAAGTTAATTTAATCGACTAGAGCCGGTTTCGGGCACCTCTAGTTAAATTTTTTTTAACGCCTCCTAGAGCCAGTTTCGGGCATCTCTAGTGATCAAATTTTTTAGCACATGCTAGAGCCAATTTCGGGCACCTCTAGTATTCATCCAATTTTTATTCTAATCCCCCAATTTGTTAATTATCAACCTAAGTTTACTAGAACTCCCTAAATCAATCAGACCACAACAATGTTTCATCAAATTTAGCATCATAGTAAAATTCTAAGTTTTTCCATGGTTATCCTAGAATAAAAATTCTATCAATTAAGTGCATTGGCAAAGTCATCATCGAATATTCATCAAATCTAAGCAATTCTTGTTCTAATTAAAGGCATGGCAAGCAATTTATGTATCCTAAATGTAATACTTAAGATTAATGTAACTAAACATGGTAATTACTAATAACAATCCCCCCCAAACTCGAGTGAGGCATTGTCCTCAATGCATGCATAAAAATAACAAAAAATAAAAATGCATACGAGGACTTACTCCGAGAGTTCGTCATCATAGATGATTAGTTTCCTTCTAGTTGGCGTCTTGATTTTCTTGCTTGAACGCGATGGTTGTTTTCTTGTTGCCGGTGGTGGAATATTTCCTCGTACGAGGTTGTCCTCATCGTCCTCTTCATCAATGTCAATGGCTTTTCGCTTGGAGGATTCAATTGGTGTGGTCTTTATTGGTTTAATGGAGGACTCGTGAAAAATCAGAAAATGATTCCGTAGGAGTTGATTCGGGCATAGGTGCTTTACCTTTGGCTTTTGCAGTGGTTGCCGGGGCATCGTCAGGGTTGGTTTTCGTGGCGTCAGCTTCCTTGGTTGCCGTGGCGACTGCTTCATTGGTTGTCGGGGCAAGAATCTCAGTGGGAAAGATTGGGAACGGCACACGATTGTCCGGGTACTTTTCTAGGATGACTTGGGTGATGACATTGTTGTGCTCCTTCATGTACCGCATGAACATTAGTTGCTGATCTTCAATTTGCCTTAGGCGGCTTGCCAATGGGTGCAAAAGTGCTTCAAAGTGTCTCGGGATTAATGGCCGAGTTGCCCTGGCGTTAGGTGCTTGGGCATTAGGGATTGCCGCTGCGGCAGGTGTTGCCGTGGCAATTGGAGGCCTTGAAGAATCTCCCGGTGCCTCTCCCATTAGCTTTCGGATTAGTGTTATATTCCAACCAGACTTGGGTAGGGCCTTTTCATTGGTGGACTCACTCGGGACATGCATCTCCTTGCAAAGATTAGAAATTAAGCAAGGGAAGAAAAGATAACCCTTATCTTTTGAGATGCATACAAAAATCTCATCACAAATAATTTTTCCAATGTTAATGATGCGATTATGCAAAATAGAATGTATGAGCAAAAGACGTGGTATATCAACGGTAGTATTGTGTGTGGAGGGCATTAAAGAAGTTTTAACAAACTTATTCCATAGTTTTGCCTCGGGTTTAAGCCGAAGGCGATTTACCGTGCCCTTGTATTTACCGTCGTTCCAATGAGTTCCCGGTTGAGTGAGTTCTTGAAGCACCTTGTCGAGTTGCTTGGGATTGATTTGGTCAACGAAGGCTTGATGCTCGTCCTTCTCAATGTAAAGTCCGTAAAAGGTGTTGATGCTTTCGGGACTTATAAGTATGGCCTTGTCACGAACAAAAACATAAGGATTATCCGGGTTAGGTGAGTGAGCATAGAATTCTCTTACCCATAAGATGTTACCGGTTCGGTTGATGGCAAAAGATTTGCCACTTTTGATGTGCAATCCTCTTGAAGATGAATGGTTCAAGGCCGAAATCTTGATGAGAGTTGGAGTATTCAAAGCCTTGTTCTTCATGAATCTTCCGGCTTTCAAACTTGGATTTAAATCTTTCTTGAACCGCCGGTGTAGCAAACTTCTTGTATCTAGGTTCTTTGGAGGAACTTGGATGAACTAAAAGTTTAATCTTGGATGCCATGTATGATCTTGGTTGTGAGTAAAAACAAAGAAAAGAAAAGAAAAGAAACTAAAAAGTTGCAAGATATAAAGTAGGAATAGGTTAAGGGTGATGGGTTTTATAGAAAAGATAGGTGGGTGGGATTAGGGGAAATCGAAAAAAAAGGGTTTAGGGTTTGGTAGGAATTTTCGACAAAAGGGTTTTGGTTAGGATGAATTTGAGGCTTTATATAAGCCTTAGATTCAGCCCATTAGTTTCCTTGTTGAAGATGTTTTCCTACTTGGTTTAGAATTCCTTCTTTATCTTGAACTTCCTTTCCTACAATTCAAAACCAAATCAAATAAGGATTAAAATTAAAGATAAACTAATAAAGAAAATAAATAAAGATGTGTAATAGGATTCTTAGACTTGAATAAAAAAATCTATCCTAAAACTACTAATAATCGGCAAAATAATAAAATAATAAAAAAAAATCAAAAAAAATGAAAAATAAATAAAATAATTAAATAATCGACAAAAAACAAAAACAAAAATAAATAAAAATAAAAATATCAAAAGGGAGAGCATGCTCATGCATCTCCTAAATTGACCACTTCCTTGTTACGTTCCACATGGGCACCATTGTAGTACTTCAATCTTTGTCCATTAACTTTGAATTCATGGTTGTCAGAGATGGACTTGATTATCACAGCACCATGGGAGAATGGTTTGACGACTTCAAATGGTCCCGACCATCTTGATTTCAGCTTTCCCGGGAAAAGTTTTAGCCGAGAATTGAATAGGAGAACTAGTTGCCCTAGCGTGAATTGCTGTGGCAATAGTTTCTTGTCGTGCCATCGCTTTGTTTTCTCCTTGTAGATTCGTGCATTGTTATAGGCGAGTGCACGAAATTCTTCTATCTCATTGAGATCCATCAAGCGCTTTTGTCCGGCACTTTCCCAATCCATATTCACGGTCTTGATTGCCCAGTACGCCTTGTGCTCGATTTCCACCGGTAGATGGCATGTTTTGCCATAGACAAGTCGGAAGGGGGACATACCTAAGGGTGTTTTGAATGCAGTGCGATATGCCCAAAGTGCGTCATCTAGTCTTAATGACCATTCCTTCCTTGAGGGATTTACAACTTTCTCGAGTATTCCCTTCAACTCCCGGTTGAAATTTTTCGCTTGCCCGTTGGTTTGTGGGTGATATGCCGTGGCGATCTTGTGTGATATGCGAGCGTTGCAGCATCTTGGCAATTAGTCATTGTCAAAATGCTTGCCCCCGTCGCGATAATTGCTCTCGGCATCCCAAAAACGTAAATATGTTTTTTCTGCAGGAATCGTTTGCGGTCTTGGAATCATCGTTGGGAACTGCAGCTGCCTCTACTCATTTAGACACATAGTCGACGGCGAGTAAGATGTAGAGGTTGCGAATGAAGATGGGAAAGGTCCCATAAAATCGATCCCCATACATCGAGCAGTTCCACCTTGATGATGTTTCGAGTGGCATCTCATGTCGTCTAGAGATATTGCCTGTCCCTCCGCAACGATCACATTGCTTGTAAAAGTCTTGGGCATCTTTGTACAATGTTGGCCAATACAAACCGGATTGCAAGACTTTGGTCATGTGATACGAGTTCCTCCAAAATGTCCTCCATAGGGTGAAGAATGGCATTGCCGGAGTACATTATGTTGCTCTTCTTCAGGGACACATATGCGTATAACCTGATCTGCACATTGTTTAAACAAAAGAGGCAAGTCCCAAAAGTAATGCTTAGCATCATGGCGGAACCGCTTCTTCCCTTGGTGAGTAATACCATAAGGAAAAATACCTCAAACAAGGAAGTTAACTAAATCTGCGTACCAGGGTATTGCCGAGGCATGTGCTGCCGTGGTGACTGCTCCCAAAATTGCCGAGGCGTACGAGTCAAAGACTGTTGCGGCGTCGAGAGTTGCCGAGGCGTGTGCATCCATGGTTGCCAAGGCGTCATGGGTTGCCGAGGCGTTGAGGGTTGTCGAGGCAATTAGAATCTGTTCATCCGGGAATGCATCACATATCTCTAGATCCGCGTCCTCCTCCCTATTGCGTTCCAAACGTGATAAGTGATCGGCCACTTGATTTTCTGTTCCTTTCCTGTCCTTAATTTCAATATCAAATTCTTGTAAAAGTAATATCCAACGAATCAAACGAGGTTTAGCATCCTTTTTAGCAAATAAGTATTTGATTGCCGAATGGCCCGTATGAACAATTACCTTTGTACCAATTAAATAAGATTGGAACTTGTCAAATGCGAAAACTACAGCTAGTAACTCTTTCTCCGTTGTTGTGTAATTCACTTGAGCACCATTAAGAGTTTTACTAGCGTAGTATATCACATGGAAGGTCTTACCTGTGCGTTGGCCTAGGACTGCTCCTACCGTAAAATCACTTGCATCACACATGAGCTCAAAAGGTAGCGTCCAATCTGGTGGAACGACAATGGGTGCCGAGGCAAGCTTTTTCTTTAGGGTTTCGAATGCTTGAGTGCAAGAATCATCAAAATCGAAGACTTTATCCTGTTCAAGCAGATTACACAAAGGTTTAGTGATTTTAGAGAAATTATGAATGAACCTCCTGTAAAAACCTGCATGTCCGAGAAAACTTCGAATTCCTTTAACCGAATTTGGTGGGGGGTAATCTCTCGATCACGTCCACCTTGGCTTTGTCTACTTCAATTCCCTTGGATGAAATCTTGTGGCCGAGCACTATTCCTTCATCTACCATAAAGTGGCATTTCTCCCAATTGAGGACTAAATCCGTTTCTTCGCATCTTGCTAACACCTTCTCTAAATTGCCGAGGTAGCAGTCGAAGTCATTACCAAAAACCGAAAAATCATCCATGAAGATCTCAAGGAAGTCTTCGACCATGTCTGAAAAGAGTGCCATCATGCATCTTTGGAAGGTTGCCGGGGCGTTACACAGTCCGAACGGCATCCTTCGGAAGACATAAGTGCCGTATGGGCATGTGAAGGTTGTCTTTTCTTGATCTTCTGGTGCTATGGCAATCTAATTGTAACCTAAATAACCATCAAGAAAACAATAAAAAGGGTTTACCTGCAAGACGGTCAAGCATTTGATCAATAAAGGGTAATGGGAAGTGATCTTTCCTAGTGGCTTTGTTTAGCTTTCGATAGTCCATACAAACCCTCCAACCGGTCACAGTCCTGGTTGGGATAAGTTCATTATTTTCATTGCTTGCCACTGTTATACCTCCCTTTTTCGGTACACATTGTACCGGGCTTACCCACATACTATCAGAGATAGGGTATATAATGCCGGCGTCAAGCCACTTGATGATTTCTTTCATTACAACCCCTTTCATGGCATGATTCAGTCTCCTCTGGGCCTCAATTGAAGGTTTGTGATCATCTTCCAACAAGATCTTGTGCATGCACACCACCGGGCTAATTCCCTTCAAGTCGGCAATTGTCCACCCTATTGCCTTTTTGTGTAGCTTCAACATCTTGATCAGCTTCTTTTCCTGCTCAGGTTGTAACTTAGAAGAAATAATTACTGGCAATGTATTATCGGTCCCTAAGTATACATATTTTAGTTGCTCTGGCAATTGTTTCAACTCAAGAATTGGTGGTTGTTCAATTGAGGGTTTTTCGAGCTTACCTTCCTTACCTGAGTAGTCCAGTGGTTCAAAGTATGTACCTGGTCGGTTGACTAGCCAATTTGCCTCTTCTTGTTGTTCCTCATCGACCGGTTCTTCATACTCCTCAGGTTCCTCTTGATCGGCAATGTGGTTGCCGAGGCAACTAAATTCCTCATCGAAGTTAAACTCTGCCGTGGCATGAAGTAGTTGGCATTCTTCTGGATCATCGGCATGCCTTAGTGTTTGGAACACATTTAGTTTGACCTGCTGGTCATTCACCCTCATTGTGAGTTCTCCCTTTTCAACATCAATCAAGGTTCTCCCTGTTGCTAGGAATGGTCTCCCGATAATGATGGGTGCATGCTCATCTGATTTACAATCCAAAATAATAAAGTCAGCGGGAAAAATAAATTTATCAACTTTTACCAGTATGTCCTCGATTTTTCCCTCTGGATGCACATAGGATCTGTCGGCTAGCTGCAGCATAACTGTTGTAGGTCTTGCCTTCCCGATTCCTAGTTTCTGGAAAACTGATTTAGGCATCAAGTTTATGCTAGCCCCTAGGTCGCATAGTGCTTTCCCGATATAGTGATTTCCAATAGAACAAGGTATTGTGAAACTTCTGGGATCCTTCAACTTAGGTGGCATACGATTGTGCAACATTGCCATGCATCCCTCTGTCGCGGCAACTGTTTCAAACTCTCCTAGCCTTGTTCTTTTGGACACAATGTCTTTAAGGAACTTGGCATAGTTTGGCATTTGTTCAATTACTTCCACCAGTGGCAAGTTGATGTGGACTTGCTTTAGGATATCAAGAAACTTCTTGAATTGATATTCTTGCTTTTGTCGCTTCAGCCTTTGTGGGAATGGTGGTGGAAGTTGGATAACTTCGATCTTTTCATTTGTTTGAAACCTGATTGACGGCATTGCCGGGACATCTGGAGTTGCCGAGGCATTATCAACTGGGGTTGTCGAGGCATGCTTATCGCAAGTTGCCGAGGCGTCTTTATCGTCGATTGCCGAGGCATGCTTATTGCCGGTTGCCGCGGCAATTCCTGGTTCAGCATCTGAGGCTTTGTCGCTAAGTTCGTCTTGATCTTTTTGTGGAGTTTTGTTTGACGAGCGGGTTTGAACCTCTCTAAGTTGTTGGCCACTTCTGGTGGCGATTGCCTTACATTGCTCATGGCCAGTTCCTCTTGCGACTTCAGTAACGCTAGGTAAACCTCCTTGTGGTCTAGTGTTCAGATTTTGAGCAAACTGTCCGACTTGATTTTCCAATGATTTGATTGCCGCCTCTTGGTTTTGCAATCTCATCTCGGTCCTGTTAATAAAAGCATCATTTCTTTTTATGAAATTACTATTCTCAGCCATATAAGATTCGGTTTTCATCATAAAAGCATTTAGAGAATTTTCCAAAGAACTAGATGTCGTCAGTTGTTGCTGCGGCATCTGTTGCCGTGGCATATTCTGCTGGAATCTCGATGCTTGTGCATTCTGATTGTTCTGGTTTATAGCATTGTTGGGATTACTCCATGAAAAATTTGGGTGCTTCTTCCAAGCTGGATTGCATGTATTTGACATCATGTTGTTGCTCCGATTGTAATTCCCCACATAGAAGCTAGATTCCGGATTCTGCATACATTCAGAAGAATTATGGTTATCGCCACATAACTCACAAAAAGAATCCATTACCTTGACTTCATGTGTGTTGTTTAGTTTTTGCATGTTCTGGACCATCTTGGTTAAAGCGGCCAATTGTGCCGAAATTGAATCTGATGATCCTAGTTCATTATTGTGGCTTGGCGTCTAACTCCTCCTCTTCTAGTGGATGGGAATTGATAATCATTCTTGGCCAGCCTGTTTAAGATTTGCATTGCTTCTTCCGGCGACTTATCTAGGAGTATGCCGTTTGCCGAGGCATCTAGCATCATCCTTGTTGGTGTATTCACGGCGTTGTAAAACATTGTTACTTGAGTCCACACCGGGAATCCGTGTAAGGGGCATTTGTGTAGAAGTTCTCTATATCGCTCCCAAGCCTCGTACATGGATTCATCATCTGCCTGCCGAAAAGAAGTAATGTCGTTACGAAGCTTATCAGTCAAATTTGTAGGATTAAATCTAGCAAGGAAATCAGGACAAAGATCAGTCCAAGATACTATAGATCCGGCAGGAATGCTATTCAGCCATGTTTTCGCCCTATCCCTCAGTGAATAGGGGAATAATCTTAATCGTAGGACATCGGGGGTGACTCCGTGTATCTTGAACGAGCTGCAAATCTCGAGGAAAGATTTCAGATGTTGCCATGCATCTTGATTCTTTGAGCCGCCAAATTGACCAATTGTGTTGATCATATTAAACATTACCGGTTTCAACTCAAAGTGGTCGGCTTCAATTTCAGGTGCGACAACTCCTGGGTTAAGTCCATCAAGATCTTCTTCAAGATAGTCTCGAATAGTTCTGTTTTGTGCAAGAATCACTCCTCCTCCTGCTCGAACATCTTGATTCATATTGCCGTCTTCATTTGCCATTGCTTCTCTTATCCTTCGTCTAAGTCTTTGTAAGGTTCGTTCGATTTCTGGATCAAAGGGATATTACGGTGAAGTCGGTCTTGCCCTGTCATATACCAATGCAAAACAAAAGTTTGTTAGCCCTTTGAATTTTAAACAAGAAAAAAAAAGAAAGTGCAAGAAAGTAAAAACAAAGTCGCTATTGCCAATCCCCGGCAACGGCGCCAAAAACTTGTTGCGCGTAATAAGTGCTACGCAAATGTGCAAGTATACACGTCGCAAGTTATAGTATAAAAGATATCGTCTCCACAGGGATTGGTGCTACTTCAAGAATCTAGTCTCTTGTAATTGTAAAAATAAAAACACAAATAAAAGATTATAGAAGTTTAACTAATCTAGAAAGCAAATAAGTAAAAGAAAAAGATGAATTCAATTGAGAGAGATAGGCTAGGTTATCGTGAGTTGAGGTGTGATAGCCGATTGGATTGTCTTGGTAAAAGAGTGCACGGCAACTCAGTTGCCGTGGGCAACTTGCACGACGGGTTGCCTTGGCAACTAATTAATGGTTGCCCGGGCGACTAGTTGGGCAACTACTTGGGCGATCGGGCAGCAACTTCAAGGTTCGGCGGAGCGTTCTTCAATGGTTTCTTCTTATCCCTAAGTCGAAACTCTAGCTACTTGTGCATGCCTTGATAATACATCCCTGCGTGAATCAAGGGTGAACAACAACCAATCTTGCGCTCCTCTTAGCCGTTGAAATCCTTAACTTATTCCTAAGCCGGATTAATCTTCACCATCATTGGATTGAATAAAGATCATATTCATTCGTTTCTTGAATCTAACTCTCCCGATATTAGATAAATGGATGAAATCACGAGATCCTCTCCCAATTCACTCGCAAGCAATAATAAGAACCAAGAATGAATAAACCTTGAAATAGAAAAGTGCAAACTCTTATTACCTAAACAAAAACCAATAGTTTCTCACAACCACAAAACACAATAACCATAGCCAAGTAAATTTAGTTCATGGCTAGGTTCCAAAGAAACACAAGATAAACAATCCCTAGCATGAACCCAATCGAACAAGGAAGAAAAGATGAAGCTTGTCGAAAATTCCCCTTTGCTTCCTCTCTTGGTCTTGTCGAAATTCCCTCTTGCTCTCTCTATGCATCTTGTTGAAATCTCCTTGATATTTATATGGCTAGGCCAAAGTCCTTCTTTGAGGAGGAGTTTGAGTTGGAATTAAATTATCTTTAAAGAATATAATTCTTTATTATAATTTTATTCCTATTAGAACTTCTCCTATCTTCTTGGAATTTAATTCTTCTTTAATCTCTGCATGGAAATCAAATTCCTTTGGGCTTAGGCCTTGCTCCATGTCATCTTGGGCTTGTAAAGTCATTAATTTCGACATCCCTATTGCATTTTCTCTTTGTCGACAAATGCCATGGCAACTGGCTCGGCGTCTCCTTCATGCATTGCCCTGGCAACTAGCTCGGCATATCCTTCATGCATTGCCCTGGCAACTAGCTCGACATTGCTTTGGCAAGTGATCCTGCACATACACACACAAAAACACACCAAAGCAGCATCTATTTCCACAAAAATCACCAAGTTATGTAATCAAGCTCAACGATTGAAGGAAACATGGATTAATGCATGAATGGCTAACTATGCAACTAATATGAGCCTAAGTCTAACAATAATATGAGTAAAAAGGGTAAGAAAAATAGTACTTTTGAACACTTATCAATACTATTTTAAATTCTTGGATTTTAACTATGTTTTAAATTGTATAGACTTATGTTTTATTGGACTTATTATGTTTTTGGGCTTGAAAAAAAAACGGTTATTAGTAAGGGTTTTGAGCTTAGGGCCCAAATATGAAATTCGGGTCAAGGGTGTTACATTTAGTGGTATCAGAGCCTATGTTTAGTCATTTCTAAGAAGTCATCGGGGAAGTCTAGAGGAGTATATAGGTGTCTAGCGAATATATACGCATGAGTCGAAGTCGTACTTGTTTTAATATTGAAATTTGATGATGTGACCTTGTTTGTTTGTTGTTGAGAATAGAGTCATGCCAAGGAGGGCAAAAGACCATGAGAAAAGTTTTGGTTCTCGGGAAGGGAGCAATGATGAGGAATATATGCCTAGCGAGGAGAAAGTGTCGGGGGATACAGTTGATCATGTGGTCAACTATTTCTCACATTTGAACCGGGCATTGCACCAAATTGTGAAAGCTATACCGAGGGCATCTACTACCCCTTGAGAGGCACATGTTAAAAGGGTAAGAAGGCAGGGTGCTACGGACTTTCATGGGACGGGGCAAGAAAACCCAGTGCAAGCGAAACAATGGTTGCAAGATATGCGTTAGATTATGAGACAAATGAGATTGAAATCAAAAGTTAAGCCATTATGTGTTTTGTCCTTGTCGAAAGGTAACGCTAGAGAATGGTGGGAAACAGTAGAGCTTGGGTGATTCCCCAATCAACCAACTTGGGACGACTTCCTCGAGGAGTTCAAGAAGAAGTATGTGAGCGAGGCTCACATTGATACCTTGAGGGATCGGTTCAATCATCTTGTACAATAGAACCGATCAGTATTTGAGTATGAGCAAGAGTTTCTCTAGTTGAGTATATATGCCCCCGAGGTGGTCGCCACTGAAAAGATGAGGCGTAAGAGGTTCTTGAAGGGCTTGAGGAAATAAATTAAGACTTATCTAACTGCTGCACCACCTAAGGTGTTCTTCGAGTTGACTTCGAGTGCCAAGTCTCTTGAGCAGGTGTAAGGCTTAACGTATGGCCCGTCTGGTTGGCAAGGAAGTTCTGTTGAAAGGACTCAGAATCCCTTCAACAACTCGCAGACCTACTCTGGAAGGAGTAGAAACCAGTGGACCCATAATAGAGGAGCCTCAAATCAGGGTTGGAGATCAGACCAGAGATCTGAGTTAGTTGGCCGTAAGGAGCCATTTTTGTCTTCATCTATGATGATGTAATAACCCGTTTTTGTATGGGTTATCCAAACCCGTGCCCAATTACATAATCCATAACCAGTTACAAATTAACCCAAACCCATTATCTGGCCTAATTAAACCAGACCCTAACCCTAATTAACAATAGCCTTCAGCCATTCAAACCTTAAACTGCGCCGTTGCCGCCTCCACAGAAGCCGCCGCCGTCCATCAACAAGTCACCATCCATCTACCACTGTTCATTATTACCAGCCACAGAAACCCTAAAAAATTAAACCCTAAATGAATCCCTAAATTTATCCAAACCAACCCCTAATCAAAACCTAATCTGATCTAAGCCCCATGCCCTCTCTGTCACCACCGTACCCTGTCATCAACACCGCCCATGCCCTATCTTCACCAAAAACCCAAAAAGTTCGGCTTCACCCCTAAAAAATCCAAGCCTGCAGAATAGAAGATGAGGTTATTTTATTTCGGTTATAAAAGTAACCGAATAGCAAATGTAAGAGGGGGATGGGATTTCGAAAAATCTGTAAAAAAAAGGGAACTTTCATTCGAAAGAAAATTGTGAAAAAAGAAAAAATAATACAAAATCGGAGATATGAAGAGCAAAAAAAGGTCTTTTCTTTTTCATCATTGAATCATAAAATCAAAGTTTTTATTTTTATTTTTGAATCAAAAAAAGTAAAGAAAATACCTTATTGCTTCTTTTAAATTTCGAACGTTTTGGGTCTCAGATCCAAACCAAGCCTCCCCTTTTTGAATCACATGGCCGCCGGAGGAGACGACCTTGCCCTCCGATGAACAGCGGCAGCGTGGCTTAGGAAACTATGGTTTGTTTTTAGGGTTTGAAACGTTTAGAGAAAAGACCTGCTTTGATTTCAATTTTAACAGGGTAATGAATTGTTTTTACACTTTGTATCCGTTCCCTTGGGAGAAAGATGGGTTAATTATGCTCTTAGTCCCTTACTTTATTTACCCTTTTCGATTTTGGCCTCCTATTTTCTGCATTTTACCTTTTGATCCTTTTTATTATCCTTATTAATTATATATAATATATATAGGTATTTGTTATATTATATGTGTATATAAAGTATTATTATATATATATATTACATATCATACTATATAATGTATCATACTATATGCTATGTAATAATACGTATGTATATATTTATGGTGTTTTACCTTAATATATAGTTTATATATTTTATTATATTATGTAATATAGGTATATATATAGTATTAGTTACGTACATTATATGTGATATTATATAATATATGTTTGTTATATGTTGTCATATGTATATTTTGTATATATTTTCATATTGTTGTTATTTCATATTTGTACCTTATTATTTATATATTTACTTTTATATTGTCTATTTATATATTTGTTCAATCTTAATCCGGTCGTTTTCCAGATATTTTAAGTTACGTGTTTATTTTATTTCGCACTTTAATTTGCATATTTTCTTTTCTTGCAATTTAATTTATGCAATTTATATTTTTGCGTTTATTTAATTATTTACCTTTAATTTAATTATGCTATGTTCGTACATATTAAAAGCTATGTTTCACTAATTTCATTAATTTAGTTTAATACCCAAAGTCCCGATATTCTAGTGAGAGTGTCGTCCCGAGTCTTCGGGCGTCATCTCTTTTGGTATCGTGGGTTGTGGGTTAGGATATTCGAATCACTTTTATACAATTTTTGGGGATTAAATTTTAAATTAAATTTTAAATTTTTATTTTCTTGCAATGATAACACAAAATCAAACAGTACCAATTTTGGGCGTTGTGTGGTGCTAACCCTTCCCCACGCGTAACAGACTCCGGGACCCAAATTTTAAAATCTCTAGTTAAATTTTTTTACGGTGTCCGGCCTACCGAAGTGGCCAGTGGCGACTCCATCCATCTATCTTTTTATTTTAAAATTTTTCCTGGTATATTCTATTAGGAGTGTTATCCCAGTCTCCAGGTGTCATCTCTTTTGAATACTTTATTTTCAAATATTTTATTTCCAAACATTTTCCAAATTATTTTATTTTAAATTTTAAAAAAACCTTTATTATAGATGAGCCTATAAGGTTCACAGAGGAGTGCGGGCACACCGGTTTGCGATTAGTGTGGACGCAAGCACAAAAATGAGTGTTGGAGAGCAGTAAAAGTTTATTACCAGTGTGGATACCGAAACATCTCGTTAAAAATTGTTCAGTAGCTGTTTGACCTCCCCATATCCAGTTCAAAGGATTGTATATCCGGCTCAAAGGGGTTGAGGCCTTGCTTAGAGAGGAGCGAGCCATGTATCGGGAGGCACCTTTCAATCTACTTCGAGAGCACCAACTAGGCAGTATGCGATCCGGGCTCAAGAGGACTGCACAGCTACAAATGTTATTTCAGGTACGTTCACCTTGTTCTCAATCTCTATAGTTGCTCTTGTGGATTCGGGATCTACCCACTCCTACATTCATAGTGGGATATCTCAATAGTGGGGTATTCTTGTCAAAGACCTTGAGATAAGGGTCTGTGTGACTAGTCCTTTAGGGTTCAATGTGTTGGTAGATAAGGTGTATTGAAAGTGCCCTATTGAGGTTTAAGGGTTATTTTTCCCAGCATATCTAATGGTTCTACCATTTCAAAAGTTCGACGCCATCTTGGGAATGGATTAACTCTTCGAGCATAGTGTTATTCTAGGATGTAGAGCGAAGAGCTTGAAGCTTCGTGTTGCGGATAGGTCTAAGCTTGTTGTGAGAGGAAAAAAAAAACGCGTGCCTTTCTAGTGTGGTATTGAGTTTGTCGGCTCAGAGGTTAATGCAACAAGGCTGTGAAGCCTTCTTGGCTCATGTGGTTGATGCAAGGATTGAGGGTCCGATGCTTGAGAACCTTCAGACTATTAACGAGTTTATCAACTTATTTTTGAAAGAGTTACCAGGACTACCTCCTGACTGTGAGTTAGAGTTTTGGATTGATGTAATGCCTGGTATAACACCAGTACCCATCGTAGCGTATCAGATGGCACCGATGGAAATAAAAGAATTAAAGAAGCAAATCCAAGATTTTCTAGAGAGAGGTTTTATCAAACTAAGCATCTCACCTTGAGGAGCACTGGTCTTGTTTGTCAAAAAGAAAGATGGGTCTATGAGGATGTGTATTAATTACAAGCAGCTCAACAAGGTAATGATAAAGAACCGTTATCCCCTTCCAAGGATTAATGATTTGTTTGACCAGTTGAGAGGTGCCCGTGTGTTTTCTAAGATCGACTTGAGGCCGGGATACTACCAGTTAAAGGTAGTGGATGAAGATGTCCAAAAACCGCTTTTAAGACGTGGTATGGGCACTATGAGTTCTTAGTAATGCCATTTGGGCTTACCAATGCACCTGCGGCTTTCATGGACCTAATAAACTGAATCTTTCAACCGTATCTGTATCACTTTATGGTGGTCTTCATTGATGACATCTTGGTGTACTCGCACTAGAAAGAGGAGCACGACTACTATCCGCTTGTGGTTCTACAGACTCTTAAAGATAAACATCTTTTTGCAAAGTTTAATAAGTATGAATTATAGCTTTTAGAAGTGGCATTTCTTGGCCACATAGTTACCACAGATGGGATCCGCGTGGGCCCTTAAAAAATTTAGGTTGTGGTAGAGTAGAAGCCCCCAAGGACTGTCTCGAAAGTCTGAAGTTTTTTGGGGCTTGTCAGATACAATAGGAGGTTTGTAAAGGTTTCTCCATTATAGCCGCACCGTTGACCTAATTGTTGCAAAAAGGGGCCCCGTTTGAATAGAACGAGAAGAGACAATAGTGCTTTAAACAATTAAAGGCCTACCTCACAGAGGCCTCGTTTTAACACAACCTGAATCGGGGAAGAATTCTATTGTGTTTGGTGACGCGTCTTTGAATGGGTTTCGTTGTGTCCTTATACAAGAGGGTAAGGTGGTTGCTTACGCTTGAAGGCAACTTAAACTACAAGAATGGAATTACCTTACCCATTATTTGGAGCTCGTTGTATTCATCTTTGCATTAAAGATTTGGAGGCACTATCTCTATAGGGAGAAGTGTTATATCTATACGGACCACAAGAGTTTAAAATACCTGCTTACCCAAAAAGATTTGAATCTGAGATAGCGCTGTTG
This sequence comes from Hibiscus mutabilis, assembly GCA_019671005.1. NCBI lineage: Eukaryota > Viridiplantae > Streptophyta > Magnoliopsida > Malvales > Malvaceae > Hibiscus > Hibiscus mutabilis. Next base: position 41,543,282 of record CM033732.1, read on the forward strand.
GATCAAGTTGTTAAAAAATTATGACTGCATCATTGAATATCAACGAGGCAAGGCAAATACCTTAAGTCATAAGTCTATGTCAGATTTTAGAGCCATGTTCACTCGCTTAAAGATGACCAGGGATGGTGGACTCCTAACCGAGCTTCGGTTTGAGCCTATATTGGTACAAGAGATAAAGCGAACTTTGGTTTTGAATGAAGACTTGGTAGCACAGATTGAGACGATTCAGAGAGGTGAAGCCTCAAACTTTGAGGTACGAGATGAGGGGTACTTGTACTTCAGAGGTCGATTGTGTATTTTAGCTTTGGAGGATTTGAAGGATCGCATCTTGAGAAAGGCACACCTTAGTTCTTTCGTCGTACATTCAAGGAGCAACAAGATGTACCAAGATCTTCATCCTTTTTATTGGTGGCCGAGTATGAAAAAGTATGTCTCTGATTTTGTGACAAGATGCTTAGCTTGCCAACAAGTGAAGGCAGACATCAGGTTCCATTAGGGTTACTTCAGCCGAATCAGATTCCACAATAGAAGTGGGATCAGATCACCATAGATTTTGTCATTAGCTTGTCGATGACCCAAAAGAAACATGATGCTATTTGGGTGATAGTGGATCGTTTGACCAAGTCTCCTCATTTCTTTCTTGTACGCATGGATTTCACCTTGGAGAGGTTGGCTCAGCTATATATCAAGGAGATAGTGAGGTTGCATAGAGTGCTATCATCGATCATTTCGGATAGAGACCCACGTTTCACAACTAGATTATAGAAAAAGATCTATAGTGCTTTGGACACCAAGTTGCATTATAGTATAGCTTTTCACCCTCAGATCGATGGCTAGTCTGAGCGTGTTATCCAGATTCTTGAAGATATGCTCTGATGTTGCATTGTGGATTTTGAGGGAAGTTGAGAGGAGCAGCCACCGCTTGTTGAGTTTGTATACAACAACATGTATCAATCGAGCATTAGGATGACCCCTTTCGAAGCTCTTTATAGACGTAAATATAGGACACCTTTGTGATAGACCGAGCTTATTGAGAAAAAGGATTGTAGGGTCCGATCTGCTTAGACAAACCAAAGAAAATGTTTAGATTATCAAAGAAAGGTTGCAAGCGGCCTTTGATCGTCAAAAGGCCTATGCGGATCAGAAGCGCAAACACATTGAGTATGATGTTAGTGAAAAAGTATTTCTCAAGGTATCTCCATGGAAAAAATCATCCGATTTGGACGCAAAGGAGAATTGATCCTAAGGTACATCAGACCATATGAGGTGCTTAAGAGAGTTGGGCCAGTAGCTTATCGGCTGGATTTGCCTCCGGATTTGGCGCGTATGCACGATGTTTTTATGTGTATATGTTGAGACGCTAGCGTTTTGCCCCTTCGCATGTCATACCGCTCGAGGACATTGATCTTAACGCAGATTTGACATATGAAGAAGAACCAATGAGAGTGCTTGATAGAGGAGTCAAAGAGCTACGTAACAAGTGTATACCCCTTGTAAAGATGCTGTCGAGGAACCACATAATTGAAGAGACTACGTGGGAGTTTGAGGCTGAGATAAAAGAGCTCTATCCTTATTTGTTTCCACCAGGTAAATTTAGAGGATGGAATTTTCTTTACAGAAGGGCGAATTGTCATGACCCGAACTTTGAACTCGAGTATCGGGTTAACCCGAGGCAAGGGCCTCATGTTTAGGCCATGTTATTGGGCCTTATGAACCATTTTGGGCTTGGGTCTTTAGTTAGGTGTGGGCTTGAGAAAATAGCTTGAGGGTATTTTGGTAAAATACCAAAATAGGGTGAAAAGAGGGGGAAGCTTTAATTCTCTACAATATGCAGAAAATGGTGATATCATCACCTTTACATTTTCTTCCTCTTTCTTAAACCCATTCTTTTCTTCAAACACCATCACCAAAGGTAGGATTTTGAAGTTTAGCCTCTTGAATCACGTTTGGTTTGTAGAAGGAAGTTTTATCAGCATTCAAGGATCTACATTTCAAGGTAAGAATGGTTAGATTTCATGGAGAAGGGTTTTTAGTGGGGGTTGTGGAGGGAGAACATGAATGGGTTTTAAGATCTTCATTCTCGTTTAGCTATGTGTTTTTGGCTCCCTTAATTCCCCAGCAATGTTGTAACATGTTTGGTAGCTTCTCTTGTAGTGGAAGAGGTTGGGAACTCTTCCAAGGATCAAGAGAAGAGCAAGGCTTGAATTTGCGCTAAAGGCTTCATTCTTAGTTGTGGAATCAAGGTTAGTACACCACTAACTCCTGTGAATTCCTGCAACTCATAAAAATAGGCTTTGGTGCATGATTTTGGTATTTGTGGTTTGAGTATACTTTGGGTGACCTTCAATGGTAAAATGTGGAAATGATGTTGTTAGGGCTTAAATTTGTAGTAACTCACTTAATAACTTCATCATAACTTGTAGGAACGATTTGGGGCTTAACCATATAGGTTAAGTGAGATTTCTAGATAAAATCTTAGCCAGATTTGGAATTCTGGGCTCACGTACCGATACAGGGTATCCAGTATCGGTACGCTAGGGTACGTATCGGTACTACTGTTCTATTGTCTGAGAAAGGTTTTCGTGTATCGGTACGCAAAGATAAGAGTATTGATACAGGGTGGAGCATGTATCGATGCTGAGTACCGATACGGATGAGAGCGTATTGGTACGGCTTGAGGCACAAAATCTTTCAAACCTAATTTGAGTATCGGTACTCCGGGAGGAGTACCAATACCTAGAAAGGTGTATCGATACCTATTTAGGAGTATCGGTATTCGTTGGGCAATCTGCCCTATAAATTTGAGGTTGCGTTTGGCATTTTTATAATTCGAGGCAAAGGGCCTAAAAGGTCTCTTAAGGTATAAAATGAATATTAAAACTAAGAAACGGAGATTTAAACCCCGTATGTGAAATAAAAAGACTAATAATTCGGTAAATATTGGGTAAATTATGTGAAGTATAAACCCATAGGGATCCTAGGTGGATCGATCGATGCTGTGTGGTGGCTAGGGCCTTTGCTGTGTGCTGATGGGTTGCCTAGATCGTTGAGTCATCCCTTGTTGTTGGGATTTGGATACCCCTAGAAGTGTGTTGCAACACCTTGAAGACTCCCGGATGGAGGATCATGATACTTTGTGGACGCGGGCCTCATCCCCACGAGTATATGATCTCAATCCTTTATGGACGCAGGCCTTACTCGTAGTGTATGATCTTGATGCTTTGTGGACGCGAGCCTCACTCAAGGTGTAGGATTCCGATACTGTGTGGACGCGGACCTCACTTAATGTTGTTGATTTATCTATGTGATGTTGTGTGGATCTTGATGGTATATGTACTTGCTGTATGCGAGATCATACATTCATGATGCTATATGTTTAGGCGATTATGGTAGCACCACTGTTATCTTGCCATGATATCATTCATGTTGCATTGCTTTATCTGTAATTTGCATGAAGCATGGTTGAGTGGCGGTGTACGCACTAAGCTTTGTTAGCTCAGCGTTCAGAATCGTTGTTTTCGTTCGCAGGTAAGTAAGTCGATGTGTGGCTTGGAAGAGCACCATCAAGGCTTGGATTTCAACATCGACTTTAGTTGTTGAGTACAACTGCTAGATGTAATGGGCTATTTATTCCGTAGGACCCTATATGTAATTTGTAACTCTTATTTTGTACTAAGTGGTTGAAGTCGAATGTTTAAAGTATTGTAATTGGAGCTCCACTAATACTATTTTAAATTCTTGGATTTTAACTATGTTTTAAATTGTATGGACTTATGTTTTTTTGGACTTATTTTGTTTTCAGGCTTGAAAAAGAAAAAAAATATTAGTAAGGGTTTTGGGCTTAGGGCCCAAATGTGACATCCAGGTCAAGGGTGTTATACTGCCACTTCACCCCTCCGTTAGTTTTTTAACGGTGGTGGTCAAAATAGGACCAATGTAAAAGTTTGATGGTCTGATTTACGAGTTGCATAGTTTTGTGGTCAAAATAGGTACGCCCAAATAGTTCGGTGGTCACCTGAGTAGTTTACCCTTACTATTATTTTAGGCTTAAGGGTACTAAAAGCCTTCAAACTTTTTCTAAAAAATTAATTAAGTCCTCAAACTACTTTTGCACTCAATTAAGCCCTTGGACTATAAAATTTCATCAATGTACCCCTTTGACTGACGAAATTAATTGATGATCGTTAATTTCGTTAAAATTGCTTAATTGTCTCGTTAAAATTACCATCTCAACCGTTTAAAGCTGCCATGTCAGCATGACTTGACAATTAAATAATTAAATAAAAATATGGATCAATAAAAAACATGTCATTCGGAATAATAATTTTTAAAAAATTAAATTAAATTTTAAGGATTAACAACCCCAATTTCAAAAAACCCTAACCCATTAATCCCAAAATTCCAAATTAAATTCATCATTTCATTCCTCAATATTTTCGTTCTTCCATTCATCGGTGTCGGTAAAGTCATTATCACCATCAGTTATTTTCGGTTGATTGGTGTTCGATTCTCTGCCTGAAGAATATATTTTTGTTCATAAACAGAATGGGTTATACTTTTGATGAACTTAAGTTCTGAACATAACTTTTTTTCTTTTTCTATTACTGCAAGTTTATATGATTATGTTTAGGGATGTAAAAATAGGTAATCGAATGGGTTTCAGGTCGGGTCCTGTCGGGTCGGGTCAAATCGGATACAGGTCATTTTAGGTCGATTTGACGTTTCGACTCGATTCGGGTCGGGTGCGGGTCAGTTTCAGGTTGGGTTCATTTCAGGTCGGGTTCATTTCGGGTCGGGTTCATTTTAGGTCGGGTCAAAACGGTTCGGGTCCGAATTAGTTAATTAACGGGTTAATTCGGGCTCGGGTAGACATCAGGTCGGGTTTATTTCAAGCTGGGTAATTTCAAGTCGGTTTCATTTCGGGTCAGGTTAATTCGGGTTTCGAATTCGTATTAAGTTTGAGTTTGGTACAAATAGTCGATAGACTTTGGGTTGGGTCATTTCGAGTGAATTACTTAACGCCTTTGTCGAACACGAATCACATTAAAAATAAATATTAGGCACTAGAATGAACAAAAAAATCATCGTTATTTAAAAATTAGAGTAAATTACAAAAAATAGAAATAAATAAGGGTCAATTTCGGTGAAAAATAAAATTTTAGGGACTAACATGAACAAAAATATCATCATATTAAAAATATTGGACTAAATTATAAAAATATAAAAAATAGGGATTACTTTTGGTTAAAAATAAAATTTTAGGGACTAACATGGACAAAAATATCATTATATTAAAAATTAGACTAAATTACAAAAAATGAATAGGGGTCAATTTCAACTAAAAATTAAATTTTAGGTACTAGACTAAACAAAAATATTATTGGACTAAATTGCCAAAATTTTAAATAAATATAGGGCAATTTGACTAAAAATTAAATTGTAGGGACTAGAATAAACAAAAATATTATTCAACTAAATTACCAAAAATAAAAATATATATGGGTCAATTTTGGCTAAAAATAAAGTTTTAGGGACTAGGATGAACAAAAATATCATCATATTAAAAACATTGGACTATATTACAAAAATTTAAAATAAACAGGGGTCAATTTCAGTTAAAAAATTAGGGACTAATATGAACAAAAATATACCCTTAAATTGAATTAGGGATACTTGTGACTAAATTGAATTAAACTAAAACTTAAAAGTAAATATTAGGACTAAAATGCAACATTTAAAACACATCAGGACTTAAAGTGTAATTAATCTCTAACCTAAATTATAGGTGGCTTATTTCCCTCTAAAATTTTGTCCTTTCCCTCCTTTTTTATCAATTATCTATTTCTTTTTTTAATTAAAATGAAAGGTATGAGGGAATTAGGGAAAGTAGTCTCGCCTGATTTTTTAGGTTAGGGACAATTTTTTAGCGCTTTTGACTTTAGATATTTTTATTTAAGTCGTAAATTTTCAATTTTAGGTTTTAATTTAAATCAATTGAGTCCAAATTTAGATTAATTTAATTGAAATTCCACATTTAGTTTTAGAATTCTTTTAGTTATGTCTGTGATTTATGCTTCTAGGTTTTAATTTAGCTCAATTAGATCCTGAGTTTAATAAGTTAATTCCATTCGAACATTATTATTATTATTATACCATATAAATTTTGATTTAATATAATTATATACAAAATTTTGATTTGGATGTAAACATGTAATTTTACACATGAAAGTTGAAATTTTAATTTAGTTTAATTGTACACATGAAGCTTTGATTTCAAATTCAAATGCATAAATTAGAAAGTTGAATCGAAATTAATCATAAATCAATAACCCTAAACTAAACCATAAACCGTTAATACTAAACCCAAAAGCATAAACCTTAAGGAATCAAAATTAATTTCATAAACCAATAACCATAAGCTAAACCATAAACTACTGACACTAAACAATAAATCATTGATACTAAACCCTAAACGTTAAGGAATCCAAATTAATCACATGAACCAATAACACCATCTTTACTTTATTAGACTAAATTATAAAAATTAGAAATAAAAATGAGTAAATTTTAGTTAAAAACAAATTTGTAGGGACTAAAATGAATAAAAATATCATCATATTAAAATTTTGGACTAAATTACACAAATTAAAAATAAATAAAGATTAATTTCGGTTAAATAAAGATTTGTAGGGAATTAATTGAACACTAAACTACACCATAAACTCTAAAGCATTAACACTAACCCCTAAATGATAAACTATAAACTACAGCATATACTCTAAACTACTCCAAAAACTCTAAAGCATTAACACTAGCTCCTAAATCATAAACCATAAACCTTAAGTCATAGAAATTTTAGGGACTAACATGAACAAAAATATCATCATATTAAAAATATTGGAGTAAATTACAAAAAATAGAAATAAATAAGGGTCAATTTTGGTAAAAAATAAAATTTTAGGGACTAACATGAACAAAAATATCAGCATCTTAAAAATATTGGACTAAATTACAAAAAATGAATAGTGGTCAATTTGAACTAAAAATTAAATTTTATCTACTAGAATAAACAAAAATATTATTGGACTAAATCGCCAAAAATATAAATAAGTATGGGGCAATTTTGACTAAAAATTAAATTGTAGGGGCTAGAATAAACAAAAATATTATTCGACTAAATTACCAAAAATAGAAATATATATGGGTCAATTTAGGCTAAAAATAAACTTTTAGGGACTAATGTGAACAAAAATAAACCCCAAATCCCTAAACCAATCCCATAACCCCAAACATTCAACATAAAACATTTACCCTAAACCCTAAATCTTATAATCATTGATAATTAAAGTCCAAGCTAAATCCCTAATCCCTAAACTATTCATATAATCCTGGACACTCAACTTAAAACATATATTATACCTCTAAACCCCAAACCTCAACCCCTAAATCTTATAAACACTAATAATTAAAGTGCAATCATAATCCCAGAATCCCTAAACTAATCTCATAACCTCAAACATTCAACTTGAAACATGTATTAAACCCCAAAACCCCAAAACTCAACCCCTAAATTATACAATCACTAATAATTGCTACTTGAAAGCCTAATCCCCTAATTCCTAACTAATCCCATAACTCCAAACACTCAACTTTGCACATTTACCCCTAAACCCCAAACCTCAACCCTAAATCTTTCAATCACTAATAATTGCTACTTGCAAGACTAACCCCCTAATCCCTAAACTAATCCCATAACCCTAAACACTAAACTTGACACATTTACCCCTAAATCTTACAAACACAACTAATTTTAATTAAATACATTATAATTAAAATTATAATAATTTGAACATTAAATTAAATATTAATTAAAAACATTAATTTTATAAATTTTAATTAAATATTAATTTAAAGTTATAATTTAAATAAATTAAATATACACTAATAATTTAATTAAATACATTATAATTAAATACATTATAATTAAAATTACAAGAATTTAATTATTAAATTAAATATTAATTTAAGGGTTATGATCCACTTATATGGTGTAAAACTCATTTAGTTTTATACTAATTTTAGACCGTTGGATGATGGTAATAAATGAGTGTAAAACTAAATGAGTTTTATACTATATAACTGGATCCCATCCCTTAATTTAAATATATTAACTTTATAATTTTTAATTAAATATTAATTTAAAGTTATAATTTAAATAAATTAAATATAAATTAATAATTTTAATTAAATACATTATAATTAAAAATTAATTTAAATATTAATTAAATACATTATAATTATTAATTAAAATAAAATTATTAAAATAATATATTTACCTTAAGTATAAATGCACCCTTAAAAGGGTCTGGCCGAAGCCCTAGCCCCCTAAAAATATTATATATATATATATATATATATATATATATATATGATCCACTTACACATAATATAAACAATTATAAGTGATCAAAACATTATTTTTTTAAAATTTAAAGAATAAAAATGAAAATTTATAAAAATATAAGTGACCAACCATTTTGTTTACCCTATAAGAAAAAAAATCAATGGCATTAGTGCCAAAATCCTAAAATCTTCCCGCCATTTAAAATATTAAAATATATAATTATAATCCTAATTTTATTGAAATCAAAGGCATTCAAAAACTCTCCCCGCCATTTATAACATTAAAATATATAATTATACTCTCAAGTTTACTTCATTTTCATCAAAATTATTTGTCAACAACTTTAATTTGTGTACAATAATTAAAAATTACGGTATTATAATTACAACTATGAATTTAAAATAACGGAAACTGTTAACCTTCTAATATTTGAATTTTGTCAAATCAAAAAAAAGTTTTCAATCTTCCCAAATAAAATTTGGTCAAATTAATTAATAAATTTTGGTTAAGTTAATAAAAAAGACAAATGAATATCTGTACTTAGTAGTGTCAAGTGTAATTTGGTTAAAAGAAAACATAAATATGCTTTTTTCTTTCCTTTTTTAAATTTTAATTGATTATATACGTAGGACTAGAAATTTGGAGTAGAATAAAATACAAAAAAATGAATAGGGGTTAATTTGGAGTAAAAATTAAATTTTAGAGACTAGAATAAATTAGATTAAATTGTCAAAAATATAAATAAATATGGGGCAATTTTGACTAAAAATTAAATTGTAGGAACTATAATAAACAAAAATATTATTAGACTCAATTACCAAAAATGGAAATTCCACTAATTCCCTCCAAAATTTTGGGTGGCTTATTCCTCTAATTCCCTCCAAATTTTGGGTGGCTTTTATCCCTCCAAATTTTTAGACTAAAAGTAAATTAATCTCAAACCTAAAAAATGGGTGGCTTATTTCCCTCCAAAATTTTGTTTTTCCCCTTTTTTACCAATTGTTTTTTTTTTCAACCAATTGTTTTAGTTTAATTCAATTGAATCCCAACTTAGATTAATTTAATTGAAATTTCACATTTAGTTTTAGAATTATTTTAATTATGTCCGTGATTTATGCTTCTAGATTTTAGTTTAGCTCAATTAGATTCTAAGTTTAATGAGTTAATTCAATTCAAACATTATTATTATTATTATAACATATAATAAACTTTGATTAAATATAATTATACACAAAATTTTGATATGGATGTAAACATGTAATTGTACACATGATAACATCAACATGAAATTTAAAACTTTAATTTAGTTCAAACTTAGTAGTTCAACCTTGACAAATAATTTATATTGAATGAGTTACTAAGCATTGAATTATTTAAAAATTTCAAACTTAGTAGTGTCCAATGAATATATATATCCTATATTTCCTTTTTTTGATATTTTTAATTGATTATATATGTATATATAACAAAAATATTATTTAACACTTTAAATTGATTTAAAAAATAATAGTTTACATTTATCAACACTTTAAATTCATCAAATCATAGGCTTCCTCAATTACATGTTAGGTAAATCAAGCCAGGTCAATATTAGTTTAGGTCAACAGCAGGTCGGGTTCAAAACAAGTCATGTCAATTAACAGGTCGAGTTCAAAATAGGTCGAGTAAAATCGGATCTCGGGTCGATTCAGTCGAGTAATATCGGTTATCTGTCAGGTTAGTCTCGGGTTCGGGTTCGTTTTAGTCGGGTGCATGTCGAGTTTCGGGTCCACAGTAACATATTCAATTCGGGTTCGGGTCGTTCTCAGTCGGATGCAGGTCGGGTTCGGTTATTACAACAACAGGTCCAACTCGAGTTCGGGTCAACAACAGTCGGTTACAGATCGGTTTTAGGTCATCGCATCCTCGGGTCAAACCAGGTTCTGACTCGAGCAGGTTTCAGTCGGGTATTCAGGTCGGGTCAGCTTTTTACATCCCTAATTATGTTTTTCTTTTACTTTTGTTATTGATGAAAAATGCTCGAATAGTTACAACAGAGGTTTCTCAAGGTAGGAATAATGCTCATATATAAATGTGCAGATAATGCTCGAGGCTAAGTTTAAAAATGGTGATATTGATCCAGAATTGGAAATTAAATTAGATTAAATGTTTTAAGGTATCAAATTTTGCGCACTCATTTAGTTTACAGCCGATTGATGGAACCGATGACGATGAACCACTTAAAGTAGAGGATAGGGAGGTTGTTGTTTGTTGATGTAGAGGAGATTCAAATGCAGAAAAAGGCAATGGGTGAACATTTGAATGAGATAGATAATCATTTTATGTAACATAATCCTTTAGTTCACTCTAAATCCGAGCCACAATAGAAGAAGTCCCTGAAGTCGGACTCATCTCATACAAACAAAGATAAAGAAAAAATTGTAACAAAGGAGATAAATGCCTTATTCGATACTGGCTCATATAGGAATGAAGATGATGACTTCACCAATGCCGACAATGGATGAACGAAAATAATGAGGAATGGAATGATGAATTTGATTTGGAATTTTGGGATTAATATGTTACGGTTTTTTGAAATTGGGGTTGTTAATTCTTAAAAATTAACTTAATTTTTAAAAAATTATTATTCTGAACGACATATTTTTTTATTGATTCATATTTTTATTTAATTATTTTACTACCAAGTCAATCTGACATGACAGCTTTAAACAGTTGTGATGGTAATTTTAACGAGACAAGTTAGCAATTTTAACGGAATTAATGGTCAACAATTAATTTCGTTAGTCAAAGGGATACACTGATGAAAATTTATAGTTCAAGGGCTTAATTGAGTGCAAAAGTAGTTTGAGGGCTTTTAATACCCTTAAGCCATTATTTTATTATTATTTTTTTTGGATTTTTTAATAACTAAGTTTATTTGTAGTAATTATTATGTCCTAGTAATTTGTAATTTGATTTTTTATTATTTTCAAATGTAACTTTTAATAACATATTCAATTAACTCTCGATTTACATGTGATTCTATTTATTGTTGGTCGGTGAACTACCAAATTTAAATTTTTGGATCCGCCTTTGATCTTACCTAGAGGGGAAGGGAAGGGAGAAGGGGAAGGAAGGGGTACACTTAGTGAGTCTAGAACTCATGACTTACGAGAATATGAGGGAACAAAGATGAGAAGTTTAGCCAACCGATTACATGTAGTTGCTCATACTTAAACATTTTTTGAACAATTTCTACATAGGAGAGGGAGAAGGAAAATTTTGCTCCTAATGAGTCTTGAACTCACAACCTAAAGAAAAAAGAGGGTGTCGACTGAGAGCATTAACCACATACTCTAGAGAATGTTGATCATACTTAAACATTTTTAAAACTTAGTCTTAAGTACTTAATTGATATATGAACTTGCAAACCGTCACATAAATTAATCCAAAATTCAACTCCGTTAAATTTTTTGGGTAAACTACACCAGTAGTCACCGATCTATGGTTTCTTTCTTATTTTGGTCACCGAACTATTTTTTTTTGGCAAAAACATCACTAACGTTATGTTTCTTTCCTATTTCGGTCACTGGCCGTTAAAAACTTAACGGTTTTGCTAACGTGGAATTTTTTTTTTTAATTTTCCATGTCATTTATTCTCTCTCCTCGTAAGCAATATATGAGTCTTGAACTCACAACCTAAAGAAAAAAGAGGGTGTCGACTGAGAGCATTAACCACATACTCTAGAGAATGTTGATCATACTTAAACATTTTTAAAACTTAGTCTTAAGTACTTAATTGATATATGAACTTGCAAACCGTCACATAAATTAATCCAAAATTCAACTCCGTTAAATTTTTTGGGTAAACTACACCAGTAGTCACCGATCTATGGTTTCTTTCTTATTTTGGTCACCGAACTATTTTTTTTTGGCAAAAACATCACTAACGTTATGTTTCTTTCCTATTTCGGTCACTGGCCGTTAAAAACTTAACGGTTTTGCTAACGTGGAATTTTTTTTTTTAATTTTCCATGTCATTTATTCTCTCTCCTCGTAAGCAATATATGTTATTTTATAATATTTTTATTCAAACTAACAGGATGGTGATAATTATCACTGCCTATTAGTAGAATAAAAGGAATGAAAAATCAAGCCCCTTATGCAGCCAGAGAGATGGTGACACGTGTAACTGCCTAATAGGATGGTGACACATGTAACTGCCTATTAGTCGAATCTCTCTGGCTGCATAAGGGGCTTGATTTTTCATTTCTTTTATTCCACTAATAGGCAGTGACACGTGTTACCATCCTGTTAGTTTGAATAAAAATATTATAAAATAATATATATTGCTTACGAGGAGAGAGAAGAAATGACATGGAAAATTAAAAAATAAAATAAAATTCCACGTCAGCAAAATCGTTAAGTTTTTAATAGCCGGTGACCAAAATAGGAAGGAAACACAACGTTAGTGATGTTTTTGTCAAAAAAATAGTTCGGTGACCAAAATAGGAAGGAAACATAACGTTAGTGATATTTTTGCCAAAAAATAGTCCAGTGACTAAAATAGGAAAAAACCATATTCGGTGACTACTGGTGTAATTTACCCAATTGTTTTTAATATAACACCTCCTGTCAATCACAGGATGCTACATATATTTAAAATGGACCATTAAACTCTACGATAACTATATTTTTTCTGACCTACTTAAAATTTATCACATATATTAATCTAAAATTTTATTTAAGTTTTCTTCATATGTGACCTCCAATAACTTAATTAACGTCGTGTGTAGGGGTCTACATTATTCGGTTTATCAAATCAAATTTTTTTGATTAATCGGTCGCTTAATTTAGGTAAGATCGGTTAACAGTTAATTTTTTTTTCAAAATTCGATTCTCGTTTAAATCGGTTTGAAATCGATCAATTAACCGAACTAACCGAAATTATTGGAGTATTAAATATTATATATATATATATATATATATATATTTGGGTAAACTACAACAGTAGTCACCGAATTATGGTTTCTTTCCTATTTTGGTCACCGAACTATTTTTTTGGCAAAAACATCACTAACGTTATGTTTCTTTCCTATTTTGGTCACCGGCTATTAAAAACTTAACGTTTTTGCTGACGTGGAATTTTATTTTATTTGTTTTTAATTTTTCATGTTATTTCTTCTCTCTCATCGTAAGCAATATATGTTATTTTATAGTATTTTTATTCAAACTAACAGGATAGTGACACGTGTCACTACCTATTAGTGGAATAAAAGGAATGAAAAATCAAGCCCCTTTATGCAGCCAGAGATATTCGACTAATAGGCAGTTACACGCGTCACCATCCTATTAGGCAGTTACACGTGTCACCATTGTGGAATAAAAGGAATGAAAAATCAAGCCCCTTATGCAGCCAGAGAGATTCGACTAATAGACAGTTACACGTGTCACCATCTCTCTGGCCACATAAGGGGCTTAATTTTTCATTCCTTTTATTCCACTAATAGGCAGTGACACGTGTCACTATCCTGTTAGTTTGAATAAAAATATTATAAAATAAAATATATTGCTTACAAGGAGAGAGAAGAAATGACATGAAGAATTAAAAAAATAAAATAAAATTCCACGTCAGCAAAACTGTAAAATTTTTAAAATAGTTCGGTGACCAAAATAGGAAAGAAACCATAGTTCGGTGACTACTGGTGTAGTTTACCCTATTTATTTTTGGTCACTGAACTTTTAAAAGTTATAAAATGATCATTGAATTTTTTGATATATTATAAAATAGTATTTAAACTTTATCAAATTAGTAGAAAATGATCACTAAATTTATTGAATTATTTCAAAATTGTTATTAAACTTTTCAAAATCTATCAATAATTTATAACGTTCAATGATTCAATGAACATTTTGTAATAGTTTGATAAGTTTAATGATTATTTTGTAACTTCTAAAAGTTTAGTGACTAAAAAGATCATTTTAGCATTGTTTAGTGACCATTTGTATAATTTACCCAAAATTTCATTTAAAAAATTGGTTAATTTAAAAACCGGCCGAATTAACCGAACTTTATTCGGTTCGGTTAAATTTTTTTTTTAAATTTCGATTCGGTTAACGGTTAAAAAAATTATGTTAATGAATTTGAGTAATTCGGTTCATTTGGTTAACTGAACCGACCGAATGCACACACTTAGTCGTGTGTCTCGTCATATACGAAGAAAGTTGGAATACAAGCTTTTCGATTTCACAAAAATGGGTTGTAAAGCCCTAAACTGAATAAAACAAACTTTCATTTTTCATGTTTAATAAAATTAAGTTTGATTTTTTTTAATTACAATAGGGCATATTATGTCAACAAATAGATTTATTTTTTGAGACACGTGTCATCAATTGATTGATTAGAAATAATATGTCAACAAAATATTAATAGAGTTAAAAGTTTTTAAAATAACGCATAGTATTGATTCACCGATAACAATACATAAAAATAAATTTAACAGATTTAAAATATGAATCTAAAATAGAAATTGAAGTTAAACCAACCACTTTACAACCCGGATGCAGGTTATTGGCAGGCGATTGACTCGGACCCATACCAGTTTTGTTCCCACCAATATCGCTATTTACGTCTAAATTTGCATTCCATTCCTTGGTAATAATTGATGGATAAATAAACAAGATACGATCAAAGGGCGTTGGAGTTGGAATTGGAATTCGTCCCCTGCACCAACGCTCTGATTATTATTGTTTGTTTAAAATGGACACTTAATTTCCCAATCCTTTAATTACTAAAATAGTGCCATTTACTAAAATAATCATAGGGAGTGCATGAATTCCACGCTTGACTTCTTGTTCTGATATTTTCTCTCAACCCTCAAATCTCTGCTGTTTTTTCCATACTTAGAATTCTGTTTTTGTTAGTTTGATTTACCGTATTCATTGTTTGGAGATAGCGAGACGGAAGAGGGGGGCACGAACACGATGTTCGAAGAGCCTGATAGCGTTGGTGGTAAGTCGCAGTTTGGGGACATGAAGAGTTCGGACCCCGGCATGGCCGTCAATGCTCCTCTGACTGCATCAGACGATTCCTTGCTTGCTTGCAGCAACACATCAGATAATTGTCCTCCCCTTTTCGAAGCCAATAGATTGAGTTGTGATGCTTCGCCTTTAACTATGTCACCATGGAACCAAACCGCAACCATGGACAAACCTTCATGGGACCCTTTCGACGACAATGGCCAGGTTCCAGCAAATAGCCTCATCGGCTCGCTTACTCGTGAGGAGGGCCATATCTATTCCTTGGCGGCCAGAAACGAACTCCTTTACACCGGCTCTGATAGCAAGAACATTCGTGTCTGGAAGAATCTTAAAGAATTCTCGGGCTTCAAATCAAACAGTGGATTGGTTAAGGCCATTGTGATATCGGGCAAAAAGATTTTCACTGGACATCAAGACGGGAAGATTCGTGTTTGGAAGATCTCGATTAAGAACCCTTCCATTCATAAACGAGCTGGAACTTTGCCCACTCTGAAAGATATCCTCAAAAGTTCACTTAAACCGAGCAATTACATCGAAGTGAAACGCAAACGTGCTCTATGGATCAAGCACTCGGATGCAGTGTCCTGTTTGAGCTTGAACGAGGAACAAGGCCTTATTTACTCGGCTTCATGGGACCGGACCTATAAGGTTTGGAGAATTTCAGATTCTAAATGCCTCGAATCGGTTCAAGCACACGACGATGCCGTTAACTCCGTAATCGCGAGCTTAGGCGAAATGGTTTTCACCGGTTCGGCAGATGGAACCGTTAAATTGTGGAAAAGGGAAATGCTTCGAAAAGGAACGAAGCATACGTTGGCTCAAACTATTGTACAACAAGAATGTGCGGTAACAGCATTAACAATCATCACCTCGGCAGGTCCCGCGTTGTACTGTGGCTCCAGCGACGGCATGATCACATACAGGGACAATGTAAAGGAGTTCTCCCAGGGAGGGGAGCTTAAAGGTCACAAGCTGGCCGTTCTTTGCCTCGAAGCAGCGGGGAACTTGATGATTAGTGGTTCAGCCGATAAGACTATATGTATTTGGCGTAGGGACGGCAACGTACACACGAGCATTGCGGTGCTAACGGGGCATACGGGGCCGGTGAAGTGCTTAACAGTGGAAAAGGATAACGAATCGAAAAAGGAGCAGCGGTGGATCGTGTACAGCGGGAGCCTTGATAAGTCGGTGAAGGTATGGAGAGTATCCGAGTATCCGCAGGTGACGCAGCCTAAACATCAGCACCAGGGGAGTTATGGATCGGAGTCGCTCCCACATGGTGGGAACACTAGTTCCACCGGCTTACACAGCCGGCATGGGACGTTCTGATATCAAAAAGGAACATTGCGCTTTTGAGGTTTGCCTAAAACAGAGAGGGATTAAATTAATTTCTTTGGCTATATATTGTTAAGATTGTTATGGATTTTGATGAATTGACTACCAAGAAAATGGAGACAAATTTTCAGTAAAATCATTCTTGAATAATAATTTTTCATTTGTATCTGCCAAACATACACAGTATTAATGTCCCCAACAAAATTTCTGAATCCGGTATACAAGTTTAATCATATGTGCAGACCAGTCACCTTTGTACAAAAGTCCATGTCCTTTTTAGTGCCCTTTCTATGCTTTAATAATAAAAAATACTAAAAATTAAATTTTAAGCTTTAATCCTAAATTCTAAATTCTAAACCCTACACTCTACACCCTACAAAAATACTCTATCCTAAATTTCCTAAACTCTAACCTTAAATCCTAAACCCAAATCTTAAACTTATTTTTTAGTGGGCATAAATATGGACACCAAGAAAGAGGATTTCAATTCGTCACCTTTAGTATTACATTACTTTGTGGAATTCCCTTTCTATGGATTACATTATAGTATTGACAACAAAGGAAAAAAGACAAAGGAAATTTTAGACATAAGGGTGCTTGAAGCCCTTGAACTTTTGAAAAATAATTAATTAAGCACTTAAATGTTTTGTACCCAATTAAACTTCAGAACAAATAAATTGAATCAATTAAGCTCTTACCATTTTTTACCATCAATTTTTGACGATTTTTTCTTGAGATATTACGGTCATGTGACACACTACAATTCTGTCATGTGACATTTACATATTTTTTAAAAAATTATTTTTATAAGTTTTTTTTAGAATTTTTAGAAATTTTAAATAATTTTACAATAAAATAATTCTAAAAATGTCATGTGGCAAAACTGTAACACGACACGTTACACCAACTAATCCAAAAATAACTGTTAGATTTAACGTTCAACGTTGGCCAAATGGGTGAATTGATGAAATTTCAGAGTATAATAGCTTTAATTGGGTGCAAAGAAAAAAAATTAAAGGCTTAATTGATTTATTTCAAAAGTTTAAGTGCTTAAAATACCCTTAAGTCGAAACTTTTATGATATTTTTATTCTTGAACTTGTCGAAAAATTATTTTAGAGCTTAAAGTTTGTTTTTTTTAGTTTTCAAATGTCTAATTTTTTTTGTCAAATTTAATTAATTGATGGCAAAATAATATGCATGTTAAGGTAACGTTTGTTGTTTTTTCTTTTGTCAATATTGATGTAACTGATTTTTTCATTATGCACAAAAAAATCAGAAAATATAAAATATATTTAAAATAATAAATTATTAAAAATTGAAAAATTATTTAAAATTGGACAAAAAGATAAAATGACTAACGTTAGCGTTAACATGTCTGATACTTCTTTTGTTGGTTCATTCAAGTTTATAAAAATTTAAAAGTTTGAGGCTAAAAAAGACGTTTTTCAAAGAAGTTCAAGAGCAAAAAATTTCATTACTGTAACACCTTCGACCCGGATGTCACATTTGGGCCTCAAGCTTAACCCATTAACATAAAATTTTTACCTAGTTTAGCCCAAAACATTCATTTCCATAAAATACATTGAGTCTAGCATAGATAAATCAAAATGAGTATTTAAAACATTTATACAGGAGCTCCAAGTTAAAACAAGTATTTAAAACATTAGACTTACACAACACAAATCCAAAATGAGAGTTACAGTGTAAAACATAGGGTCCTACGAATACATAGCCCATTACATCTAAGAATTGTACTCTGACAAAAGTCGATGCTAAAATCCTACTTCCGATGGTGCTCCTCCAAAGCATAGATCAACCTACTGACCTGCGAACAGAAATAACGATTTCGAACGCAGAGCTAATAAAGCTCAGTTGATACACTTTCACTCAACCATGCTTCACGCAAATCATAAATAAGAGCTTGCGACTAGATATGATATCATGGCATATGATACAATGGCGCTACCATAACCGTCTAAACACATAGCATTCAACAAGTACATATACTCACAAAGCATCATATGTACAACCACAAAACCTGGAATGAGTCTCGGTGTCACGTAGCCTCGGGATAGTACACTTGGGGTGAGATCCAGTACCACATAGTCTCGGATCAAGCACCCATACTCGAAATTGTAGGATTACATAGGAAATAAACTGATCTAATCAAGCAAATAAACACAACAAAAAATATCCTACGGCAATTTCCCAAGATCTCATACAAGCATATTAATGTACGACAGAGAAAATCAAAATGTTACCTTAATCATTGATTCAGTAATCCTGTTGTGCTGAGGCGCTGCCTTTCTGAAAGACGACCATCCTCTACAAGTATCCGCTCGCAAATGGACGACGAACGGCTCTCGAAATGCTAGTTCCTCTAAAATTTTGAAAAATAGAGATTTTTGTAGTTTTTGTGGCTAGTCGAAAACTCAAGTATTAGGGTTAGGTTGAGTTCACTATTATAATTAATTAAACTCTTTTAAATAAATTATAATTTAAAATAAATTCCTTTATCTGATAAGGAATTCAAATACAACCAAATCTAGATAATGTGATTTATTTAATATTATTTATTTAAAGTAAATAAATAATATATTCTAAAACAGATTCCTTATCCGATAAGGAATTTAAATCCAACCAAATCTAGATAATGAGATTATTTAATAGTATTATTTATTTATATTATTTTTGGAAAAGTAATAAAACAAATAAAATATTCTATCATAAGAATACGAATTTAACTTCTAAAATTTGAATAAATAATATCTAACAATATAATGTAAAATAATCTCATTATCTTAACTTTATGATTGAGAGTAATAACCATAACCATTCTTATCCATTCTTAGTGTGCGACCCTATATGTTCAATTAACATTGGCAGTAGAGAAAATCACATTTTATCATACAAGTCATAAGTGGTCTCTAGCAAGACATTATGACTACCCAAGTTAAATAAAAAGCGCACAATCCGAGACAACCTTAATTCAGTTTATGTCATAATCCTTGTAGTAGCCCATTTTAGTCTGGGCCTTTTGAGCCCAAATTAAATTACAGAATCTTATCCCATTACCCAGACCAAATCTTATTAAACCCACCAGCCCACTTGCCCAAATTTAGCCCATCTAAAACAAATTAACCCAAATACTCATTAATTAAAATAAACCAAACCCAATACCCTAACCTAACTAATTAACCTAAATTGCCAAAAAAACCCTAGCCCTCATTAAGGTCTGTCACCGCCGCCCCTAGTGACCACTCAGCTTCCCCCTCGTTCGTGGCCGCCACGCGCGGCTCTTCCCTTTCCCCGCCACGCGTCATGCCGACATGCCTCCACCGCCACCGCCATCATCCTCGTCACCATCATACGTGGCCGGATGAGAACAATTATTCAATCTTTTAAACCGAATCATCTGAAGAAAAAAGGGGAAGATTCGAAAGAATTTGAAAAAAATAGGAAATAGAATATGTAAAAACATAGGGGGTTTTCGGATGTAAAAAAGATGGATTCAAATAATAAAAGTAAGTTCGATTCTAGAAAATATTCATCAAAGTTTTGCATGTTCTTCCTTCACATATTCGAAACAAAAATAAGCATCGAGACAGAAATAAAAAGAGACAAAATTCGAATATGAAAAAGACAAAAATAACGTACCTTAATTTTTTTCATCCCAGATCTGAGCGTTTAAGGGCTTTTTCGCGAAAATCTGAGTTCGGAATCGAGATCGGGGCATTGAAAAGAACTGAAAAGGTGTTCTCTTTCGAAGTTTTAGCAATCTGAGGTGGTGGTCGCTGTCGTCGGCGAACGGTGGCTCACGGCAGCTCGGGAGGCCGATGGGCAGATCCGGCCGAGTGAGGCAGAGAGAGGATGAGAGAAATCTCAGTTTTTTCTTAAATTATCATCCTCAAATGAATTTTTTTGTTGAAATCGGGTATTTAAGGCCCCACCAAAATGACATCATTTTGGTGCCGACCTTTAAGGCCCAAAACGACGTCGTTTTGGCTCACAACCCAGCGCACAGACCCGACTTGGCCGAGGAGGATCCACGCGTTTTGAGAGGGGGAAATTACGCCCAGAGTCCATCTGCTTCGTATCCTTTATAATTTTGTCCCTTTATTTTGTTTTTCTTTGCATTTTGCCACTATTTTTATTTTTTTTCCTATTTATATATTATTATTATTATTACAATTATTATTATTATTATTTTGACAGTATATATATTTTATTTTCTTAGTATATATAATGTATTTTATATTTATATGTATGTATATATTATTATATTATGTACATATTATTATGTATATTATTATATATTTATTATTATTATTATTATTACTATTATTATATACCTTTACTATTATTATTATATATACTACTATTATCTTAATTTTGCTATACATATATATATATATTATACTACTTTTATCATTACTATTATTTTATACTTATTTATAGTTTAATGCATATTAATATATATATTTTCACAATATGCTAAAGTATATTATTATTAATATTATTATTTACATAATATTTACGATCTAATATATATCCGCATACATCTTGTATGTATTTTAATTAAATTTCAAAAAAATGATTTTTAGAGGTTATTGTGAAAAACGTACCTCGAACGTAAGAGGTGCCCCTTTCTGTTAATCTTTATCACAGAATACCATTTTTTAATTCTAAATTATAATTTTCAAAACAGGTTCCTTTCATTCGGGAATCGAACGAAAATTATACCCCGGGTGTAGGGGTGTAAATTTCCTTTCATACAAAAAATATTCTTTTAAACATGATAAGGGATCACAAATTTTAAATCAAATTCGAATTCTTAATTTCCATCTTTAAGGCAATTTGTAATTGACCAGGTGCCAATTTTGGGCGTTGTGGGGTGCTCACCCTTCCCCACACGTAACTGACTCATGAACCTGCTTTTCTGGTTTCGCAAACCAACCTTGTTGTTTTAATAAAATTACAAAAACATGTTTTATTAAAATAATCGTGTCTTCAGGTGATCCAATATCACCTAAATTAAAAAGACCATTCAAAACTATATCCTAAATATATTCGTAAGAACGCGTCAAGCACCACCAGCTCGCGGGGCCGTTGTTAAAGCTTGGCGACTCCGCTGGGGACCATTTTTTTATAGAATCGAGCCACCGGTCGATTACTTTTTGTCTTAATGAGTGGAAACTATAAATTCGGTTTAATTTATTTTGTGATCCCTTTTCCTGTTAAATTTTTTCACAAAAAAAGTTTTTAAATTTTTTTCTCTAGTTTCGGATATCATGAGCTCTATACCCGAGCTCCATCCCTTTTGAGTAGGAGTAAGAAGCTACGCCTTCATGAGGTATCACTTCCGTGCAGGATAGTGGATTACATCTATACCTTTGTCGCCATGAGATCTTCATCTCCTCACAGACTTAGGAAAATGTATCCTCCCGAATCGATGTCCTAGCGACAGTTCGGGTTTCGTTACTCGGAATCTAAACCGCATGTAGTGAACCATAGCAGCCTACCTTGTCTAGAGCTATACTGAACCTATGCCCGTTTAGAGAGCCACCCAATAGGTGCATGGTAGAGAAATGAGGTTTCTTTAATTTCTTTCAATTATGCCCTTTAATTTTAGTATTTATTTATTTGTTTATTCACTTCGCAATAAGTAGATACCATGTCTACATTTTATTTATGCGAAACAAGCATGCGGGTAGATAGCATGATGGGGTAGGATGTATTTTCTTTTATGAAAATATGTCAGGTAGAAAAGCATGTTCTAGGGTTATTTTATTTCAGCGTGTATCTATTATTTTTTATTTATACTGAGACTAACATGTTTTGTTTTGTTTTTCATTTTCTTTGTCCTTGCATTGCATTCTTCATTTTT
This sequence comes from Hibiscus mutabilis, assembly GCA_019671005.1. Taxonomy (NCBI): domain Eukaryota; kingdom Viridiplantae; phylum Streptophyta; class Magnoliopsida; order Malvales; family Malvaceae; genus Hibiscus; species Hibiscus mutabilis. The sequence continues at coordinate 41,565,930 of CM033732.1, forward strand.
ATTAGGAAAAAAGGGTTTTGAAGCCAGTTCAACCGTTGCAAAGGATCTGCTATGGAGAACCGATTTCTTGATAAGGTGGAAGGAAACCTAGGCATGCGAATGTGGTCAGAGGAGACTCAACACCAAAAAGGGGATGGTCTCCTAGAAGGCGAAAAGTCAGAGCTTTGAGATTTCACCAGTATTAGATCCACTCAGAACCAACTGCAAGAATTAAAAGAAATCTGGTGCTAGTGGGATGAAGCAGTTGTTCTACAACTACTACGATGATCTACCTTATCTGCTAGACATCAGTATCAATAAAGTTCTATTCTGAGCCCTTGTCCAGTTCTGGAATCCTGCCTACAGTTGCTTTACTCTAGGTGATGTCGATTTGGTACCAACGATTGAAGAATACACTGCTTTGATTCGTTACCCAAAAACCCAGGTTGATAAAGCCTACTTCAAGTTTCCTAATTCTCCGATGTTCCAGAAAAAGCTGTTCAAAATGATCGGCATGGATGGACAATGGGCTAAAGCTAGGATTAAAGAAAAAGGCGAAACTAAGTGAATCTTCTGGGAGTTCATACGAAACTTGATCCAAGTTCAACCTAAGTGAGAAAAATAGGTCGAAATGCTTGCCCTGGCCATTTATGGTTTGGTTATCTTTCCCAAATCATTGGAGTATATTGATGATGTTGTTATGGAACTGTTCGATCACTTCAACAAAGGGATTACCCCTGTTCCAGCAATTCTAGCCGAAACTTTCAAGTCTCTCAGTGCTTGTATAAGAAGCAGCAAGGGAGGGTTCATTGGTTGTGCTTAGCTTTTGTTGGTCTGTTCTATAGCCACTTTTGGAAGCCAGAGAAAGTTTCTTATCTAGCATGCTTTGAAAATTACTCACCGTTAAAAGATATGACGTCCACACCAAGGCAAGAGAACATCTCTCATGACAAATGAATGGCTATTTTCTGAAACCTTCAAGAGAAAGACATCGTTTGGAAAGTACGTTGGTTTTTCCCTGAGAGTATTATATACAAATGCAGAGACTATGACTAGGTCCCTCTACTTGGAATCTGGGGTGGAACTGGATATGCTTCGTTGCTAGTATCCAGGCAATACAGGTCGAGGCAGTTCATCCCGGCAACAAGAGGGTTGGCTACCTGCAAGTTTTCATATAAGGGTAAAGACTATAAGAAAGTTGTTTTCATGATCACTAAGGCATAGAAGCATATTTACAGGATAAAGCCGTTCGATGAAAAACCTAGAGTTACGCCGAGTATCGATAGTAGAGAAGTAGAAGAATCAACAACGACGTCCCTTTTCCAAATCCAAAAAATAATATACCAGTGGATGAGCATTTGCAGGTCGATCCCTCAGAAATGGAAATCGCGAAGCATGATTTTGAAAAGAAGTACTTTGTGATAGAAAGGCAACTATCAAGGTTAGAAGACGAAAGGAACCAGTTGAAATTCAGTATGCAGTCCTAGGAACAAGAAATTGAAAGGCTGAGGAAAGGAAAAAGTAAAGCCAAAAAAGACTTGAGCGATTTACGGAGTGATTACAGAAAAGCTCCGCGCATCAGTAAGGTATACCGATCTCGAAAAAACATCTACGAAATAGAAGGTCGAAACTCGAGAAGAGAAGAAGAGAGCTGATCTCTGGGAAAGACGGTTCAAAGATGTTCAGACACAGAAAACAACCCTGGAGGAATAATTGTCCAATAGCAGAACCGAAAATATAAATTTGAAAGGTCAAATTGTTGAACTAGAAAAATCTATACAGAGGCACCGTAACCGAGACTATAACTGAATTAGAAGCAAGTAAAGAGAAGAACGAGACTCTACAAAAATAAGTTGAGGAATTAGAAGTATCGTTGCAGACTTGCCAGGGGCAAATTGACAATTTTGAAGAAGTTCAAAAATGGAATGATCACCGTTGGAAGGCACAGCAGCAACAATCTCAGGATCAAGTCCGGGATAGAGATCGTGTTATGACGGAAGCTCTAGTCTAAGTACGAGAAGTAGTAGAACATTTGCAGACCCTAGCCATTTAGGCCGATGTTTTAAGCTTGCAAACTGAGTCAGAATCTAATCAAGTCAAGAAATTGGCATGGCTCTTCTGGAAGATCAAGACTCTGGGTGTTAAGGCCAAGAAATATATGTGAAATAGGCCCACCTTATGTAAATAAACTTTTTCTAATGCAAGTTTCCTTTTGAAAGTTGTACTGAAATCAACACCTTTTGTGAAAAACACGTTGTGGTACTAATATAATATGTGTTTTGCATGTATATCATATTTTCTCATTTGCATTCACATCATGTTGCATCATATCATTTTTTCTACTTTTAATTTCTTAAAGAATTATCATCGCAGTAATTTTGGGACATACAAAACTACAGATTTAACATCTTTGCTTCACCAGAAGCAAGGCTAAAAGCATGGAAGAGAGATTGGCAAAGGTTGAAAAAGCATGTAAAGATATAAAGAATGTCACGGAGCAAAACCTGAAAAAGGTGCAACAAGCAACCCACGATCACATCTCATAGTCACAGGAGGATATACTTACCCAGATAGCTGCGATATTGGTAGACAAAGATCCCGAAAGGGGAAAATGATAGGTCAATGACCTTGATGCTCTACAAAATCAAAGAATCTTTGCGATAAGACACCTCTGCAAGCGTCGGCTTTGGTTAGAAAGCAACAAGGTCTCCAGGCTGGATCTTCATTGAACAGAGGAACTAAAAAGCCCTCTGTCCCAGATCCAAATGAAGTAGGTAAGCCGAAGGTTAAACTACTTAAGCAGCTAGAAGATTGGTGCCAGCGGCTTAAGGAAAAATTTAAAGCTATAAAAGGGGCAAATGCAATCATCGAAATGGATGCAAGTGAATTAAGCTTAGTCCCTAATCTGGTGTTACCTCGAAAGTTCAAAATGCCAGACTTCGAGAAGTTCGATGGAACAAGCTCTTCGTCTTCTCACCTCGTCATGTTTTACCGAAAGATGATGGGGTATGTTGACAAAGACAAGCTTTTAATTCACTATTTTAAAGAAAATTTGAAAGAGTCTGTAGCCATGTGGTACGATCAACTTAGCCCAGACAACATACAGTCCTGGAAGGATCTAACTAAAGCCTTTACCGAGTAGTACAAACATATAACAGGCATTGAACCAGACCAATTAACATTGCAAAACATGAAGAAGAGGCCCAATGAGAGCTTCAGGCAGTATGTGCAAAGGTGAAGGGATATCACAGTTCAGGTACAACCACCACCACTTGAAAGGGAAATAACACCTACTTTTGTCGAAACCCTAGAAGACCCATTCCTGAAGCATATGCTGGAAAATGCAACCAAGAACTTCGAGGACCTTGTGATATCAGGTGAACTCGTAGAAGAAGCCCATCCCACATGGAAAGATTATAGATTCCAGCAGTACGATCATCAAAGAAGAAAGTGGATCAAAATTTCATATGGTGGGGTCGTACCCTAAACCCTAAACCAATCAAACTATTCATGCTTTCGTCAACCTACAACGTTTTAGAAAGTTGTCCATCTAATCCAGAGTTGCTTTCGATGCTTGTTGAGAAGAACTTGTTAGCCTTGGTTCGGTATAAACCAAAGCAGCCTCCTTATCTAGAAGGTTATGATGCTAAGGCTATATATCATCCAGAAAGCACATACCACACTACCGAGAATTGTGGAGCTCTAAAAAACCAGGTCCAGGAAAATGGACTAAAAGACCTCAACCATGAGGGCAACAACATGATGACCAACCTTTAGCCCTGAAGGAGGCCGAATATGCAAAAAGCTCACACATCCAGATAATAACGAATTTTTTTTAGCAAATTACTAACTAATATTTCCTTTTGTTTTCAGGTCATGACTTCCCCGCCATGAAATAGCAGAATCAACTTTTTCTTGATCTCACCTCCGTCAATAGTGATGGGCCAGTTTAATCCAGATTCTGCATCTCCGACGGTGGTGTCACAAGTCAATTTCCATTGAGAAGAAAATAGTAGACATCAAGGTCATTCAGCTTAAAATTTCAAATTAAGAAAAGAATGAGAACAACGAAATTTGGGGGGGGCAAACATTTGCCGAAGAGAACTTTGAATAAGAGATTGAATCCGAAGAGAAGCTGAGCCAGAAAGAGAAGACTTCTGCAACTACTCAATCATGAAAAGATATGCTTCACTACATCATCAAATACTCAATCCTTTCTTAAAAGACCAAAGATTTACAGGTCATACATCCTCAAATACGAAGGAACATATCATCGTAATCAAAAAATTCCAGTATCCTTCAACCAAGAAGAAATAGAAAAACATTAACAAGATCCAACATCCTTGACACGAAGGAGCGAATTAATCAAATAGAATATTCAGATCAAACTTTTTAGCTTTACAGCTTTAGAGTAAAGCAATTAATTTGTGGCTCACTTTGACCAACCACTCTTTTAATTTTTGCAGGTCTTATCTCACCTGTAACATGGTGTAGCGGATCAACTAATCTTTTACAGATCTTGTCTCTCCAAAAAATAGTAGAACAGATCGTACGCAACAACAATTTCATCTCCATGAATTTGAAGCGGAATGAGCACGTCAATAGTTTCGTCTCCCTGAGCTTGTAACGGAATGAGCGCGAGAATAATTTCATCTCCCTGAGTTTGCAGCAGAATAAGCACGTCAGCAGTTTCATCTCCCTGAGCTTGCAGCGGAATGAGCGCGACAACAATTTCATCTCCCTGAATTTGCAACGGAATGAGCGCGACAACAATTTCATCTCCTTGAGTTTGCAGCGGAATGAGCGCGACAACAATTTCATCTCCCTGAGTTTGCAGCGGAATGAACACATCAGCAGTTTCATCTCCCTGAGCTTGCAACAGAATGAGCACGACAACAATTTCATATCCCTAAGTTTGCAGCGGAATGAGCACATCAGCAGTTTTATCTCCCTAAGCCTGTAGCGGAATGAGCACGACAAAAATTTCATCTCCCTGAGTTTGTAGTAGAATGAGCACGTCAGCAGTTTCATCTCCCTGAGCTTGTAGCGGAATGAGCATGACAACAATTTCATCTCCCTGAATTTACAAAAAAAACAAAACAAAAAACAAAACAAAAAAAGGCAAAAAAGGGGCACGAAAAAAGGGCACATAAAGGCAAAAAATGAAAAAAAGAAAAAAACAAAAAATAAAACCCAAAAAAAATCCTTCTCCATATCACACCACTTCGTCAGAGTTGTAGCGGATCAAACTTCCTTCTCCAAATCATGCATCTTCGTCAGAGTTGTAGCGGGTCAAACTCACTTCTCCAGATCACGCCACTTCGTCAAACTTGTAGTGGATCAAACTTCCTTCTCCAGATCACGCCACTTCATCAGAGTTGTAGCGGATCAAGCTTCATTCTCCAAATCACGCCTCTTCGTCAGAGTTGTAGCAAATCAAACTTCCTTATCCAAATCACGCTACTTCGTTAGCTTTGTAGTAGATCAAACTTCCTTCTCCAGATCACGCTACTTCATCAAAGTTGTAGCGGATGAAACTTCCTTCTCCAGATCATGCTTCTTCGTCAAAGTTGTAGCAGATCAAACTTCCTTCTTCAGATCACGCCACTTCGTCAGAGTTTTAGCAGACCAAACTTCTTCTCCAGATCATGCCACGTCGCCAGTGTTGTAGATGTATCAAAACTATTTTGACAAGTCCAACATAAATGTTGGCACAACATGCTTAAACACGGTAAAGTTTAAGATAATAGACAATTCAAATATCCATCGAAAATCTATTTTCACGAATGGTCGAAGGAAAATAAATCCTTCAGAAAAATCCAATTTCATGATTGGTATAAACTGATTGTACCCAGGGGAATGGTACAACTAGCCTGGAACAAACGACTGCCAGTAAAGGCAACTCAAATCCGTTGATCCATGTGAATTTGGGAAAAATACAAAAGAGATCTATGAAGCTTTGGATCAAAGCATGCTGACTTCCGGTCTTGCCTCCTCAGTGATATTGTAGCTGGGTCAAACCTTCATCGTTTGATCTTGTTTCTTCATCAAAGTTACAGCTGCATCAAGTTTGCAGACCTTACCTCTCCCTCAGTGTTGCAGTTAGGTCAAATTTTCTCTAGGCATCGTATCATTCAGAGTCGTAGTAAGCTGAGCATATTTTGTCTCTTCCAACGGATCACCTTTGGTTCTTGTCTTCCCCAACAGATCCTCTATTTTGAAGATCTTGCTTGCAAAAGCGGCCGAGAAGATTAAGTAAAGCCCAAAGAAGAAGCGGTGGCCAAAGAAAAGAATCCTAACCGACCGGGCAAAAATGGGTACTCTTTTGTCTTTTCCCTATTCCTATTATACAATAATAAGCAAAGAGGGGCAACTGTAGTAGCCCATTTTAGTCTGGGCCTTTTGAGCCCAAATTAAATTACAAAATCTTATCCCATTACCCAGACCAAATCCTATTAAACCCACCAACCCACTTACCCGAATTTAGCCCATCTAGAACAAATTAACCCAAATACCCATTAATTAAAATAAACCAAACCCAATACCCGAAATACCCTAACCTAACTATTTAACCTAAATTGCCAAAAAAACCCTAACCCTCCTTAAGGTCTGCCGCCGCCACCTTTAGTGACCACAGAGCTTCTTCCTTGTGTGTGGCCGCCATGTGCGGCTCTTTCCTTGCCCCGTGGCCGCCACGCGTCACGTTGACAGGCCTCCATCGCCACCGCCACCGCCATCATCCTCATCACCAATATACGTGGTCGGATGAGAACAATTCTTCAATCCTTTAAACTGGATCATCTGCAGAAAGGGGGCAGATTCGAAAGGATTTGAAAAAAATAGGAAATAGAATATGTAAAAATAGAGGGGGTTTTCGGATGTAAAAAAATGGATTCAAATAATAAAAGAGAGTTTGATTCTGGAAAATATTCATCAAAGTTTTGCATGTTCTTCCTTCACATATTCGAAACAAAATGAGCATCGAGACGGATATAAAAAAGAGGTGAAAGTCGAATCAGAAAAAGACAAAAAATAACGTACCTTGATATTTTTTCATCCCAGATCTGAGCATTTAAGGGTTTTTTTTTGTGAAAAACTGAGTTCAGAATCGAGATCGGGGCGTTGAGAAGAACCAAAAAGGTGTTCTTTTCGAAGTTTCGGTAATCTGAGGCGGTGGTTGCCGTCTCTGGCTCACGGCGGCTTAGGAGGCCGACAGCCAGGTCGGGCCAAGTGAGGCAGAGAGAGGTTGAGAGAAATCTCAGTTTTTTCTTAAATTATCATCCCCAAATGAAATGTTTTTGTTGAAATCGGATATTTAAGGCCCCACCAAAGCGACGTCGTTTTGGTGCCGACATTTAAGGCCCAAAATGATGTTGTTTTGGCTCTCAACCCGGCTCACAGACCCAACCCGGCCGAAGAGGATCTACGTGTTTCGAGAGGGGAAATTACGCCCAGAGTCCTCTGCTTCGTATCCTTTATAATTTTGCCCCTTTATTTTGTTTTTCTTTGTATTTTCGCCATTATTTTTATTTTTTTCCTATTTATATATTATTATTATTACAATTATAATTATTATTATTTTGACAGTATATATATATTTTTCTTAGTATATATAATGTATTTTATATTTATATGTATGTATATATTATTATATTATGTATATTATTATATATTATTTATCATTATTATTACTATTATTATTATATTAAATTATCATATTATATACTATATTACTATTATTATTATATTAAATTATTATAATTATGTGTTATTATTATTACTATTATTATATACCTTTAATAATATTATTATTATTATTATATATATACTACTATTATCTTCATTTTGCTATACATATATATATATATATATTATACTATTTTTATTATTTATATTATTATCTACTTATTTATAGTTTAATGCATATTAATATATATATTCACAATATGCTAAAGTATATTATTATTAATATTATTATTTACATAATATTTACGATCTAATAAATATCCGTATACATCTTGTATGTATTTTAATTAAATTAAAAAAAATGATTTTTAGAGGTTATCGTGAAAAAACGTACCTCGAACGTAAGAGGTGCCGCTTTCCGTTAATCTCTATCACAGAATACCATTTTTTAATTCTAAATTATAATTTTCAAAACAGGTTCCTTTCATTCGGGAATCAAACGAAAATTATACCCGGGTGTAGGGGTGTAAATTTCCTTTCATACAAGAAACATTCTTTTAAACATGATAAGTGATCACAAATTTTAAATCAAATTTGAATTTTTAATTTCCATCTTTAAGACAATTTGTAATTGACTAGGTACCAATTTTGGGCGTTGTGGGGGTGCTAACCCTTCCCCACACGTAACTGATTCTCGAACTTGCTTTTCTGGTTTCGCAGACCAAACTCGTTGTTTTAATAAAATGACAAAAATAGGTTTTATTAAAATAACCGGGTCTTCAGGTGATCCAATCTCACCTAAATTAAAAAGGTTGGTGGCGACTCCATTCAAAACCATATCCCAAATATTTTCGTAAGAACGCGTCAAGCAGCAGCAGCTCGCGGGGCGGGGCCATTGTTACAATCCTTTTATCTCACAATATCTTGATAGAATATAAGGCATGGAAAATGTTAACCTTATATCGTTCTATCTTTAGTTTATCGATGCCCAATTGAAATGACTAAACAAATGACATTGATCTTTATCAACTCATTTGAGCACGACCATGCATTTCTCAGTCTCAATAATCGAGGGGCCCAGAGATATTTCTCTTATGTTAAGAGGGATAAATTCCATTTTAATCACTCGCATCTCACTGCATGATTCCTTATTATGTTCAAGCATAACCTTTATAATCATTCGATTAAAAATAATGTTTGACTATGTTAAAACATAATAATCATCATGTTGAGAACTGTAGCAATTTTAGGTCTAAGGATTTAATGTCACAATTGTTGAAGATTAATATATAACTTTAATCCATGTATTAATCTTAAGACGAGTCGATCCTAATATTTGTTCTCCACAAATATATATATATATATATATATATATATATGAATTTGATTTGAATCTTATTCACATATTCATCTTATGAATATCTATCAAACTTCATACCAATTTTATCTTATTATTGTTCTCACAATAATAACCGATTAGGGATATTTAGAATATATAATACTCAAGGATACAATAGCATGCAAATTTATTATAATAATAAATTCAATAATAAAATTATCATGTCCATACAATAGGCCCTAGGGCACTATAACTAACAATCTCCCACTTGCACTAGGCATATTCAAGAATGTGTCTCATGCCGATAGACCTAGCATGACAATCATGTTTTACTTGTGGTAGAGGCTTGGTCAATGGATCTGCAACATTGTCATATGTTGAAACTTTACATATCTTAACGTCACCCCTCTCAATGATTTCTTGAATGAGATGATAACGTCTCAATATGTGTTTAGATCGCTAATGTGATCTAGGTTCCTTTGCCTGTGCAATAACATCATTATTGTCACAGTATATATCAACAAGATTTGTGATGGTAGGAACAACCCCAAGATCAGTAATGAATTTCTTGATCCAAATTGTTTTCTTCACTACATCAGATGTCGCTGTGTATTCAGCTTCAGCTGTAGAATCGACAATAGTGCTTTACTTTGAACTTTTCTAGCAGACGACACCTCCATTTAAACAAAACACATATCTCGACTGCAATCGAAAATTATCCTTGTCAGGTTGGAAGCTTGCATCCATGTAACCACTTACAACTAGATTTCTCAAATACTTAAGTACGTTCTTTACTGATATCCAGTGACTTCACCAGGATCTGTGTTAGGATGATCAATCAATGTAGATAGTGGCCAAGAGGGAGGTGAATTGGCAATTTTAAACTTTTGGAAGCAAATAGAAAGAGATAGACAAAGGGACACAACGATTTATAGTGGTTTAAGCTTCTAACAAGCTCTACGTCCACTACCTTAGCTTCCTACTAAGGATTTTCAACAATTTCACTATGAAATTCTTCCCCTTTTCTAGGCTAAGGAGGCAACCGTTACAACCGATCAAAGCTTTCTACCCAAAGCTTGATCAAGAATCACTCTTTTACAAGAAAGAAGTTTGGCAAATGAAATATCCTCACAAGATACAAATTTTTCCTAATTAAGATTTCTCACAACCCCAAACTTGAAACAAAGATGTACAAAGGAATTACACAAGTTGGGTGTTCAAGGGTTTGACAATAAAAGCTCAAAAGGTTGGATTTTTGCTTGATTGCTTGAATGTTGTTCAATGAATGTTCAATAGTTGTTGCAGCAGCTTTGGAGTCTTGTATTTATACCCTCTCATTGATTTCTAGCCGTTTGGGTGGTTGGAGTATTGAATATAGCCGTTGGAGGGCTTCTTTCCCGTAATAAATACTGTCTGCCAGCCATCCGTATTAGTAAACGAAGGCCTGTATCGATACCTGTTACAAGAAAAATATAGCCGTTGTGTATAGGCGTATTGATACGCAGGAGGCCGTTCAAAACGATCATAGTGTAAAAATAGGGGCGTATCGAAACGGCAAGGCCGTATTGGTACGAGTTTTACTCATTGGAATATGACTTGAAAAATTGCATCGGTACGCCTAGAGGCGTATCAATACGGCTAACGAAAAAAATTAAAAGTTCATTGATTCCAATAACTGACAAGGAAACGGTCAAAAACATTTAATGCAAACCGTATCAAAATGGCTGGGACCGTATCGGTACGGATAAAAATGTCTTAAACCCATATTTCAAATGGTATCGAAACGGACAAGGCCGTATCGAAACGCGAAGCATAAAATATTTGCCCAGATAAAGGCCGTATCAAAACGGGATAATCCATATCGGTATGTTGTGCAAAACCAAATTCTAGTAGCTAAAATCAGTATCGAAACACCAATGGGTGTATCGATACGCCTGGGCATATTTGTGTATTTTGGCTTGAAAACACTTCGAAAATTTTTGGGTTTAAGTCTTTAACTTTGGAAAACTTTTCCTTGTCATTTTGTGAGACTTTTGAGTACTTAAAAATTTATTTCCCTTTACAATTTAGTCCTCAAACACTCTGTTAAATCAAAATCGAACATAGGTTTTACAATCTCCCCATTTTTGATATAAGAAAACCAAAGTGAAAATTTTTAAGTATCTTTAGAAAACCCCCCTTAATTTAAAACTGAAAATGTTGAAAATTTTGGCTAACTTTTCTCCCCCTTTCTGTTAGATCAAAATCAATTCAATAGGGATAAAAACAAACGATAATCAAATTATTCCAAGCAAATAAATAAGCAACATAATCATTTAAATATAAAGTATAAGTTCAGGCATAATCAAATCCAATCCAACTTAAAACCTAAAAACATAATCCAAATAACAAAGCAATGATAAAGCATAGGAGTTCATCAAAACATAAGAACATAGGTGCATAAACTAGTCCTAATACGATATGATATGCAATATGCCTAAGGATTCGTCCCATCGTCTCCATCGTCTTCATCCTCATCATCGTTGAGTTGAGGCCTAACAGATTGACGCCACTCGCCATGAAACGCGGTAAGAGTGAGATCCATAGAGTTTTGGTGATTTTCAATAGCTGTCACTCTTTCCTCCAAGCATGTAAAGCGTATGTCAATAGCGGCAAACCCAGAATTCATGGTTGTGTGCAAGTTGGTGAATTGTTAATTGAGGTAAACCATGAGAGCATCAAGATTAGGTTGGGCCATCGGAGCTTGTGGAATGGGAGCCGATTGAGGAGCCACCACCGGATCGGGTTGAACACCTCCCGAAAGATCGGTGTTCCGGACCCATTCTCCATTGTAGTATGTGAACCTTGCTCGACAGAGAGAACGCTCATCAATCGGATCGGTGAGGAGTTCTGCAAGGTCATAGGAACAATCAATTCCCATCTTGTGAAAAATGTAGCTCAAGGCGGTGCCGTAAGTAAATAATGTAACCATAGAGGTGTGACGGTGTTGCACAAAGAAGACGATCTCCCCGAACATAATTTGAGCAAGATTAGGGCTCTTACCCTCACGGAAGAAACGGATCCAAAAGTCGTCGACTTTTCAAATCATGAAGAACTTCCCACCGGATGGATGGAACCACCAAGTGATCATGAGGTATAGAATGCGATCATAGGCATCTAGTACGGTCATGGAGCCTCCAAGAGTATGTCACAAAGAATCCTCATCATCAATCCCCATATCCTCAAGACCCAAATAGTTTGCTAAAACAGTTGAATCAATACGAATTTTTTGACCCATTAAATAAGACTCAATCGCAATAAACAAGGTTTCCTTTTAATTGTAAATACACTGAGCATTGGAATAAAATATCAAAACAAGGTTTCGGTATAAAATCTCGGGTATACTCAAAAATAGCATAAATTTCCATTCTTCCATCAAATTAAGATATTTAAATTGAAACATTTCGGATGATAGAAAAGGAATGGCAATTTTGTAACTTTGATACTTTTTAAAACGTTCTAAGGCTTGAGGGAATTGAGGTTCATTAAAACAATGTTGATAGATATAGGTAAGATTGGGTCTATTACCATTATGTTCGGGATTGAGACTATGAGGATTGGAACTATAGACAATATCTTTTCGCACATGTTTCTTTGGGGCCATAATCTGAAAACAAAATCAAACCAAAAACTATGTATGCATAAATCAACTCATTCGATCCAAAAATTAATCCGATAATCAAGGTATTGTTAAAAAGCTATACAATATAGTTTAAAAACATATACAAGTATAAAAATAATTTTTGGGAAAAGAAAACTTCAAAAACAGTGGTAAAAATTATACAGTATAATTTTATATTCGAACAAAAAAGTTTCAGATTTGAAAAAGTTTTTACAAAAAATTTGAAAACTATATAATATATATTCTAAATTTGTAATTATGATTCAAATATAGTATAAAAATATGTACGAAATTTAAAAAGAAAAAGTTTAGGGTTTATACCTTGAAGTTGAGATTAATGATGAATGAAGAGATTTGGATGCACAAACTTGATGATTTTTGCTTGGGTTTGATGTAAAATCCAAAAGCCCTCAAGAATTTTGAAGATTTGTGTGAGAAAAAGTGAGGGATTTTGAGTTTTTTATAGAGGATTTTCATATCTAGGGTTTTGGTATTTGAGATAAAGTGAAAACCCTCTTTTAATGCCCTTAAAAACTGCCCAACGGCTACGCGTACCGATACGCCACATTGGCGTATCGAAACCAAGTACCGAAACGCTTTAAAGGCTATTTCAATATATGACCCGTATCGGTATAGGTAAACCTATACCGAAATGATTGTAAATGACCCGTATCGATACGAGAAATACTGTATCGATACGCCTATGCCAGAAATGTCAATTTTGGCTGCAGGTTGCTCAAAAATTTAATTTAAATCGAATCGAAATACATGTAAATGATATGATAACATCATGTATGGGCATAAATAGATGCATACTCCCCCTAGCAACAAGCATATATGTATATAGGAGCAAAATCACAAAAGCAATCAATCAAACAAATTTAAGCATGTTTTTAAGACCAAAAGAAGCTCTAAGGGTCAAGGGAGGTTGGTTAAACCTAACTCTCTCCTAAGAGACCAAAAACGCTCTTTGTCTAATGGTTTGGTAAAAATGTCCGCTAATTGGTTCAAGGTGTCTACATATTCTAGAACTACATCATTTTTCAAGACATGATCTCTAATAAAATGATGCCTTATTTCTATGTGTTTGGTTCTAGAATGTTGGATGGTATTCTTAGTGAGAAAAATAGCACTAGTGTTGTCACACCTAATGGGGATGGTACCTACATCAATTCTATAATCTAAGAGTTGTTGTTTCATCCAAAGGACTTAAGCACAACAACTCCCTACAGATATGTACTCCACATCGGTGGTAGATAATGCTACACTATTTTGCTTCTTAAAAAACCATGATATTAGCATACTACCTAGGAAATGACATGTACCGGAGGTACTTTTTCTATCTATCTTACAACCCCCATAATCCGCATCTGAGAAGGCATGTAAGTTAAAAGAAGACTCTCTAGGATATCAAAGACCTAAATAAGGTGTATCTCTAAGGTATCTAAAGATTCTCTTAACGGCTATAAGGTGTGATTCTCTAGGACTAGCTTGAAATCTAGCACACATGCAAACACTAAACATAATGTCAGGTCTACTTGCGGTAAGATAAAACAAAGATCCAGTCATGGAGAGATAAAGCTTTAAATCTACACAATTACCTCCTTCATCTTTGTCAAGCTCTGTAGAACAAATCATTGGAGTGGCTTGAGGTTTCACATTCTCCAAGCCAAACTTCTTGATCATGTCCTTGATGTACTTAGCTTGATTGATGAAGATGCCTTCCTTCCTTTGCTTAATTTGGATCCCCAAGAAGAACGAAAGCTCCACCATCATGCTCATCTCAAGCTCACCTTGCATCAACTTAGCAAAATCTTGGCACAACATTTCATTAGTAGAACCAAAGATTATATCATCAGCGTATATTTGAACTACTAAAATGTTTTTGCCAATTCTTTTAATAAAGAGTGTAGTATCCACCTTTCCTTTATTAAAACCTTTTTCAATTAAAAAACCTGATAATCTTTCATACCAAGCTCTAGGAGCTTGATTCAAACCATATAAAGGTTTTGAAAGTTTAAAGACATGGTTTGGGTAATTTGGATCTTCAAAACCGGGTGGTTGTTCTACATACACTTTTTCATTAATAAAACCATTTAAAAATGCACTATTTACATCCATTTGAAAAAGCTTAAATTCATGATAACATGCAAATGCTAAGAGCATCCTAATGGCTTCCATTCTAGCTACGGGAGCATAGGTTTCATCAAAATCGATTCCCTCTTCTTGATTGTAACCTTGAGCAACAAGTCTAGCCTTGTTTCTCACTATGTTACCACTCTCATCTAGTTTGTTTCTATAAACCTATTTAGTTCCTATAGTAGATTTATTACTAGGCCTATCAACTAATGTCCAAACTTGACTTCTCTCAAATTGGTTTAATTCCTCTTGCATAGCCACTAACCAATAATCATCGTTTAATGCTTCTTTGATATTATTAGGCTCTATGCATGAGATAAATGCTACATTACATGCATTTTTAAGAGAAAGTCTAGTGGTTACCTCTTTGGATGGATCACCCAAAATCTCACCACCTTTGACATAGTTGTACTCTCTTGGGTAGCTCACTTCTTTTTCCTCTAGGCTCATATCCTTCAAGGCTTCTAGAGGTGGATCTTGTGCTTCTTCTTCTTTGGTTGGAACTCCATCCACCTTTGATGATTGCCCACTATCATTGGCTTCAAAAATCCCTGCATCATCGTCATCACAAGAATATTTCCTCAGAAAGAGGTTATCATCGAAAATCACATGTATTGACTCTTCAACAACTAAGGTTCTTTTATTAAATACCCGATAGGCTTTAGAGTTTAAAGAATACCCTAAGAAAATAGCTTCATCACTTTTAGAGTCAAATTTGCCCAAATTGTCTTTTCTATTGTTTAAAACAAAGCATTTACAACCAAATGGATGAAAACAGCTAATGTTAGGCTTTTTGGATTTTAAAATCTCATAAGGAGTTTTCTTTAAAATAGGCCTAATTATTACTCTATTTATTATATAGCAAGCCGTATTAATGGCTTACGCCTAAAAATATTTTGGCAAATTGTTTTCACAAAGCATGGTTCTAGCCATTTCCTCTAAAGTTCTATTTTTCCTTTCAACAACCCTATTTTGTTGAGGTGTTCTAGGGACTGAAAAATTGTGGCTAATACTATTTGAGTTACAAAAATACTCAAAACCTAGATTTTGAAATTCGGTGCCATGGTCACTTCGAATGTGAGAAATAGTTTGACCAAGGTCATTTTGAGTATTTTTGAAAATGTGATGAATTTTTCTAAAGCCTCATCTTTGGTACTCAAGAATAAAATCCAAGTGTATCTAGAGTAATCATCAACTAAAACATATTCAAATGATTTTCCACCCAAGCTACTAGTTGTAATAGGACCAAAGAGATCCATATGGATCAATTGTAAAAATCTACTAGTTGAAACATCATTAATAGGTTTGAAAGAAACTCTTTTATGTTTGCCTTTTGCACAAGCATCACAAATTTTATCATTTGAAAACTTTATTTTAGGCAAACCTCTAACTAGATCTTTTGAAACCAATTTTTCTAAAACACTCATGCTTGCATGCCCTAATTTTCTATGCCATAACCATGAATCATGTTCATCATTTGCAACAAAGCATGCATTAGAAATATGAATTTATCTAAATGCACCATGTATATTTCTTATGCGATGACCAAAATGCACAATTTTATGGGTTTCGACATTTATAATTTTGCAACCATATTTATCAAACATCACTACGAAACCTTTACCACAAAGTTGGCTTATGCTTAATAGGTTATGTTTAAGACCATTGACATATAGAACATTTTCAATAAGTATGGAAAAGTGATTACCGATGGAACCCATTCCTTCAACTTGACCTTTGGAGTTGTCACCAAATGTCACTATTCCTCCTCCCTTTAGTTCAAGTTCCACGAATCTACTCTTGTCTCCAGTCATGTGTCTCGAGCATCCACTATCAAGGAACCATGAATTTGTACTTGTAGCCTTGGCCTTGTAGCAATGCTCCCCCTACAAACATGGAATCACACTTTGATTTTTGGTACCCAAATCTTTTTGGGTCCATGAACATTAGTTCTCAAAATCTTGGTTCCCTTAGGAATCCAAGGGCAATCTCATTAACGTTGTTAGAAGTAATAACATCCTTAGGAATCCACACACTTCTAACTTTCTTACCATTATAGGGTTTTGAATACCCTCCATGTTTGTATCTATGAAAGTTCCTTTTAACATTTTTGGGTTTTGAAGATTGTCCTTTTTCAAAACTTGATTTCCCAACATTGTTTAAGGAAGCTTTGAGATCATTCACCTCTTTGAGGTAATGATCTTTTAACTCGGAAAGAAGGTTATTTAAATCAATATTTTCTTGTTCAAAATAAATTTGATTATCTTTTAAATCACTAACCTTTTTTTCAAGTTTCGAATTGGTCTTGATCAAAGAATCATTTTGAATTTTGAAATCAAAAATTATTTTCTTATTTTTCAAAAGCGGTTCTTTATATTTCAAGACAAATTCATCGTAAGCCTCTTGCAACTCATTATAATCCTCAAATAATTCATCATATTTAAGATCGTTGGATGAGTTGGAGGTTACCTTAGGATCCTCTTCATAAGCCATGAGAAAAAGGTTAGCAACTTCTTGCTCCTCATCACTTGAAGACTCTTCATCGCTCCCAGTGGCTACATGGGCCTTGTGCTTCTTCTTCTTCTCGAAGCCATTCTTTGAGTTGTGGACAATCGATTTTGATATGCCTCGGTTTCTTACATTCGTAGAACACGATCGGATCCTTTTCTTCTTCCTTGCTCTTGTTCTTGAGATCCTTTCTTCGATTGAACTTCCTTCTTCGGTTGGATCTCATGAGCCGAGTGAATCGTTTGGCTATCATAGCCAACTCTTCATCTTCTCCTCACTTGAATCACTCTCTTCTTGTGAAGCTTTGAGAGCGATTCCCACCTTTTTCTTCTCTACTTCCTTTTTTCGACCCTCATCTCCTCTTTCTTCTTTTTTTCCTCTCTTTCTTTCTTCATTATCTCATGGGTGAGAAGAGACCCCATGAGAGTGTCGAGCTTTAGCTTCTTGAGATCCTTCACTTCTATGATGGTTGTTCTTTTACCATCCCAAGACTCAGAAAGTGACTAGAGTAGTTTCTGAACTAGCTTCTCCTCTGGAATAACTTGTCATAGACCCTTGAGGCCATTTACAATGATGGAGAATCGTTCGAACATTTTAGATATGTCTTCATCCGGCTCCATCTTGAAATTCTCATAGCTCAAATTAAGAAGCTCAATCTTGGTCTCCTTAACTTCATTGGTGCCTTCGTATGTGATCTCTAGTTTGTCCCATATTTCTTTGGCACTAGAACAAGATGACATATTGGAGTACTCATCCGGTCCAAGTGAGCAAAATAGCATATGCATTGCCTTATCATTGATTTGGAGCTTCTTCCGATCTTCATCGGTCATCTCGTGCTTGGACTTTGAAACTAACCTATCACCTTTTTCTCTTTATCGGGATTGTTGGTCCATCTTCTACTACATCCCATATGAGGTAGTCATGGGATTTGATGAAGAACTTCATACAGTTTTTCCAATAAGGGTAGTTATCCCCATTGAACTATGGAAGTTTGGTGATGGATTGAGACTCGTACAAGTTGTTGCCGAAGGTGGATGCCATGGATTTGACTTTGATTGATTGAATCACCTTCTAGGATCACCTGAACGGTTGTTAGACCTTCGGTTGAGTGTGGCTCTAATACCAATTTCTAGGATGATCAATCAATGTAGATAGTGGCCAAGAGGGGGTGAATTGCCAATTTTAAACTTTTGGAAGCAAATAGAAAGAGATAGACAAAGGGACACAACGATTTCTAGTGGTTCAAGCTTCTAACAAGCTCTATGTCCACTACCTTAGCTTCCTACTAAGGATTTTCAATAATTTCACTATGAAATTCTTCCCTTTTTCTAGGCTAAGGAGGCAACCGTTACAACCGATCAAAGTTTTCTACCAAAATCTTGATCAAGAATCACTCTTTTACAAGAAAGAAGTTTGGCAAATGAAATATCCTCACGAGATACAAATTTTTCCCAATTAAGATTTCTCAGAACCCCAAACTTGAAACAAAGATGTACAAAGGAATTACACAAGTTGGGTGTACAAGGGTTTGACAATAAAAGCTCAAAAGGTTGGATTTTTGCTTGATTGTTGAATGTTGTTCAATGAATGTTCAATAGTTGTTGCAGTAGCTTTGGAGTCTTGTATTTATACCCTCTCATTGATTTCTAGCCGTTCGGGTGGTTGGAGTATTGAATATACCATTGGAGGGCTTCTTTCCAGCAATAAATGCTATCTGCCAACCATTCGTATCGGTACACGAAGGCCCATATCGATATTACAAGAAAAATATAGTCGTTTTGTATAGGCTACCGATACGCGGGAGGCTGTATCGAAATGATCATAGTGTAAAAATAAGGGCGTATCAAAACGGCAAGGCCGTATCGGTACGAGTTTTGCTCACTAGAATCTGACTTGAAAATTGCATCGGTACGCCTAGGGGCGTATCGATACGGCTAACAAAAAAATTAAAATTTTGTTGATTCCAATAACTGAAAAGGCAACGGTCAAAAACATTTAATGCAAACCGTATCGAAGCGTCTGGGACCGTATCGAATCGGATAAAAATGTCTTAAACCCAAATTTCAAATGGTATCGGAACGAACAAGGCCGTATCGAAACGCAAAGCATAAAACATTTGCCCAGATGAAGGCCGTATTGAAACGGAATAATCCGTATCGGTACACTGTGCAAAACCAAATTCCAGTAGCTAAAATCCGTATCGAAACACTAAGGGGTGTATCAATATGCCTGGGCGTATTTGTATATTTTGGCTTTAAAACACTTAGAAAATTTTTGGGTTTAAGTCTTTAACTTTGGAAAACTTTTCCTTGTCATTTTGTGAGACTTTTGAGTACTTAAAAATTTATTTCCTTTTACAATTTAGTCATCAAACACTTTTTATATCAAAACCGAACATAGGTTTTAGAATCTAATTGGCATCGACTTGTTATGCTCAAAGCATATGAAACATCTGGTCTAGTGCATAACATGGCATACATTATAGGCCCTATCACCGAAGTATAAGGAATTTTACTCATGCGTTCTCGCTCATCTTTAGAGTTAGGACAATGAGTCTTGCTAAGAGTAATACCATGAGACATAGGCAAGAATCCTCTCTTGGAATCTTGCATATTGAACATTTTCAGTACTTTGTCTATATACACACTTTGAATTAGACCGATTAGCCTTTTAGATCTATCTCTATAGATCTTTATCCCTAGGATATAGGCAACTTTGCCTAAGTCTTTCATTGAGAAACAATTTCCTAACCAAGACTTGACACTCTACAAGGTAGGAATGTTGCTCCCAATGAGTAGAATGTCATCGACATATAAGACCAAAAATACAACTGTACTCCCACTAACTTTCTTGTAAACACAAGGTTCATCTTCATTTTTAACAAATCCAATCTCTTTGATTAACTCATCAAAATGAAGATTCCAACTCCGTGAAGCCTGTTTCAATCCATAAATGGATCTTTGAAGCTTACATACTTTACCAGAATTCTCCACTTGTACAAAACCCTCAGGCTGTGTCATGTACACATCCTCGAGCAAGTTCCCATTAAGAAACGCAGTTTTTACATCCATTTACCAAATCTCATAGTCATAATATGCTGCAATGGCCGTAAAATTCTAATAGATTTAAGCATGGCTACATGTGAAAAAGTTTCATCATAGTCTATACCATGAGTTTAATTGAAACCTTTTGCAACTAGCCTTGCTTTATAAGTATGCACTTTGCTATCCAGGTCAGTTTTCTTTTTGAAAACCCATTTACATCCAATGCTTTTAGTACTTTCAAGTGGATCAATCAAAGTCCAAACTTAATTGTCATATATAGATTGCATTTCAGACTTCATGGCCTCTAACCATTTCTTAGAGTCTGGATCTGAAATAGCCTCTTGACAGGTAATGGGTTCATCTTGATCTACTAATAATATGCCATGATTGTCAGTGACAAGAAATTCATATTTCTCAGGTTCATGACGTGTTCTATCAGATCTACGTAATTCTTATGTTACTAGAGGTATGTCAACAACAGTTTATTGATATTGAGTATCCAAAGACAGTTCAATGTGATTTTGTGGTTCTTGAACTTCTTCAAGTTGTACCTTGCTCTCACTAGTTCCTTTAGAAATGAATTCCTTTTTCTAAAAAGACACCATTCCGAGCAACAAACACTTTGTTCTCAGTGGGATTATAAAAGTAGTATCCTTTTGTTTCTTTAGGATACCCCACAAAAAGACATTTGTCGGATTTTGGTTCAAGCTTGTTAGAAACTAAACGCTTAACATAATCTTTACAACCCTAAATTTTAAGAAAAGACATACCGGGCTTCTTACCAATCCATATCCCATATGGTGTCTTTTCAACTGCTTTGGAAGTAACTCGATTTATTGTAAAAGCAATTGTTTTAGTGCATAACCCCAAAAGGTAAGTGAAAAATCTGTCATACTCATTATCGATCGAACCATATCTAATAAAGTTTGATTCCTCCTTTCTGAAACACCATTCTATTGTGGCATTCCAAGAGGAGTTAATTGCGAAACAATTCCACAATTTCCAAGATGATCATCAAACTCTTGACTCAAACAATCTCCTCCTCGATCAAATCAAAGAGCATTTATTTTTTTCCAAGTTGATTTTGTAATTCATTTTGAAAAGATTTGAACACTTGAAATGATTCTGATTTATGTCTCAACAAGTAAATATAACTATATCTATTGTAGTCATTAGTAAACGTAATGAAGTACTTATAACCTCCTCTAGCAGTTGAAGTTAAAAGGTCCACATACATATGTATGTATTAGGCCCAATAACTCATTAACCCTTTCATTGTGTCCTGTAAAAGGAATCTTTGTCATCTTACCTAGTAAACAAAATTCACAAGTATCATATGATTCAAAATCAAAAGATTTCAAAATTCCATCTTGATGAAGTTTTAAAATGCGCTTCTCATTTATATGGCCAAGGCGACAATGCCAAGGATAGGTTGGATTTAAATCATTAGATTTAAGCCTCTTATTTATGTTATATATCGAAGAGTTATTGCAGTTTTGAAGCTTCAAAACATAAAGACCATCTTGTAAATAAGCATTTGCATATAACATGTCTTTATAATAAATGGAGAAATTATTATTTTTAATAATAAAAGAAAAACCATCATTATCCAAACAAGAAACTGAAATAATATTCCTACTTATACTAGGAACATAAAAGCAAGTTTTCAAAACTAACAAAACCCCACTAGGCAGAGTAAGTTCATAACTTCCTACAGCTAAAGCAGCAACTCTTGCTCAATTTTGAACTCGTAGGTCCACCTCGCCTTTCTTCAGTTGTCTACTCCTTTTGAGTCCCTGCACATTCGTACAAATGTGAGATCCACATCTAGTATCTAATACCCAGGAACTTGTAGGAGAAATTTTAACATGTATAAAAAAAATACCTGAATAGTTGATCTCACTAGTCTTCTTCTTTTTCTTTAGATCTTCCAGATACAGCTTATAATTTCTCTTCCAATGACCAAAATCATTGCAAAAGAAACAAACACCCTCCTTAGGGGGCTTAGCCTTGGGAATAGCTTTAGGTTTTGGTTTAGTATTGGACTTTCTAGCCACTCATTTTACCATTCTTTTTTTTGAAATTCCTTCCCTTTTGAACCATTAAAACATGACTAGGCTTTGATTTAATATTATATTCAGCAATTTTAAGCATAGTATGCAGCTCAGAAATTGATTTTTCCATCTCATTCATGTTATAGTTCATAACGAATTGACTATAACATTCAGGTAATGAATTTAGGATCAAATCAGTTGCCAACTCTTGGCTCAACGAAAATCCAAGTCTCTCAAGGTGCTCAATATGACCTTTCATTTTTAGCACATGAGTGCTAACAGAAGCACCTTCATACATTTTGCAAGAACGCAATGCCTTCGTAGTCTCATACCTTTCTTGCCTTTCTTGCTGTTGGAACATTTCCTTAAGCTCATGAATCATATCATGAGCTTCCATGTTTCTAGATTTTTCTGAAGTTCAGAACTCATGGTAGTTAGTATCAAGCATGAAACATCAAGAGAATCACTTTTATGCTTCTCATAAGCCTTTGTATCAGGTTTAGAGGCATCTTTCTCTTGTTCCTCAGGGTAAGGTTCATCCAGGACATAAATATTCCTTTCTTGTTTGAGAACAATTCTCAAATTTCGATACCAGTCAAGGAAGTTAGTTCCGGTAAGTTTTTCCTTCTCAATGACCGATTGTAGTGATAAAGTATAATTATTGTTGACCATCTACAACATAATGTAAAGTTTGATAAGATATTTTGATTTAATATTTCCACTAAATTAACAACCCTAAAAAATAATTAATATAGTGGGCTAAGATCCATATTTTACTCTATCTTTAAGTTAGCTTTAGCATGACAGTTAAAAATAAGTTATTTAGGTAAGTAACTCTTACTAATTTCATCTTATGCAATTCTTAGAAATTTATGAGATTTTGACATCATATGTCCCAGCATGCATAGATCTCATCTTGTGCCATTAGGCCCAAAACCGTTTTGATAACATAATTACGCTAAACCATTTTAAACATATGAGTAGCACCATTACTCGTCTTGTCTTGCTAATGCAACCTAATGTACTCCTACTTTCGTAGAACCTACATTAAGGTGATAAAAGTCTTGACAAGTGTTTAAAGTTAGATGACATGTTAAACTTAAAATTTATGTGAGGGATTTTGTTGATATTAATTACTAAGGTATTACATACATAGCATCGTTGTAATGCCCCGGTTTTGGGCCTAGATATTTTCAAGGTCGATTAGACGGCCTGGTGGACCGGGTTAGAGTATTCGAGTCAATTTCAGGATTAATTTGAAATAAATATTTTTGAGTGAGAAAAAATATGGAAAAATCCTAAAATCATTATTTAATATTTATATTATTTTGGTAAAATCAATTTTGGAAAATGGAGTTTTGAAATTTGACATTTGGCTAGTGACCAAAATGTAAAGAACGAAAAACTATTTTTATGGACTATTTTGTAAAAGGGTCAAAACTTAGAATCTTTAAGGAGCTATTTGGCCAAAGTCTAATATCAGACTTTTCTCCTTAATTGGTTATTTTAAAAAGGTTTTAAAGGGGTATAAATAGGTTTCGAGAATTAATTTTATAATTAATTTCTAAAAGCAAACTTTACAGAACTAACTTTTCTCTAAAAGATTTTCTCTCAATTTCTCTCCAGCCAAACACTCTTTTCTTCTCTAAAATCCTCAGGTAACTTATTGATTTCTTCAATCTTTTGATTTCGAATGAGTTTCCTACGATTTCATATCAAAACCTTATTGTTTTAATCTTGTTTTCTCATGTAAATCAATCCAATTAAGGGAAAAGTCAGCATTAGAGTTGAGCTTCATTCTTCTCCTCTAATGAATGGTTCTTTACTGAAATTCCCAAGTTATTGATCCTTTATAAATGTTTTCTAATGAGATTTAATAATTTAATTATGGAAACTTGGTTAAATCAAGGTTTAATTGATTAGATTGATTGATTTTCCTATTGAATCTGTTTTGCAATGTTCTTGATTAGATTAGAATATGATTTTTATCTTTTATAATGTTAATAAGTTGATTTTAACATTGGAATCCCAAAACTAGGTGAATCTCTAATTTTCTAGGTTGTTAGTTATGAGTTTTTGAGGAGTTGAGGATGTTTAATGAATGCTAGAGGTATAAGGATGATTTAAATGTGTTTTTGGATGTTAATTGATGATAATTGTTGGATTAAACCTTTAGGTTTTGGCTGTGTTAAGTTTGGAAGGTGTTTGATGTTGTTTTCGGTTGTTGTGGAGGGAAATTGGTTAGAATTTGATGAGGATTTGTGTGAATTGATGTTGCTAGGATGTTGAATGCATTTTGATGCATTGAATCCTCTATTTTTGTGTGGTTAAAGTAGGAGTGGTTGACCCTCAAGCATGAGGTGAGGTTTTGGAAGCCTTGGAGGCTTGGATTCGCATCGGCGATCAAAGTTTTGCATAGTTGGTGAGTGAGAATAGAGTTTACAGCTTTTCAAAGGTTTGAAAGTTGTGTTTGGGAGTTTGGATTAAGCTTGAAATGCTGATCTAAGCTCAGAAGTAAGTAAGGGATGATTTCTCCTTCGTTCTCAGTTTGGAAATTGGTTTTGATGCACTTGTTTTGATGATCTGATTTCTCGCTGTTATATGTATGATTTAAGCATGGTTTAATGTTGGAAAATGGTTATATAATAATGATGATGTATTTGGAAGTAATGCATATTTTAATAATGTTTTTAATCATTGGTTAATGCATGGTTGAATGCATTGGATAAATGGTATTGATTGATGCATATGAAAATAGTGAGTTAATGTTAATGAAATGAATTATATTGGCAAGTGATGTGATTTAAAATGTTATCAGATATAGTTGGCCGCCCATAGGATTGATAGTGAACTATAAATAGTCACCTTGGATGTTGAGGGGTTTATGTGTACCTAAAAATCCATCCAAGTACCCTAACAGTTGAGGGGTTACACGGTACCACAAACTTCCGTTAGTGGATTATACATCTAACCGATGAATGGTGTTAAAGGGTTTATGTGTATCGAAAACTCCACCACGAGTACCACAACGGTGGAGGGGATTTATGGTACAAAGAACTCCCGTTGGTGAACTTTGGATGATTCCAGTTGAGATTGTATGAAGTGTTGAGAGGACACTTGTTGAATCCGTGTATCCAATGTAATATTTTGTAAAGTGGAACTTGGTTGATGATCACTTATAAGCCTATATAATTGATGATGTATCATGTTAATGGATTGTGTTGTATAATGTTGGTTTATACATATTTTACTCTTTAAGCCTTGCAATTGGTAGTTATGCATAGGAAAGCTTAAGTTGAGTGTAGCTAGTAGGATTTTGCTGTTAATCCATGATACATGTTGCATATGGTTTAATATGCATGTTTTGGAAATGTTAAGTATATGGTTTTACAAGGCATCATGATGTTGATGACATTTTGAAATATATTTTAAAAGTGGTTTTCAAAGTGGATTGTTAAACGATTTTAAATGCATTGATGGTGGTTGTTTTAGAGTACTCCTCACTAAGCTTGGTGTGTTTACGCTCTCTTTTTCCATCAATGCAGAGAATTAAAGGGTTGGAGGCAGCGAGAAAGCAAGGAGGAATCCAAGGACTTGATCTTCGAAAGTATGGCTTCAATTTAGACTCGTAGTAATAAAGACAATGTGGTCAACTGTCATTTGGGAGGGTTGTTTTGTTAAACTCCCTATTTGTGCAAGTTTTAAATATTGTTTTGGACTTGAATAAGGCTTTATATACTTGTGAATGGCTTAGAACTATATTTTGAATGTTGAGTAGGAAGCATGCCTATAGATATTGTGGATATTTGAATTATGCTTTTTTGAATTGCATAAAATGCTTGTATGATTGTGTCAAGCATGCCTTTGATGACATATTATGTTTAGGTAAGGTTTGGTAATGTTTAGAATAAGCCAAAGTGTCATAGTTGGACCTGAAGATCATTACAGGCTTTCGTGTACTGGTACGGGTCCCTTGGTTTCGATACGTGGGGAATGGGAAGGCTCAGAGCAACAAAAATATACGAAGGGTACCAATACACCTAGCCATCGTATCGGTACGC
The DNA here is from genome assembly GCA_019671005.1 of Hibiscus mutabilis. Classification (NCBI taxonomy): domain Eukaryota; kingdom Viridiplantae; phylum Streptophyta; class Magnoliopsida; order Malvales; family Malvaceae; genus Hibiscus; species Hibiscus mutabilis. Next base: position 41,592,401 of record CM033732.1, read on the forward strand.
TTAGGGGAAAATATACACTAGTTTTGATACACGGGCTCCTGTATCGGTACGCTCTTTAGCTATTGGAATCTGGTTTTCGAAAATAATCCTTAAGGGATCGGTACGGCGGTGGAACCAGTACGGGTTTGCTTGAGACACCGTATTGATACGGGGTTTTGTTAACTCCTAAAAAGTACTACTTTTCATATATTTCCATGCTTTTTCTTGACTTTGAGTACATATTTGTGCATTTAGCTAGTAGACTCGTGCATTTTTATTAAGGAGTTGAGGAACGTTTCCTTTGCCAGAGTAAATGTGTATTTCTTTGTTGTGGTGAGCAGGGCAGGTTTGGCAAAGCAGGGCAGTAGCAGTTGGCATAGCAAAGCAAGAGGATCAAAAAAGAAATGCCAAGCACCTTGGGCAATAAGTTGCAAGAAAAGTTTTGCCAAGAACCCTTGCCAATACCAGACCAAAAAAATAAGACCGGGTCAAACTGCGAGAAAATAGCATTGGATCAAACTCCGAAAAAATAGTACCAGATAAGATGGCAAAAAATAATGCCAAGCTTGGTTGGCAAAAGATTGGAGGCCAATGACGTCAGCCCTATTTAGAACCAGATCAGCTCAAATTCAAAGAGAAGATAACGTTCTTATCCTATCACACAACCAGTTTTCAAATTCAAACCCAATCTAGGGTTGCCATGCATGCCTATTTAAAGAGAGTTTGATCGATGAGCCAAAGAGGAGAAAAAATAGAGGTGTTGCGCTAAAGAAGATGAAGGCTTGAACTTGAAAAGCGGTTTGCAACAATAGAGAAGAAGGAATCAGAGACAACAAGATCAATGGCTTGAAGATTCTATGAGACATCTGGAATCTATTAAAAGGTTGTATCGAAAGACCTCCTTCCTTGCCTTAGTTCTTCGCTGATCTTTTGTTTTTCTTTCCCGTGTTAAAGAATGATTTCAAACTTATACTTGCTGCGATTTACCCCAGCCATGAACTAACTCTTGATTGGTTAAGGGATGTTCGCGATAAACCCTCGATTTATGTTTGGTTTTTAATAATTTAAATACCTTGGCATTATTTTCTATCTGTTAGTACTTAAGTTTCCTAAATTCTTTTCCATATGAAAGTTGGCATTGTATGCTTATTGTACCTTAATATCTTAACAAACTTAAGGGGCAACGATCAATTGCCAGGTACTAAGGAGAGAAACTTTGACTGAAGATGTTCAAGTAGATGATCTTACACCTGAAGTGAATCTACCCCTTAGGAGTATAAATTAAAACTTAATCGAGTTAATTAATGAAAAACTTTGCTATAGACATATAGGGGTTTTAATGTGGTTAACTTAGGGTATTGCCATCGATAGAGGTAATACTATTCTTGAAATCTGCTCGACAATAAATCCAAGGCATAGCATTATTAGTAGCTGGTGTAGCTAGGGTCAAATCCAAACATCCTTTGCCAAATCTTTGTTATCATTCTTGCACCCATTGTTTGCCAGACTATTATCATTTCATCACCGTAATCTTTACTTTACTCCAGTTTATTTTACTTTTAGTTCTCTTACTTTATTCGTTACCTCAATCTATTGCCATCCTCAATCTATTGCCATCATTCTTTATTTTCTAGTTTACAAGTATTAATTGTGGTAATTATTCCTGGACAATCCCTGTGGAGACAATACTCAACTCGCTACTATATTACTTGCTCACTGTATATACTTGCACGCAAAAGATGTATTCATGGCATTATTTACTAGTATATTTACATTGAATCCTAAATCTTTTTATGCAACATTCTGTGGACAATCTTTTGACGCCGTGGACAGGGATTGCAACGAGATTAATTGTTTTTTATTTTTACTTATTTTTTTGTTTAGTTTACTTTATTTGGTATATGTGCAGGTTAAGAAGAGAACGTCGAGAAAAGGCTCATAACGAGAATGGTGAGTTAGAAAGTGTCCTAAATGATGCCAATAACCAGGAGAAATCGACAATACTTGTAGTTATACCACCCACTCTTGTTATTGCTTCTCAAATACCTAAAGAACGATCTATCAGAGAACACCTAACACCCATCATAGATTATTTAATACCAGGACTGATTAGTCCAGAGGTAAATATGGCTAACTTTGAGCTTAAAATAGTAATGATTCAATTGCTAATGAATGTAGGTCAATTTGATGGATCACCTAATAGAGACCCAAGACAGTATTTGAAGCAACTCATGGAGGTTTGCCAACTATTTCACCAGCCTGGTGTGACCGAAGAGACAACAAGGCTGAAGCTATTTTTATTTTCCTTGAGAGATTGGGGAAAATTGTGACTAAATTCCTTGCCATCAGGTTCAGTTATTTCGTGGTTAGAATTATGCCAAAAGTTCCTTCTAAGATTCCAGCCACCTAAACTTAATGCCAAGCTGCGGATTGAAATCACTACTTTCAGGCAAGCTGATGATGAAACTTTCTATGATACTTGGGATCTATTTAAGGAGCTGTTGAGAAGATGTCCCATGCATGGATTCTTTACTTGGATCCAAATGGAGATTTTTTACACCATACTCAATGCTCATGCCAAGACCATTGTAGACGCCTCGGCAAATGGTTCATTGATGGATGAAAATTATAGTGATGCGTATGTCATCTTTGAAAGAATTGCCATCAATGACCTTCAATACTCTACCACCAGATTGGGAGCCGAGACGAGAGCAACTGGAAAGTTGGAACTTGAGGCACTTTCATCTATCAATGTTCAAATTGCCAACCTCACTAATATAGTGACGGCAATGCAAAAGCCTGCTGAAGTCCAAGAAGTAAAGGCATTGGAACCATTTTGCATTATTTACGGAGATGATCATAATGTGGAAGAATGCCCAACAAACCCAAAATCGGTATATTTTGTTGGCAATTACAATCATAATATTAGCCCACACTCTAATACTTATAATGCATGATAGAAGTAGCATCTGAACTTTTCATGGTCGAACCAGGAAGGTAACCGAATTAATGGCCAGCATCAGAGCACCAATTCACCACCATGTTTCAACGATAATGTGATGCCATAGAAAGCACAGAATAATCTATCTTCAGTGCTAAGATCTTCTAATGAGAACACCCTAAAGGCTTATATGGAGCGTAACGATGCGACTGTCTAGAGCCTAGTCTCATCCAGGAGGAACTTGGAAGTTCATATAGGACAGATTGCGAACGCACTTAATGCCAGACCTCTAAGGACTATGCCAAGTGATATAAAGGATGCTTGGCAAAAAGAGAGAGAACAATGCAAAGCTGATACTCTCTCAAGTGGCAAAGAAGTCGAGATTTCAACACGTGGAAAAGATCCAATTGTTTGCCAGGAGAATAAATCAGTGCCAGCAGAAGAAACCAAATAAGTTGATAAAGGAGAAGCAAGCACCAGTAATGCTATATCTCAATCTGATGCCAACACCACCTCGGTAAAACTCGTGTAGCCAGTATTTGCCAACCCTACCTTGGTAAAACAAGAAGGTATTATTGTTGACATTTTCAAAGCTCTTAAATATGCAGATGAAATTGAAGAATTCCATGCAGTTGAGCTAATATAATCCATTTTAGATGAGAACCTGGCATTTAATTGTTATAGAATGAAAACATATGTCATAGAACAATAGTGTGGGGATTTGCCAAGTCACCTTAAACATGCATCGACATCAAAGGAGAAAACAACAGCAAAGCCTAAACACTATTGAGGTGCTAAGTTCGATCAAAGGTTCTCGAGACCTCCAATAAGGAGATACTTCAATTTTCTAAGGTAGTTGTTCAAAGCCACCATGGAAAAAATTCTCCTTTATTATGCAATCGAGAGTTTGGCATACTCAAATGAAAGAAATTCTTCAGTTTTCTAAGTTGGTTATTCAAGAAAAAAATTGCCACAACCTACCATCTACCAACTAAGGGCCACAGATTGAAGCACTATTGGGAAGGAAATCAGATTAATGACAAGGAGACCACTCTCCTTGCATAAGTTCAATAACTTTTTGTCAACCCAGTATGGTCATTGTAAATAATTTAGGAGAGTTATTTTCTTTTCAGTACTTAGGATATCTCGGTTTTAAATTTTTAGTTTTTGTTTTATTTCTTTTTTTTTTCTGTTTTGAAAGGTTTCTTTGATTTTTAGTATAGGAAATTTTGCCAATAGACCATGCCGAGTTATGCTGCCAAGACACCCAAGGCTGAATTGACCACTCAATTGCCAGGTAATATTGTGGCATTACTCTCCTAGATCTATCATCTATCAACACCAAGAACTCATCTTCTAGAACTTTCAAAAAGTTGAGGAGTAAAACATGGCACTCTAGCAGTATATTGGGGACAAAGACTGTGCCAGAAGACAACTATTGAATCAATGTCCACCAATCCTCTGGCACCATATTTGGAGTTCCCAATTGAGCTCCATGAACCAGAAGGAATGCCAACTAGTCCTCAGCCTGATCATACTGGAGCTCAGCAATCTAATACCAATGTACCAAGTGTCACATGCCCATGAAGATTCTGCCAAGACTGAGACCTAGCATGTGAACGTTAACTCTGAGGAGGAAGCACCAAAACGAGGATCCTTCATCAAAAGAAAGACCCGCTCTATTAGCCAAAGTCATTTCGAAGGGTAGTCCTCATCCCCTTAACTCCTTTCATTCATATTTTTCATTTTTTATCATGCATTTCATTTGTATATATGTGTTTTCATGCATTTCATTTGTATATATGTGTTTTATGTTTCTGCCTCGCATTTATTGCCATGACATGCATTTTATGTTTCTGCCTGGATTTTGTTATTGCCATATAGATTAAGTAGAACCATGCATACCAAACCGTTAATTTTTTTTTGCCAAGGCTTGATTGATATGATTAACATAACTGCTAGCATAGTTAGAGTTTGTACTAGTATACTCAGTCCGATTATGAAATTGGAATCTTTAGTTTGCATATGCCAGCAGGTTAGTAATGCCAAGTTGCTTGGCAATTGATCTCTAGTTTAGGGAACTTTAGTCTCACTTAACACGTAGCATGCATCTAGTTCCCAAAATAAACTTAGGATTTTTGAAGCTGAACTTAGAAAAAAAAGAGAAAAAAAAACAATGCTAGGGTAAAAGGTGAAAGATAAGGCAACAATGTTTTGCCAAAGGCTAAAAATTTTATAACACTCCTCTACCTTAGAGACAATAAGTAACTTGGGGCTTCATGGTTTTCTCCCTCTTAGTTCTCAAGCCAACAAAATGTTAGGGTATGAGTGTAATGGGTTACCTTAGTGATGTAGTCTGGATTAACGTGGGCATTCGTGGTTTGCTCCCTCTTATGTCTCACGCCAAACAGTAACATAACACAACCCTAATTTAATACTAGCAAAAAAACCCTTGGCAAATATAAATGAAAAAAATGTATAACTCTGAGTTTGGGTAGTAAAGTTGACTAAGGGAGTTAAGGAAACTTGATACAAATCACCCGTACTTCATGCACACTTCATGACCTTAGACTAGAGCTATAGTGTTGCACTTGAATTTGTTGATCTATTGCCATTACTGCACTAGATACTTGAGGACAGACCTAGGATCATATTTTGCTTGCTAGCAGGGGTTGAAAATCAAACCAATTTTGCCGAGGTACTTTTCTACATTTACTATTTTTATATATTATAGTTGCATTACTTGAGGACAAACAATGAGCTATGTTTGGGGTGTGTTAACTCCTCAATAGTAATACTTTTTATATACATATTGCCATGCTTTTGCTTGAATTTGAGTACATATTTGTGCATTTAGCTAGTATAATCATGCATTTTCATTAAGGAGTTGAGGAACGTTTCTTTGCCAGAGTAAAGGTGTATTTCTTTGTTGTGGTGAGCAAGGAAGGTTTGGCTGAGCAAGACAGTAGTAGCTGGCAGAGAAAAGCAAGAGGATCAGAAGAGAAATGTCAAGCACCCTTGGCAATAAGTTGCAAGAAGAGTTTTGCCAAGAACCCTTGGCAATACCAGCCCGAGAAAATAGGACCATATCAAACTACGGGAAAATAGCATTGGATCAAACTCTGAAAAAATAGTACCAAATAAGATGGCGAAAAAATAATGCCAAGCTTGGTTGGCAATAGATCGGAGGTCGATGATGTCAGCCCTAGTTAGAACCAGATCAGCTTGAATTCAAAGAGGGGATACAGAGATAACGCTCTTATCTTGTCATACAACCATTTTTCAAATTTAAACCCGATCTAGGGTTTCCACGCATGCCTATTTAAAGAGAGTTTGATCGATGAGCCAAAGAGGGGAAAAAAGAGAGGTGTTGCGCTAAAGAAGATGAAGGCTTGAACTTGAGAAGTGGTCTGCAATAATGGAGAAGGAGGAATCAGAGACAACAAGATCAATGGGTTGAAGATTCTATGAAACATCAGAATTCTATTGAATGGATACATCGAAAGACCTCATTCCTTGCCTTAGTTCCTTACTGATCTTTTTTATTTCTTTCCCGTGTTAAAGAATGATTTCAAAATTATACTTGCTGCGATTTACCCTAGCCATGAAGCGATGAACGCTCGGTTTATTTCTGGTTTTTAATAATTTAAATGTTTTGGCATTATTTTCTATCTGCTAGTACTTAATTTTCATACATTCTTTTCTATACGAAATTTGGCATTGTATGCTTATTGCACCTTAATATTTTAACAGACTTAAGGGGCAACGATCAGTTTCCAGGTACTAAAGAGAGAAACTTCGATAGAAGATGTTCAAGTAGATGATCTTACACTTGAAGTGAATCTACCCCTTAGGAGTATAGATTGAAACTTAATCTAGTTAATTAATGAAAAACTTGTCTATAGACATATAGGGTTTTACCTTGGTTAACTTAGGATATTACCATCGACAGAGGTAATACTATTCTTGAAATCTGCTCGGCAATAAATCCAAGGTAGGACATTATTAGTAGATGGCATAGCTAGTGTGAAATCCAGACATCCTTTGCCAAATCTTTGTTATTATTCTTGCACCCATTATTTGCCATATTGTTATCATTTCATCGCCATAATCTTCACTTTACTCCAGTTTATTTTACTTTTAGTTGTCTTACTTTATTCGTTACCTCAATCTATTGTCATCCTCAATCTATTGCCATTATCTTTTATTTTCTAGTTCACAAGTATTAATTGTGGCAATTAATTCCTGGAAAATTCCTGTGGAGATGATACTCAACTCACTACTATATTACTTGCTGACCATGTATACTTGTACACAAAAGACGTATTCGTGGCATTATTTACTTGTATATTTACACTGAATCATTAATCTTTTGCCATGCGATATTTTTTCGATAGGCTTGCATTATCGATACACAAAGCCGTTATGTTAGTTGAACCGCATCAATACGGTTATGTTCGTATCGGTACGCAATGTATTTCTTTATGTTTCCGCCTGCTAAAGTTTGAAATTGTGCATTTTAGTCCCTAAATGTTATGTATGCAATTAAATGATTTTGGATGTTTGTTTAAAGTTCGAATTTGACATATGAGCATGAAATTGGATTAATGAAGGATTGATAACTTGGATTTTAATTAAGTCTTTGTAATTTTGGAAAATTATGTTTTGGTCCCCAAAGTGCATGTTTGAGCAATTGAACCTTGTTTTGGAATCTGATCGCAATGTTAATGTATTTACTGATGCATGTTCACCTTAGGATCTAAATCGATGCATTTAAATAAGATAACAAAAAGACCCAGTTTAGGTTATTAGTTAGGGTTTGCTTCGACAAACCTAATATGGCTCTTTTAGCTCGGTTTCGGCTATACTGGGTTACGGGGTTACATTTGTTGGTATCAGAGCCAGGTTATGAAAAGTGGGATGTCATTGGTGTATTGTTTTGAGTGGTTTACGATAAATTAGGATGTTGTTGATGATTGTTCATTGTTGTTTGCTATACACGGTGATGTTTATACGTATGGCGATTTAAATATGCTATGTCGGGGTATTTTCAGGGACATATTACCTTATTACTACAGTTATAAATGATTTTGGTTTGAAATGAAAGTCTTGGATCCTTGCTTGAAGATGGACTGGCTGTTTTTGTTTCGGTGTAATTATCATACCTTAGAAACTTTTTTACATGATGCTGCCGAGGAGAGAATTAAGATCGAGTACGAGTGATGCTGTCGGAGGGCAGGGAGTTAAGGGTGAGATAGTACATCATGAGAGGTTGCCACCTCTTCTGCCTAATTCTCCTAATGGAGTGGAGCAAGTACCACCTGCACCACCTGGTCTAGCGTACGGTGATATGATGCCTTTGGTACAGGTAATGACTGAAGAGTTTCAAGCTGCGATAGCTGGAGTACATGTACCCGCATTAACAAACTGATGTCGTTACTAATCTGGGGTTGCTGTTAGAGCGGTTGCGCAGTCTAGAAGGAGTTGAATTCTGAGGGTTGGCACCTGAGGCACATGGGGAGCAGTTTGCCACTAGGGATCAGATTTTGGATTAGATGGGGTGCATTAATGTCCGCAAGCTAGGATGTGTGGTGTCCCTATTATAGGGTGATGCCTATAGTTGGTGGACTACCGTGATCACGAGCATAGAACCTGGTGATGTGATATGGGATTTCTTTCAAGTTATCTTCAGAAGGAAGTATCTAGGAGTAAGATACTTGGCTGAGAAGAAACGTGAGTTCAGGGCAGTATGTCTGTATCAAGTACAAGGTACAGTTTGTGAGGCTGAGTCAGTATGCGCCTGAGTTGGTGCCGGATGAGAGGCATCGCTATAACCGATTATGTTACAGATTAGTACAAGATGTTAAGACATACATGTTGGCCACTGACTATATAGATTTTGATGTGTTGGTTACATGTGTGAAGGACATCGAGCAGAGCCTAGGTTTATCTTTTTGTTCAAGAAGTTCTGGCTCTGGAAAGAAAGTCGCTGATTTTGGTTATGCCTAAGAGACACCGTGATAGGAGGTATTACCCTGAACAGAAACGAGGTAAAAGTAATTCTGGGTGAGGGCCGCAGGGCCAGAGCACCTAGTTTAGGGCATTACATAACACCTATTGGGTATGTGGATCACGAGATCACATAAGGCAAGACTGTCCACGATTGTCTAGGGAGTGATAGGCTCCATCAACTGTTATTGCTTATTCTTGCTGGAATTATAGTTCTGGGATTATTTGAGACATGATTGTCCGTTGCTGGCTAGAGGTAAGCATGCACTTGCACCTGTTGTTGCACCACGAAGAGGTTCTGGGTACAGTCGAGGTAATTTCCAGTAGAGGGAGGAAGGACGGAGGAATGTTGCATATACAGTGGCAGTTTAACCTGAAGGTGGTGGACCCGTAAGGATCTATGCGGATCATGAGGGGAGGAATGACACTGATGTGATAGTAGGTACTTTTACCTTGCAATCTATGTTATTACTTTCTCTAATAGATTCTGGATCTACGCATTCATATATTTTGTATGAGCATACGTATTTTCTTAATATACTGGTAGAAGTGTTAATTGTGGCTATGCAAGTAACAAGTTCTTTTTGAGAAGCGGTTGTTACAAGGAAGTTGTATATGAGATATCCTTTGATCGTTCAAGGTCTCGTGTTTGCGGCTGATTTAATAGAGCTATCATTTCATGGTTTTGATGTGATCTTGGGGATAGACTAGTTGACTGAGCATGGGGATGTGGTCAAATTTGTAACCAAGCGAGTTTCGTTGAAACTAGCCGATGATTATAAAGTAGTGGTTGTGGGTGAGGATGTTAAGTTCTTATCTAATGTGGTTTCGGCTTTAGAAGCACATAAGTTGTTAGAGTGCGGGTGTCAAGCAGATCTGGCTGATGTTATGAACCCAAATATGGAAGAAGTGCGGACTAAAGATATCGGTATCGTTTGTGATTTTCTAAGAGTGTTTTTGGAGGAGTTACTGGGTTACCGCCAGATAGAGAGGTTGAGTTTTGTATTGAGACGTATACATATATGGCTCTGGTGTTGATTGCACCGTATAACATGGCACCGAAAGAGTTAAAGGATTTGAAGACGCAACTTTAGGAGTTGTTGGACCGTGGTTTCATCCGACCTAGTGTGTCACCATAGAGAGCACTAGTGTTGTTTGTGAAGAAGAAGGATGGCACTTTGAGGATGTGCATTGATTATTGATAATTGAACAAGTTGACGACTAAGAATAATTATTTTTTTTCTCGAATTGATAACTTGTTCGATCAATTCTGGGTTGCTATGGTATTTTCTAAGATCGATTTGATATATGGATACTATCAGTTGAAGGCTAAGGATAAGGACATGCCAACGACTACTTTTCGTACGAAGTACGGACATTATGAGTTTCTAGTGATGGCGTTTGGGTTGACGAATGCACTTGCAGCTTTAATGGACATGATGAATCGGGTTTTCCATAAATTCTTGGATCAAGTCATAGTTGTGTTTATTGGTGGTATTCTCGTGTACTCTCGTACTGAGGAAGATCATGATCGACACTTGCGAATCATGTTGCAAGTCTTATTGGATAATAAGCTTTATGCCAAGTTGAGCAAGTGAGAGTTTTGGATTAAAGAAGTGGTCTTTCTTGGTCATGTTGTTTTGGCAGAAAATATCTGGGTGGATCCGCAAAAAGGTTGAGGCAGTTGTGAATCGGAAGCAACCTAAGTCGGTGACAAAGATTCTTAGTTTCTTGGAGTTGGCAGGTTATTATTGTCGCTTTGTAGATGGGTTCTCAAGGGTTGCTACTCCGTTGACCAAGTTGTTACAAAAGGATGTGCATTTCGAATGGACGAAGGCTAGACAACAAGCTTTTGAGAAGTTGAAGGAAGCTTTGACGCGAGTGTTGCGCGTAATAAGTGCTCCGCAATTGTGCAAGTGTACACGTCGCAAGTTATAGTATAAAAAATATCGTCTCCACAGGGATTGGTGCCACTTCAAGAATCTAATCTCTTGCACTGTAAAAAGTAAAAGAACACAAGTAGAAGATTGTAAGAGTTTAACTAATAACTAAACTAGAAAGCAATAAAGTAAAAGAAGATGTAATCAAATGAGAGAGAATAGGCCAGGTTATCGTGAGTTGAGGTGTGATAGCCAACTGGATCGTCTTGGTAAAAGAGTGCAAGGGCAACTCAGTTGTCGTGGCAACTTGCGCAGTAGGGTTGCCTGGGCAACTGGCTAGGCAACTGTGTGGGCGGTTGGGCAGCAACATCAAATTTTGGCGGAGCGTTCTTCAATGGTTTCTTCTTCTCCCTAAGTCAAAACTCTAGCTAATTGTGCATGCCTTGACAATACATTCCTGCGTGAATCAACGGTGAACAACAACCAATCTTGCGCTCCTCTTAGCCGTTGAAATCCTTAACTTATTCCTAAGTTGGATTAATCTTCACCATCAATAGATTGAATAAAGACCATACTCATTCGTTTCTTGAATCTAACTCTCCCGATATTAGATAAATAGATGAAGTTACGAGATCCTCTCCCAATTCACTCGCAAACAAGAAGAAAAACCAAGAATGAGTAAACCTTGAATTGAGAGTGCAAACTCTTATTACCTAAACAAAATCCCATTGTTTCTCACAACCACAAAACACAATAACCTTAGCCAAATAGATTTAGTTCATGGCTAGGTTCCAAAGAAACACAAGACAAAGAATTCCTAACAAAAACCTAATCGAACAAAGAAGAAAAAGATGAAGAATGGTTGAAGCCTTTGTAGAAATCTCTCCCTCCTTGCTCTTGTCGAAATCTATCTCCTCTCCTTGGAGTTGACGGCTTGGTCCTCAATTTATAGGGCTAGGTCAAAGTCTTTTTTTGATGAGGAAGTTAAGTTGGAATTAAATACTTTCAAAGAATATAATTCTTTATTGTATTTAAATTCCTTCTAGATCTTCTCCTATCTTCTTGGGATTTAATTTCTCTTTAACCTTTTTCATGGAAATCAAACTCCTTTGGGATTTAACTTTGCTCCCGTCATCTTGGGCTTATCTAGTCATCAATTTCGACTACCATATCATCTTATCCCTTATCGAAAATTGCCCTGGCAACTAGCTCGGCATCTCCTTCATGCATTGCCCTGGAAACTGGTTCCAGCCTTGCTTTGGCAAGTGATTCTGCACACACACAAAAACACACCAAAGCAGTATCTTTTTCCACAAAATTAAGCAAAATATGAAATCAAGCTTGTCCACCAAGGAAACAATGCAAATATGCATGAATAGCTAATAATGCAACTAATATGAGCCTAAGTCTAGCAATAATAAGAATAAAAATGGTGACTAAAATAGTACTTTTAGACACTTAACACACCCCCAAACTTGAACTATTGCTTGTCCTCAAGCAATGCAAACTAATAATTACCTGCCAAGACTTCAATTTTTACAAACTTAGCTTTGAACTTGATTTCAATTCTCAGAACCGTGGCATAAAGTATGATTGGCTTTTCATTTTTCGGAAAGCTTAGTAGTTACTTGGGATCAAACTTAAATGCTTGTGAGTGTGTGCGGAGTTGTGTGCAAGTTGATTTTTCAGATTCTATGCAAACAAGACGTTTTCAAATTACTTCATTGGTTTCTTTTAACATGTTTTAACTAGAGCCGGTTTCGGGCACCTCTAGTGTTTTGTTTTTAGTTTTCTTAAGTTAATTAATTTATTCGACTAGAGCCAGTTTCGGGCACCTCTAGCAATCAATTTTTAGCACATACTAGAGCCAATTTCGGGCACCTCTAACGATCAATTTTTAGCACATACTAGAGCCAATTTCGTGCACCTCTAGCATTCATCCAATTTTTATTCTAATCCCCCAATTTTTTTAACTATCAACCTAAGTTCGCTAGAATTCCTTAAATCAATCAAGCCACACAGTGTTTCATCAAGTTTAGCATCATAGTACGATTCTAAGTGTTTCCATATTTATCCTAGAATAAAAAGTTCTATAAGTTAAGTACATTGGCAAAGTCATCATCTGATATTCATCAAATCTAAGCAATTCTTGTTCCAACTAAAGGCATGGCAAGCAATTTATGTATCCTAAATGCAATACTTAAGATGAATGCAACTAAACATGGTAACTAACTAATAACAATCCCCCCCAAACTCGAGTGAGGCATTGTCCTCAATGCATGCAACAAAGAAAAATAAAAATAAAAATAAAATAAAGAAAAGTGAAATGCAAACGAGGACTTACTCTGAGAGTTCGTCGTCATGGATGATTAGTTTCTTTTTGGTATGTGTCTTGATTCTTTTGCTTGAACACGATGGTTGCTTCTTTGTTGCCGATGGTGGAATCGATCCTCATACGGGGTTGTCCTCATCGTCCTCTTCATCAATGTCATTGGCTTTTCGCTTGGGCTTGGAGGATTCGATTGGTGCGGTCTTTGTTGGTGCAATGGAGGACTCGTCCGAATCTGAAGAGTCAGACAATGGTTCAGTACGAGTTGATTCGGGCATAGGTGCTTTACCTTTGGCTTTTTTAGTGGTTGTCGGGGCGACTTTAGCTTTAGTTGTCGTGACATCTTCAGTGTTGGTTGTCGTGGCAACTGCTTGGGCAGGCGCAGTGTAGGTTGTCACGGCATAATCTGTTGCGGTTGCCGTGGCAACTGCTTCATTGGTTGTCGTGGCAAGGATTTCGGTAGGAAAGATAGCGAACGGCACGCGGCTGTTCGGGTACTTTTCCAGGATAACTTGGGTGATGGCATTGTTATGATCCTTCATGTACCGTATGAACATTAGTTTCTGGTCTTCAATTTTCCTAAGGCGGTTCGCCAACGGTTGTAAGAGTGCTTCAAGTTGTCCTAGGGTTGTTGGCCGAGTTGCACGGGCATCAGTTGCTTGGGCATTAGGGGTTGCCGAGGCGGCAGGAGTTGCTGCGGCAACTGGAGATGTTAAGGATTTTACCGGTGCCTCTCCCATTAGCTTTTGGATTTGTGCTCGATTCCAACCGGACTTTGGTAGGGCCTTTTTATCAGTGGACTCACTTGGGACATGCATCTCCTTGCAAAGTTTGGAAATTAAGCAAGGGAAGAAATGAGAGCCCTTGTCTTTTGTGCTACATACAAAAATCTCATCACAAATAATTTTTCCAATGTTAATGATTCGATTAAGCAAGATAGAATGTATGAGCAAAATACGAGGTGTATCAACGGTGGTATTGTGTGTTGTGGGCATTAAAGAAGTTTTAACAAACTTATTCCATAATTTTGCCTCGGGCTTAAGCTGAAGGAGATTTACCGTGCCCTTGTATTTACCGTCGTTCCAATGAGTTCCCGGTAGATTGAGTTCTTGAAGCACCTTGTCGAGTTACTTGGGCGTGAGTTGATCAACAAAGGCTTGATGATTGTCCTTCTCAATGTAGAGCCCGTAAAAGGTGTTGATGTTTTCGGGGCTTATGAGTATAGCCTTGTCACAAACAAAAGCATAAGGATTATCCGGGCTAGGTGAGTGAGCATAGAATTCTCTTACCCATGAGATGTTACCTGGTTCCGATTGATGGCAAAAGATTTGCCACTTTTGATGTGCAATCCTTTCGAAGATGAATCGTTCAAGGCCGAAATCTTGATTAGAGTTGGAGTATTCAAAGCCGTGTTCTTCGCAAATCTTTCTACTTTCAAACTTGGAGTGAAATCTTTCTTGAACCACCGGTGTAGCAAACTTCTTGTATCTTGGTTTTTTAGAGGAACTTGGATGAACCAAAAATTCGATTTTGGATGCCATGGATGATCTTGGTTGTGAGTTTGGTAAAAACAAAGAAAAGAAAGCAAAAGAAACTAAAGAGTTGCAAGATGAAAAGTAGGAATAGGTTTCTTGGAAGTTAAGGGTGATGGGTTAAATAGAAAAGATAGGTAGTAAATATGTTGGGTGGGATTAATTGGGAAAGAAAGAAAACAAGTGTTTTGATTTAGGGGTAGGGGACGGCTAGGGTATTTGGGGAAGGAGAAGGGTTTGGCCGGCTATGTAGAGTTTATTTAGGGTAAATTGGAGGCTTAATATAAGCCTTAGATTTAGCTCATTAATTTCCTTGTTGACGAAGTTTCCTTCTTGAATCAAATTCCTCTTTATCTTGAACTCTTTTCCTACAATTCAAAAACAAATAAAATAAGGATTAAAGTTAAAGATAAACTAATAAAAGAAAATAAATAAAGATGTGCAAAGAAATTCTTAAACTTAAAATTTAAAAACAATTAGATAAATATGAAAGAAATATGTAGTCTTAATCTTAAAGAAAATAAATAAATCTATCCTAAAAAGAAAAAATAACCAAAATTAATAATAAAAAAATTAAATAGTTCGAAAAAAATAAAAAGAAAATACCGAAAGGAGAGCATGCTCATGCATCTCCTAAGGTGACCACTTCTTTGTTACGTTCCACATGGGCACCGTTGTAGTGCTTCAATCTTTGTCCGTTAGCTTTAAATTCATGTTTGTCAGTGATGGACTTGATTATCACGGAACTATGGGAGAACGGTTTGACAACTCCGAATGGTCTCGACCATCTTGATTTCAGTTTTCCCGAAAAAAGTTTTAGCCGAGAATTGAATAAGAGAACTAGTTGCCTTGGCATGAATTACCGCGGCAATAGTTTCTTGTCATGCCATTGATTTGTTTTCTCCTTGTAGATTCGTGCATTGTTATAGGCGAGTGAACGGAATTCTTCTATCTCGTTGAGGTCCAACAAACACTTTTCCCGGCACTTTCCATATTCACGGTCTTGATTGCCTAATATGCCGTGTGTTCGATTTCCACCGGTAGATGGCATGTTTTGCCATAGAAAAGTCGGAATGGGGCATACCTAAGGGTGTTTTGAATGTAGTGCGATATGCCCAAAGTGCGTCATCTAGTCTTACTGACCAATCCTTCCTAGAGGGATTTACAACTTTCTCGATTATACCCTTCAATTCCCGGTTGGAAATTTCTGCTTGCCCATTGGCTTGTGGGTGATATGTCGTGCTAATCTTGTGAGATACACCAACGCATTGTAACATCTTGGCGATGAGTTTGTTGTCGAAGTGCTTACCTTTATCACTGATAATTGCTCTCGGCATCCCAAACCGTGTAAATATGTTTTTCTGCAAGAATCGTTGCACGGTCTTAGAATCGATGGTGGGAACTGCAGCTGCCTCAACCCATTTAGACACGTAGTCGACGGCAAGTAGAATGTAGAGGTTGACGAATGAAGATGGGAAAGGTCCCATAAAATCAATCCCCCACACATCGAACAATTCCACCTCGATGATATTTTGGAGTGGCATCTCATGTCGTCTAGAGATATTGCCCGTCCTCTGGCAACGATCACATTGCTTGTAAAACTCTTGGGCATATTTGTACAGTGTTGGCCAATACAAACCAGATTGCAAAACTTTGGCCACGATATGAGTTCCTCCAAAATGTCCTCCATAGGGTGAAGAATGGCATTGCCGGAGTATATTCTGCTGCTTCTCTTTAGGGACACATCGGCGTGTAACCTGATTTGCATATTGTTTAAACAAAAGAGGCTCGTCCCAAAAGTAATGCTTAGCTTCATGGCGGAACCGCTTCTTCCCTTGGTGAGTAAGGCCATAAGGTAAAATACCACAAACAAGGAAATTAACTAAATCTGCGTACCAGGGTATTGCCGTGGCAACTGCTTCTATGGTTGCCCAGGCGTGGGCATCTAGAGTTACCACAGCATGCGCGTCAAGGGTTACCGAGCCATGTGCGTCAAGGGTTGCCGAGGAATGCACATCTATGGTTGCCAAGGAAACTAACAGTTGCTTTTCTGTTCCTTTCCTGTCCTTAATTTCAATGTCAAACTCTTGTAAAAGCAATATCCAAAGAATCAAACGAGGATTGGCATCCTTTTTAGCAAATATATACTTAATTGCCGAATAGTTCGTATGGAAAATTACCTTTGTACCAATCAAATAGGATCGGAACTTGTCAAATGCGAAAACTACGGCTAGTAACTCTTTCTCCGTTGTTGTGTAATTCACTTGAGCACTATTAAGAGTTTTACTAGCGTAGTATATCACATGAAAGGTCATACCTGTGCGTTGGCCTAGGACTGCTCCTACCGCGAAATCACTTGTATCACACATGAGCTCAAAAGGTAGCATCCAATCTGGTGGAACGACAATGGGTGTTGAGGTAAGCTTTTCCTTTAGGGTTTCGAATGCTTGAGCACAAGAATAATCAAAATCGAAGACTTTATCCTATTCAAGCAAATTGCACAAGGGTTTAGTAATTTTAGAAAAATTATGAATGAACCTCCTGTAAAAACCTGCATGTCCAAGAAAGCTTCAGATTCCTTTCACCGAACTTGGTGGGGGTAATCTCTCGATCACGTCCACCTTGGCTTTGTCTACTTCAATTCCCTTGGATGAAATCTTGTGGCCGAGCACTATTCCTTCATCTGCCATAAAATGGCACTTCTCCCAATTAAGGACTAAATTGGTTTCTTCACATCTTGCCAACACCTTCTCTAAATTGCCGAGGCAACTGTCGAAGTCATTACCAAAAACGGAAAAATCATCCATGAAGATCTCAAGAAAGTCTTCGACCATGTCTGAAAAGAGTGCCATCATGCATCTTTGGAAGGTTGCCGGGGTATTACACAATCCGAACGGCATCCTTCGGAAAGCATAAGTATCGTATGGGCACATGAAGGTTGTCTTTTCTTGATCTTCTGGTGCTATGGCAATTTGATTGTAACCTGAATAACCATCAAGAAAACAATAAAATGGTTTACCTGTAAGACGGTCAAGCATTTGATCAATAAAGGGTAATGGGAAGTGTTCTTTCCTAGTGGCTTTGTTTAGATTTCGATAATCCATACAAACCCTCCAACCGGTCACAGTCCTGGTTGGAATGAGTTCATTGTTTTCATTACTTACCACCGTTATACCTCTCTTTTTCGGTCCACATTGTACCGAACTTACCCATGTACTATCAAAGATAGGGTATATGATGCCGACGTCAAGCCACTTGATGATTTCTTTCATTACAACCCATTTCATGGCATGATTTAGTCTCATCTGGGCCTCAATCGAAGGTTTGTGATCATCTTCCAACAAAATCTTGTGCATGCACACTGCCGGGCTAATTCTCTTCAAGTCGGCAATTGTCCACCCTATTGCCTTCTTGTGTAGCATCAACATTTTGATCAGCTTCTTTTCCTGCTCAGGCTGTAACTTAGAGGAAATAATTACAGGCAATGTATTATTGGTTCCCAAGTAAGCATATTTTAGTTGCCCTGACAACTGTTTCAACTCAAGAATCGGTGGTTGTTCAATGGAGGGCTTTTCGAGTTTACCTTCCTTACTTGAGTAATCCAGTGGTTCAAAGTATGTACCTGGTCGATTGACTAACCAATTTGCCTCTTCTTGTTGTTCCTCATCGATCGGTTCTTTATACTCCTCAGGTTCCTCTTGATCGGCAATGTAGTTGTTGAGGCAACTAAATTCCTCGTCGAAGTCAAACTCTGCCATGGCATGAAGAAGTTGGCATTCTTCCGGATCATCGGCATGCCTTAGTGTTTGGAACACATTTAGTTTAACTTGCTAGTCATTCACCCTCATTGTAAGTTCTCCCTTTTCAACATCGATCAAGGTTCTCCCTGTTGCTAGGAAGGGTCTCCCGAGAATGATAGGTGCATGTTCATCTGCTTCACAATCCAAAACAATAAAGTCAGCGGGAAAAATAAATTTATCAACTTTTACCAGTATGTCTTCGATTTTTCCTTCTGGATGCACATAGGATCTGTCAGCTAGCTTTAGCATAACTGTTGTAGGTCTTGCCTTCCCGATTCCTAGTTTTTGGAAAACCGATTTAGGCATCAAATTTATGCTTGATTCAAGGTCACATAATGCTTTCCCGACATAGTTGTTTCCAATGGAACAAGGTATTGTGAAACTTCTGAGATCTTTCAACTTGGGTGGTATGCAATTGTGCAACATGGCCATGCATCCCTCTGTTGCGGCAACTATTTCAAACTCTCCTAGCCTTGTTCTCTTGGACACAATGTCTTTAAGGAACATGGCATAGTTCGGCATTTGTTCAATCGCCTCAACCAATGGCAAGTTGATGTTGACTTGCTTTAGGATATCAAGGAACTTCTTGAATTGATATTCATGCTTTTGTCGCTTCAACCTTTATGGGAATGGTGGTGGAAGTCAGATATCTTCGATCCTTTCATTGGTCTGAAACCTGATTGACGGCATTGCCGAGGCAACTGGAGTTGCCGAGGCATTATCAACTGGGGTTACCGTGGCATGCCTATCGTTGGTTGCCGCGGCATCCTTATCGTTGGTTGCCGAGGCATGCTTATCGCTGGTTGCCACGGTAATTCCTGGTTCAGCATCTGAGGCTTTGCCGCTGAGTTCATCTTGTTCTTTTTTTGGAGTTTTTTTGATGAGCGAGCTTAAGCCTCTTTAAGTTGTTGGCCACTTCTAGTGGTGATCGCCTTACATTGCTTATGGCCAGTTCCTCTTGCGACTTCAGTATCGCTAGGTAAACCTCCTTGCGGTCCAGTATTCAGGTTTTGAGCAAATTGTCCGACTTGATTTTCCAATGATTTGATTGCCGCCTCTTGGTTTTGCAATCTCATCTCGGTCCTGTTAATAAAAGTATCAGTTCTTTTTATGAAGTTACTATTCTCAACCATATAAGATTCAATTTTCAGCATAAAAGCATTGAGAGAATTTTCCAAAGAACTAGATGTTGTCGGTTGTTGCTGCGACAACTGTTGCTATTGCATATTCTGCTGGAATCCTGATGCTTGTGCATTCTGATTGTTCTGGTTTAGAGCATTGTTGGGATTACTCCATTAAAAATTCGGGTGCTTCTTCCAAGCTGGATTGTATGTATTGGACATCACATTGTTGTTCCAGTTGTAATTCCCCACATAAAAGTTGGATTCCAAATTCTGCATACATTCAGAAGAATCATGGTTACCACCACATAACTCACAAAAAGAATCCATTACCTTGACCTCCTGTGTGTTGTTTGGTTTTTGCATGTTCCGGACCATCTTAGTTAGAGTGGCCAATTGTGCCGAAATTGAGTCTGATGATCCCAGTTCATGTATTGTGGCTTGGCGTCTAACTCTTCCTCTTCTAGCATATGGGAATTGATAAACATTCTTGGCAAGCCTGTTTAGAATTTGCATTGCTTCCTCCGGTGACTTATCTACGAGTATGTCGTTTACCGAGGCATCTAGCATCATCCTTGTTGGTGTATTCACAGCATTGTAAAACATTGTTACTTGTGTCCACATTGGGAATCCGTGTAGGGGGCATTTGTGTAGAAGTTCTCTATATCACTCCCAAGCCTCGTACATGGATTCATCATCTGCCTGCCGAAAAGAAGTAATTTCGTTACAAAGCTTATCAGTCAAATTTGTAGGATTAAATCGAGCAAGGAAATCACGACAAAGATCGGTCCAAGATCCTATTGATCCGGCAGGAATACTATTCAACCATGCTTTCGCCCTATCCCTCAGTGAATAGGGGAATAATCTTAGTCGTAAAACATCGGGGGTGACTCCTTGTATTTTGAATGAATTGCAAATCTCGATGAAAGATTTAAAATGTTGCCGTGCATCTTCAGTTGCTGAGCCGCCAAATTGACCAATTATGTTGATCATATTAAATATCACCGGTTTCAACTCAAAGTGGTCGACTTTAATTTCAGGTGTGACAACTCCTGGATTGAGTCTTTGAAGATCTTCTTCAAGATAGTCTCGAATAGTTCTGTTTCGTGCAAGAATCACTCCTCATCCTGCTGGAACATCTTGATTCATATCGTCGTCTTGATTAGCCATTGCTACTCTTAACCTTCGTCTGAGTCTTTGCAAAGTTCGTTCAATTTCTGGATCAAAAGGATATTATGGTGTAATCGGTCTCGACTTGGTCATATACCAATGCAAAACCAAAGTTTGTTAACCCTTTGAATCTTAAACAAGAAAAATCAAAAGTGCAAGAAAATAAAAACAAAGTTGCTCCGCAATTGTTGCGCGTAATAAGTGCTCCGTAATTGTGCAAGTGTACACGTCACAAGTTATAGTATAAAAGATATCGTCTCCACAGGGATTGGTGTCACTTCAAGAATCTAATCTCTTGCACTGTAAAAAGTAAAAGAACACAAGTAGAAGATTGTAGGAGTTTAACTAATAACTAAAGTAGAAAGAAATAAAGTAAAAGAAGATGTAATCAAATGAGTAAGAATAGGCCAGGTTATCGTGAGTTGAGGTGTGATAGCCGATTGGATCGTCTTGGTAAAAGAGTGCAAGGGCAACTCAGTTGTTGTGGCAACTTGCGCAGCGGGGTTGCCTTGGCAACTAATCGACGGTTGCCTGGGCAACTGGCTAGGCAACTGTTTGGGCGGCTGGGCAACAACTTCAAGGCTCGGCGGAGCATTCTTTAATGGTTTCTTCTTATCCCTAAGTCAAAACTCTAGCTAATTGTGCATGCCTTGACAATATATCCCTGCGTGAATCAAGGGTGAACAACAACCAATCTTGCGCTCCTCTTAGCCGTTGAAATCCTTAACTTATTCCTAAGCCGGATTAATCTTCACCATCAATAGATTGAATAAAGACCATACTCATTTGTTTCTTGAATCTAACTCTCCCGATATTAGATAAATAGATGAAGTTACGAGATCATCTCCCAATTCACTCGCAAACAAGAAGAAAAACCAAGAATGAGTAAACCTTGAATTGAAAGTGCAAACTCTTATTACCTAAACAAAATCCCATTGTTTCTCACAACCACAAAACACAATAACCTTAGCCAAATAAATTTAGTTCATGGCTAGGTTCCAAAGAAACACAAGACAAAGAATTCCTAACATAATCCTAATCGAACAAAGAAGAAAAAGATGAAGAATGGTTGAAGCCTTTGTCGAAATCTCTCTCTCCTTGCTCTTGTCAAAATCTCTCTCCTCTCCTTGGAGTTGACGGCTTGGTCCTCAATTTATAGGACTAGGTAAAAGTCTTTTTTTGAGGAGGAAGTTAAGTTGGAATTAAATACTTTTAAATAATATAATTCTTTATTATATTTAAATTCCTTCTAGATCTTCTCCTACCTTCTTGGGATTTAATTTCTCTTTAACCTTTTCATGGAAATCAAACTCTTTTAGGATTTAACTTTGCTCCACGTCATCTTGGGCTTATCTAGTCATCAATTTCGACTACCATATCATCTTATCCCTTATCGAAAATTGCCCTGGCAACTAGCTCGGCATCTCCTTCATGTACTGTCCTGGCAACTGGTTCCAGCCTTGCTTTGGCAAGTGATTATGCACACACACAAAAATACACCAAAGCAGTATATTTTTCCACAAAATTAAGCAAAATATGAAATCAAGCTTGTCCACAAAGGAAACAATGCAAATATGCATGAATGGCTAATAATGCAACTAATATGAGCCTAAGTCTAGCAATAATAAGAATAAAAAGGGTGACTAAAATAGTACTTTTAGACACTTAACAGCGAGCTTCGATCTTGATTCAACCTGAGTCAGGAAAAGAGTTTATGGTTTATATCGACACATCTTACGTTGGTTTAGTGTGTGTGTTGATGCAAGACAGGAAAGTTGTGGCTTATGCATCGAGATAGTTGAAGGTGCACGAGCGCAATTATCCTTTGATGACATATGATGTTTAGGTAAGGTTTGGTAATATTTAGAATGAGCCAAAGTGTCATATGTTGGATCTAGAGGTCATTACAAGCCTTTGTGTACCGGTACGGGTCCCTTGGTTTCGGTACGCAGGATCTAGGAATGCTAAGAGCAACAAAAATATACAAAGGGTACCAGTACGCCTAGCCACCATCTCGGTACGCTTAGAGGGAAATATACACTGGCTTTGGTACATGGGCTCTCGTACCGGTACGCTCTTTAGCTACAGGAATCTGGTTTTCAAAAGTAATCCTTAAGGGATCGGTACGGGGGTAGAACCGTAGCGATACGGGTTTGCTCAACACATCGTATCGATACGGGGTTTGTGGTATCGGTACGCAGAGCCATTATGTTAGTTGAACCGTATCGATACGGTTATGTCCGTATCGGTACGCAGTGTATTTTTTTATGTTTCTACCTGCTGAAGTTTGAAAATGTGCATTTTAGTCCCTGAATGTTATGTATGCAATTAAATGAGTTAGAATGTTTGTTGAAAGCTAGAACTTGACATGTGAGCATGAAATTGGATTAATGAAGGATTGGTAGCTTGGATTTTAATTAAGTCCTTATAATTTGGGAAAATTACATTTTGGTCCCCGAAGTGCATGTTTGAGCAATTGAACCCTATTTTGGAATCCGATCGCAATGTTAATATATTTGTTTATGCATGTTCACCTTAGGATCTAAATCGATGCATTTAGACAAGACAAAAAGAAAAAAAGATCTGGTTTAGGTTATTAGTTCGGGTTTGCTTCGGCAAACCTAATGTGGCACTTTTAGCTTAGTTTTGGCTAGACCGGGTTAAGGGGTTACAATCGCATTCACATAGCATCACATATATGCAAATAAATAAACGTGACATAGTATGGCCTTATCCTAAAATAAAGAATAAACCTAAATGACAAACATCGTCATCGCCTTGGATCATCATCTAGCTTCTCCATCACCATTGTGGAAAGGATGTGACCATCTTGTTTTGTTACAAAAATTCAAATGATACACAGGTCGTATTACAACAAACAAAATGACACACAGGCTATATTTTTAAAATTACAACCTTTGTAAAAAAATCTAAATGGTCATGCTATGCACTTTGTCATACATCAAGCAAAGCAATCAAGAAACAAACATTTCATGTATATTAGATAATGCCTACAGCGCTATTGAGACGTGTAACTTAAAGTCATTTAATCTTATAAGGTGTTTCGTAGGGTTAGACCCTACACAGACTTTATTGGCGGTTTCGCTGGAAAATAAATTTTTTGGGGCCATCGCCCCTGGAAAACAAATTTTTCCTATAGAGAAACCTTACGATTTTGCCCCAAAATTTTCAATTTTACTGATCTTATCAGTAAACTCATGAACAAGCCAAAATCTAGTTTAATCGCATTAAACATTGTAATCAAATTACACAAGAGACTTATACACAAATCACTGCCAATCATAATTGGTAAATATGTATTGTCATGATCTAATCAAGCAATTAAACTCTTTAATCGCAAAACAGTATTAGGATTCTTAATCATATTAACGAATCCTTTCAAGAAACAGATTTAACCTTTCAAACACCTCAAGAAGCCTGATTAATCATGTCGTTCGCACAAACCCTAAAATATGCATCTAAAAATGCATATTATATTGATCATAAAATTAATATGAACATTTAAGATAGCTCAAATACCACTGTAGGGTTTCATAGGAAATAAACTGATCTAATCAAGCAAATAAACGCAGTGATAAAATATCCTACAAAAATTTCCCAATATCTTTGATTCAGTAATCATGTTGTGCCAAGGCGCAGCCTTTCTGAAAGACGGTCACCCTCTATAAGTATCTACACGCGAATGGATGTTGAATGGCTATTGGAATGCTAGTTCCTCACAAATTTTGAAAAATAGAGATTTTGTGGTTTTTGGTGGCTAGTCAAAAAACTCAAGTGATCAAAAACCCTTGGCATACATACAAACATATATATATGACTTGTTTAGGGTTAGGTTGAGTTCACTATTATAATTTAATTAAAACTCTTTTAAATAAATTATAATTTAAAATAAATTCCTTTATCTAATAAGGAATTCAAATCCAACCAAATCTAGATAATATGATTTATTTAATATGATTTATTTAAAACAAATAAATAATATATTCTAAAATAGATTCTTTATCCGATAAGGAATTTAAATCCAACCAAATCTAGATAATAAGATTATTTATTTATATTATTTTTGGAAAAATAATAAAAAAAAATATTTTATCATAAGAATACGAATTTAACTTCTTAAATTCAAATAAATGGTCTCTAACAATATAATGCAAAATAATCTCATTATCTTAATTTTATTATTGAGAGTAATAACCACAAATATTCTTATCCATTCTTACTGTGCGACCTCATAGGTTCAATTAACGTTGGCAGTAGATAAAATCACATTTTATCATACAAGTCACAAGTGGCCTCTAGCAAGACATTATGACTACCCAAGTTAAATGAAAAGCTCAGAATTCGAGAAACCTTAATTCAGGTTATGTCATAATCATTTTATCTCATGATATCTTGATAGAATATTGTAATACCCATTTTTGTCCGAACCCCAAATTATATTCGAACAATCTACCCTATTTAAACCAAATTTCCAAAAAAAAATAATTAAAAAAATAATATAAAAGCAAGGCATGGTCTCCACGCAGAGAACCATGCCCTGCCTCACCTTTCCCCCATGCTTGCACCTGCCACCCCCATACCCTTCAATTTCCCACAATACATGCCACCAACATCCCTTATTCCCCCTCCCCATCATCCATATTAAACCACAACAAATTGAAAGAATAGAGAGGGTAGACGGTAGATAGAAAAATAGAGGGGGCTCTCGGCATTGAATGAAAAACAATTGAGCTCTCAGCTATTGAAGAAAAATAGGGGGAAGAGCCGGCATTCACCCCTCATTTTATTTTGGGTATCCTTTTTATGTATGTTTATGGTGTAATCATTTTTTAATCTAATGATGTTTTATTAGTAATCTCTTATTTATTTTTAGTTATTACGTTTTTATATGTTTTTATGTTCATGTATTTCTATATGTTGTTAGGATGTTTAGATTAATTCTTGATGGTTGTTTGATATATTTTTTTTTTGATTTTCTCATATGTAAATATGTGTGTTTACTTTTGTCATGATGTGTAGTTGTTTATGGATTTTATTTGTGTATATGTACGTATGTATATATGTTTTTAGTATGCATCTATGTACATTACATTATATATATATGTGTATTAAGTTGTGTATTACCTATATATGTTAAGTAATATATGAGAGTATATACTATGTTTCCTTTTAGTATATGTTTATATAATACTATATTTATATTTATTGTTTTTGCCATTTTTTATACGTATGTGTTATATATTTTAGTATGTGTTATTTTAGATTCCTTGTTATATTAGTTTTATTATTATTATTAATATTATTATTATTATTATATTTATACAAAATAGTGTATTTTCTATATGTTATATATATTAAGATTATATTTTTATTAGTATGTATATATACGTATAGTATTCTAATATGTATTTATTACGTATATATTTTTTGGTATGTAAAACATGTTTTCTATTATTATGTATATATAATTTTTTTTCTACAACCCATATTTTACGTATAACTTTTTATATTTTCTATATTTTTATATCAGATATATATATATATATATAAGATTTCATGTATATATTGTTGTTTGTACATATTATGTAATTACGTTAATTAATATTTGTGAATAAGTTAGATTAATATTTATCTATTTATGTTTTGAATATGTTGCATTGTGGTTTTTGTTTAGGTTTTATTACATGTATATATGTGGTTAATTATTTCTTGAAGTATGTTTTTTCTGCTTTTCACATGTTCTTTTATGCTTTGTTATTATGATATATCGTGTTTATGTTTTTTATTGGTGTTTAATGTCGTGATAGTGTTATATGTATATCATGCATTTGTTGCATTTGTATTTTTTTATGTGTTTGAGCATGTTAGAATTAATTAGTTTAGTTTTGGAAGCATGTCTTTTTGCATGTTTATATTTATATTTTGTCTTATTATTGTAACATGTCATGTTATTTTCGTTCATGCATTTCATTTAATATTATTTATGTATTTATGTTAGATTAGTTTTTTATTTTGTTAGTGTTTATTTATATGTGTATCGTATTGTATTTATTTATATTTGTCATTTTTAAAGATCGTATATCGAGATATATTAATTGTCAATGCGGTGCCCTTTTATCCGAGCGTAAACGGGGCCAGTATCAGGTGTAGTGATAGTGGTTGGGCGTTTACTCTCGAATAACGGAGCCTTTAAAATCTACTCGCACTTATAACCAAATTTTAATTTAATCATCACTTTAATTCGGAAAGTTTAATATTAATAAAGCGATAATTATTAAAGTACCAATTTTGGGCGGTGTGGGGGTGCTAATCCTTCCCCATCTGTAACCGACTCTGAATTTTTGAAATCCCTGGTTTTTACGGTGTCCGGTCCACCTTGAGTGGCCGGTGGCGACTCCATTTTTAAATAAAACACCAGTTTTTCTAAAATCCCACGGAAGACCTCATTTTCAAACAAAACAAAATAAAAAACACCACTTTTTTTAGCGAGAGGGGCATCGCTACAGATGGCGACTCCGCTAGGGACATTTTTTGGTTTTCAAAAAAATAAGAGAGCCTAGCTTTTTTCAAATAATTACCGCTTTATTAATATTAGAAATTTCAGATTAAAGTGACTATTAAATTAACATTCGGTTATAATTGCGCGTTTATTTTAACGCGTTTAAAATTTGGTATATAAACCCGTCCTTTTAAGTTGAGGGAAAACGCTAATGCTTTCGTGAGGATATCGTTCCTCCGTGTAGGCCTAGCAAGTACCTTCGGGGCTCGAGTACCTTATGCTTTCGTAAGGATATCGTTTCTTCGTGCAGGCATAAGCGAATGGGTCCCCTGAATTGAACCCGGTTGAAAGGAGCCTATAATGGGTGATGATCGGGGGCCTTGCTACTCTTAGTAGAGGACAGCAAGGACAATTTGGGTACCTCTTAGCACCAAAACTGCATGTAGAGAACATATAGAAACCCACCCTTTTAGAGCCATACGGATAACCTAGGTGTTTTAGACGAGATGTAAATAGGGTCGTTTTGTTTGTTATTGATTTTATTCGGTACTGACTCGTTTTCTTTTTTTGTTTTGCCCTTTTTTGCATACATCATTGCATTAGCATTGCATGACATAAAGGTGTTGGTTCAAGTGGTTTGCCTGAGCACAAATCTTTTATTATTACCTTGTTTACTTTAATTTATTCATTTGATTATTTTAATTTCAAATTGACCTTTTGTGATCACATCATATCTGTTCATTTTGGCATTCACTGCATTGCATATCATGACATTTTGATCTTTGCATCGGTGCATTCGCATATAGGACATACTTTGTTTTTTACATGCATTCATTTTGAGACTGGTCCCTGGGTTACCCCATTAAATAGAACAAACTTTGTCGACCTAGCACCTTACAGAACCTCTACAAGAGCCTAATCTTGGGGCATGTCCAAAAGCACCCTCCACATCTTTTACAAATATTGTGCCTCTAACAAGGTCCCAGTCCGGGGGCATTCTTTGCCAAGGTCTAGCCTTCATTGACGAGTCAAATTCTTGCATCCTTGACCACAGTCTGCAAAACTGCACCCAATCCAAAAAAGATAATAATAATGAGCTGCCATGAACCAACACACAATTTATGAACCCAACTTAGGAGGCAACAGAATCCGCACTCAAAGTGTCAAATTCAAGAGCAGTTTCATACGATAGCATAAGAACAAACAAAATGTTGGGGCATGCACCCAGATGGATGATCGAACCCAAGAAGAGGTTAGGGCACCGTCACACGCAAAAGAACAAGATCCTGATAGGACTAGTGATGAGTCAGGAGCATCCATTTGAGGGCCAAAAAATCATCATATCACATTCATGCACTTAGATTGCATTCATCTTGCATTAAACCATTTTTGCATTCGTCATACATTTAGAATAAGTGCATACACCGAAGTCACCATGCATTTAGGCATAAAATTCATGTATTTTTGCTTACAAAAAGGTTCAAAAAAGAGACCGAACATCCTCAACGTGAGGGCAATCATGATGGCCAACCTTAGTCTTAGAGAAGGCCAAACACAGAAAGAATGCTGAAACATAAAAAAAGAGAGGTACTAGTGACAAATTTTCTGAACATTTACTAATAAATATTTTTTCCTTTGTAGGATTTGATTCCTCCAACAATGGTGTGACGGAAGCCAATATTTTCCCGACTATCACTCTTGCCAACAGAAACAACTCATTCTAGATCTTCCCCTCTGGCGAGAGAGAAGCAGAGCAAATTTTTCAGACATAGTCTCGCTGTCAACAATTCAACATCTTGCAAATCTTGCCTCTGTCAGTGGTAGTACGCCAACTTAATGTAGATCTTGCCTCCGTCGGTGGTGTTGCAGATCAGATTTTCCATTCAGTCCTACCTCTCTGTCAGTGGTGTAGTGGGTCTCACATTTTGCTGATCTAGTCTCTCCGGCAGTGGTGTAGCGGATCAAATCCTATCCAGATCTTGCCTCTGTCGGTGGTGTTGCAGATCAGATTTTTTATTCGGCCCTACCTCTCCATCGGTGGTGTAGCGGGTCTCATATTTTGCTGATCTAGTCTCTCCGGCAGTGGTGTAGCGGATCAAATCCTATCCAGATCTTGCCTCTATCGGTGGTGTTGCAGATCAGATTTTCCATTCGGTCCTACCTCTCCGTCGGTGGTGTAGCGGATCTCACATTTTGCTGATCTAGTCTCTTCGTCAGTGGTGTGACAGATCAAATCCTCTCCAGGTCTTGCCTCTTCGACGGTGTTGCAGCTAGACCTAAATTTTACTCGAAATTTACCTTTTTATTATAGTTGTATCTAAAAAACGAAAAAACAAACAAAAACAAAAATAGAAGAAAAAATAGAAAAAGTCAAAAAAATTGAAAAAAGAAAGTTCGAAAAAAGAAGAAAAAGAATGGAAAAAAAAGAAAAAATATGAAAAAAGAGAAAAATCAAAATGAGCTTTTAACCAAATTTCGATCATGCCTCTTTGTCAGAGTCGTAGCTGGATCAAATCTTCAGACCTTTCCTCTTCGTCGGTGTTGTAGCTTGGTCAAATCTAACTTTCAGTTCTGCCTCTTCGTCGGTGTTGTAGCTGAACCTAATTCACTAACTCCCGGTCTTGCCTCTTCGTCGGTGTTGTAGCTAAACCAAATCCACTAACTCTTGATCTCGTCTCTTCGTCGGTGTTGTAGATTGGTCAAATCTAACTTTCGATTCTGCCTCTTCGTCGGTGTTGTAGCTGAGCCTAATTCACTAACTCTCAGTCTTGCCTCTTCGTCGGTGTTGTAGCTAGACCCAATCCACTAACTCTTGATCTCGCCTCTTCGTCGGTGTTGTAGCTTGATCAACATTACTAACTTTAGACCATGCCTCCTTGTCGGTGTTGTAGCTTGGTCAAAATTTACTAACTTTCTAGTTGTATCAATGTTGTATCTTAAAAAAGGGAAAAGAAAAAATGAAAAAATGAAAAAAAAATATAAAATTCAAAAAAGGAGAAAAAAAAGAAGAAAAAAAAGAAAAACAGAAATGAAAAAGAAAAAGAAGAAGAAGAAGAAGTTTTCAATTTTCTGATACTGCCTCTTCGTCAGAGTTGAAGCTGGACCAGACATTGGAATTTTCATCTTTCCGATCCTGCCTCTTCGTCGGTGTCGTAGCTGGATCAAATCTTCAGACTTTGCCTCTTCGTCGGTGTTGTAGCTTGGTCGAATATAACTTTCGGTTCTGCCTCTTCGTCGGTGTTGTAGCTGAACCTAACTCACTAACTTCTGGTCTTGCCTCTTCGTTAGTGTTGTAGCTAGACCAAATTCACTAACTTTTAATCCTACCTCTTCGTCAGTGTCGTAGCTGGATCAACATTACTAACTTTAGACCATGCTTCTTCGTCGGTGTTGTAGCTTGGTCAAAATTTACCAACTTTCAAGTTTTATCAATGTTGTATCTAAAAAAGAGAGAAGAAAAGATGAAAAATGAAAAAAAAAAAAGAAGAAAAAGAGAGCAAAATAAAAAAGTAGAAAAGAAAAAGCAAAAAGAAAAGGAAAACAAAGAAGAAAAAAGAAAAAGAGAAAAGGAAGAAGTTGTCAGTTTTCTGGTCTTTTCTTTTCGTCAGAGTTGTAGCTGGATCAGACATCAGAACTTTCATCCATCAGTCTTGCCTCCTCGTCAGTGTTGCAGTTGGATCAAATTTTGTAAACCCTGCCTCTTCGTCGGTGTTGCAGCTGGGTCGAACTCTCTTTAGGTATTAGCATATTATCAATAATGTAGCAAGTTGGACTCATTTTGCTTCCCCAACAGACAACCCCCTATTTTGAAGATTTTGCTTCCCAAGAGTGACAAGGTAGATCAACCAAGACAAGAAAGAAGACCTGCATCAAAGAGAAAGAATATCTACAGAAGAATGAAGACGTACGAAGCCTAGCCGGACTGGACCAAAACAGGTCATTCTTAGTATTTTCTCTATTGTTGTTACACAGCAATGAGCAAAGAGGGGCAGCTGTAATACCCATTTTTGTCCGCACCCCAAATCATATTCGAACCGTCTACCCTATTTAAACCAAATTTCCAAAAAAATAATAAAAAATAATATAAAAGCAAGGCATGGTCTACACGCAGAGAACCATGCCCTGCCTCACCTTTCCCCCCATGCTTGCGCCTGCCACCCCATACCCTTCAATTTCCCACACTACACGCCACCAATATCCCTTATTCCCCCTCCCCATCATCCATATTAAACCACAACTAATTGAAAGAATAGAGAGGGTGGACGGCAGATAGAAAAACAGAGGGGGCTCTCGGCATTGAATGAAAAACAATTGAGCTCTCGGCTATTGAAGAAAAATAGGGGAAGAGCCGGCATTCACCCCTCATTTTATTTTGGGTATCCTTTTTATGTATGTTTATGGTGTAATCCTTTTTAAATCTAATGAGGTTTTATTAGTAATCTCTTATTTATTTTTAGTTATTATGTTTTTATATGTTTTTATGTTCATATCTTTCTATATGTTGTTAGGATGTTTAGGTTAATTCTTGATGTTGTTTAATATTTGTTTTTTTAATTTTCTCATATGTAAATATGTGTGTTTACTTTTATCATGATGTGTAGTTGTTTATGGCTTTTATTTGTGTATATGTACATATGTATATATGTTTTTAGTATGCATCTATGTACATTACATTATATATATATATGTGTTTTAAGTTGTGTATTACCTATATATGTTAAGTAATATATGAGAGTATATACTATGTTTCCTTTTAGTATATGTTTATATAATACTATATTTATATTTATTTTTTTTTGCCATTTTTTATACGTATGTGTTATATATTTTAGTATGTGTTATTTTAGATTCCTTGTTATATTAGTTTTATTATTATTATTATATTTATACAAAATAATATATTTTCTATATGTTATATATATTAAGATTATATTTTTATTAGTATGTATATATACGTATAGTATTCTAATATGTATTTATTACGTATATGTTTTTTGGTATGTGAAACATGTTTTATATTATTATGTATATATAATTTTTTTCTACAACCCATATTTTACGTATAACTTTTTATATTTTCTATATTTTTATATCAGATATATATATATAAGATTTCATGTATATATTGTTGTTTGTACATATTATGTAATTACGTTAATTAATATTTGTGAATAAGTTAGATTAATATTTATGTATGTATGTTTTGAATATGTTGCATTGTGGTTTTTGTTTAGGTTTTATTACATGTACATATGTGGTTAATTATTTCTTGAAGTATGTTTTTTCTCCTTTTTCACATGTTCTTTTATGCTTTGTTATTGTGATATATCTTGTTTATGTTTTTTATTGGTTTTTAATGCCATGATAGTGTTATATGTATATCGTGCATTTGTTGCATTTGTATTTTTTTATGTGTTTGAGCATGTTAGAATTAATTAGTTTAGTTTTGGAAGCATGTCTTTTTGCATGTTTATATTTATATTTTGTCTTATTATTGTAACATGTCATGTTATTTTCGTTCATGCATTTCATTTAATATTATTTATGTATTTATGTTATATTAGTTTTTATTTTGTTAGTGTTTATTTATATGTGTATCGTATTGTATTTATTTATGTTTGTCATTTTTAAAGATCGCATGTCGAGATATATTAATTGTCAATGCGATGCCCTTTTATACGAGCGTAAACAGGGCCAGTATCAGGCGTAGTGATAGTGGTTGGGCGTTTACTCTCGAATAACGGGGACTTTAAAATCTACTCGCACTTATAACCAAATTTTAATTTAATCGTCACTTTAATCCGGAAAGTTTAATATTAATAAAGCAGTAATTATTAAAGTACCAATTTTGGGCGATGTAGGGGTGCTAATCCTTCCCCATCCGTAACCGACTCCCGAACCTGAATTTTTGAAATCTCTAGTTTTTACGGTGTTCGGTCCACCTTGAGCGGCCGATGGCGACTCCATTTTTAAATAAAATACGGGTTTTATAAAACTCCACACGGAAGACATCATTTTCAAAATAAAGTAAAACAAAATAAAAAAAACCACCTTTTTTAGCGAGAGGGGCATCGCTACAAATATAAGGCATGAAAAATGTTAACCTTATATCGTTTTATCTTTAATTTCTCGATGCTCAATTGAACTGACTTAACAAATAACATTGATCTCTATCAGCTCATTCGAACACAACCATGCATTTCTCAATCTCAATAATGGAGGGGCCCAGATATAACTCTCTTGTGTTAAGAGGGATAAATTCCATCTTAATCACTCACATCTCACTGCATGATTTCTTATTATGTTTAAGCATAACCTTTTTATAATCATTCGATTAGAAACGATGTTTGACTATGTCAAAACATAATAATCATCATGTTGAGAATCGTAGCAATTTTAGGTCTAAGGATTTAATGTCACAACTGTTGAAGATTAATATATAACTTTAATCCATGTATTAATCTCAAGACAAGTCGATCCTAATATTTGTTCTCAACAAATATATATATATATATGAATTTGATTTGAATCGCATTCGTATATTCATCTTATGAATATCTATCAAACTTTATACCAATCTTATCTTATTAGTGTTCCCACAATAATAACTGAATAGGGATATTTAGAATATATAATATTCAAGGATACAATAGCATGCAAATTTATTATAATAATAAATTCAATAATCAAAATATCATGTCCATACAATTGGCACTAGGGAACTATAGGTAACAGAAATCTCTCATCGAGTATCAACGAATGAGGTCCAGAGTCACATAGCATCGGATCACACATTCAAGCCAATTACCATGGTGTTGCAACACTTCCAATGGGTATTCGGATCCCAACAATCAAAGGTGATTCAACTAACTAGGTGTCCATATCAGCACATAACAAGGACATGTCTACCACACAGCACACAACATCACACGATCCACCAAGGATCCCTATGGTTGCTATTACCATCAAGTCACCCAACATTTACCAAGTTATTAATCATTATGCCCACACATGAAGGTTAAGTTACGATTTCTCAGTTTTACTATTTATTTTATCACAATAGAAGCCCGTTAGGCAATATTCCTAGAACTATAAGCCCCTCGAACTCAAATTAAATTTTTCGGGCAGATTGCCCAGTAGTACTGATACCCACTCAAGAGTATCGATACGCCTCTCTAGGCACCGATACCCAACCTATGCGTACCGATACCTGGCTCATATGCATAAGGGGTTTAACAAACACCCAATACCGGTACACAAGTAACACCCCAAAATAATAGTATAAAAAATAATAAAAATTAATAATAAGAGGTTTTATAGCGTTGGGGTGTTGAACCTGTGACCTTTGCTTTGTAAGCCCAATATTTAACCATCAAGGCTAAGTTTATTCCTATTTAGAATCTACCCTAATTTATTGTTAAGTTATACCTATTTGATATACCAAAAATAAATATAACAATCCAACTCTCCAACTACCCCGATAATTATCATATTCATTGAGAGAAAGGGGTTAGAGAATTCCAGAAGTTTTCCCCCAATCTATCACCTTCTACAACCTCCGATCTCGGTCATCGCCACTTTGTGAGAGTCAACGTCTATATCAATGTGATCATTCCTCACTGCGATTAAAGCCCAAGTTGCCACTCGCCGATGTGCCCCGCCTTTCGTCACGAAATCCAATTGGAAGTTTCGTCGAAATTTAAAACTTCCATTTTTGATTTTGCAGTCTATTTGAGATTTTTTAGCCGCACCATCGCCACTAGTGGGTTCCTTGCATCAGGGAGAGCAGAACCCATGCCACCGATCTCTGTTTTGCCACTGGCAAGGACATCATCAAAGTTACGTATTTTTTCGACCTCTTTCCTTTATTTTGGTAAGTTTTCAGCCTGTTTTCAATTAGTGAGTACGATGGTTGAATGGTGGAGTTAACTTCATCCATTTTCAGCAAAGAAAATAATCCATTTGGGGTCACCAGCGACTTCACCGGTTAGATTATGTTTGGGTAAGTGGGCTGGGTCGTAACATGACATGTTACTCTTCGACCCAACCTGTTATCTTTTGAGCCCACCTATCTAACCCAAATTGGTCTGAGCCCCGACCCAAGTCTGACCCGTTTAGTCCAACCCTACCCGAACCAAGTCAACCCATTCGAGTTAACTCATCAAGTTAACTCGTTCGAGTCAACCCGTCTGAGCTAACTCAGTGAGTCAACCCGGTTGATCATTGACTAGTTGATCGATGATGTTAGCATTAATCGTTGACCAGTTGACCGATGACGTCAGTGTTGATCATTGACCAATTGACTGATGATGTCAGCATTGATCGTTGACGGATGACGTTAGCGTTAACTTTGACTTTGACCCAAAATGTCAAATTTTCCAAAAATCCTTATTTTACATTTTTGATGTCTTGAGTCTAATTTTGAAGTCCGTTTCGCAAAATTCTAACCAAAAAGCCTCCGAACCTGACCTTAAAACCCGAGCTTGTATATGTATTTAATTATTCAATTACAGCAATGTAATTGAGTTAAGGACTGATTTATAGTTATGTCTAATTGAAGGTATTCACATATCCTTGTGTCTGAGATTTTGAGGAATGTTGGATTCTAGTTCGAGAAGGATTGGAATTTCATCGAAGTTCGACCGATGTTGCTCAGGGCTGAAGTAATACTTTGCTACCTCTTGTATGTTGTATGAAACTTGCTGGTAATCAGTAATTGCCTGAATGACTGCCATTGATCATTTAATTAACACTGGTTAATTAGTTGATCTGATTGCGGTAAGAAAGATAGAAATTGATTAAGACCTATAATTATCGACCAAGGAATATGTTGGTTAGTAAGAAATTTAAGTTCAATAAATTAGCGATAAATCGAATGGTCTTGAAGACTTTCA
Organism: Hibiscus mutabilis; assembly: GCA_019671005.1. Classification (NCBI taxonomy): domain Eukaryota; kingdom Viridiplantae; phylum Streptophyta; class Magnoliopsida; order Malvales; family Malvaceae; genus Hibiscus; species Hibiscus mutabilis. The sequence goes on from CM033732.1 coordinate 41,628,576, forward strand.
ACTCAGATTATTCTTGATTAAGAGATTATTGTTCGAAATAATTGGTTGTGAAAGGACAAATTTACCCTTGAGATGAGAAAGGGCCTGAATGATTATGATAGTGGTTTGAGAATTCTTTTAAACTGACACAACTATTGTTTCACTTATTAAATTTCTGATCTGCTCGGAAATCCTGATAACAAGTTTACATCCTTTGAGATAGTAAAATATCCAAGTTTTCCCGAGCACTGAAAAAAATCTGAAAAATTAAATTACCAGAAATACTTCTGATGACTAAAACAGCTGAATTTACTAAAATGACTGAAATAATCAGAACGACTTAAACATCAAAGAGCATTGAGATGACTGAAATACCCTTGTGTATTGGAATAGTTAAAAGCCCTTAAAATCCTGAATATATTGATAAAACTTAATTGACTGCAATGCTTACACGAGTTTTGAAGCCTCACTCATGTATGTCAGCCCTTGCTGATAGTACTGCAGTATTGGGAAAATTTTGGGAACAAGTTCAAATATAGGAGATTGTAACATACTTTGATTTTCTCTGAATTCAGAATAAACCTCTAAATATAAATTTACGAGAAAATCTCCAAAAGCCTAAATTGATCAAAAGACAGGAAAAAGCATAATTGACTAGATTATTGAAATGGTCGAATGGTTGAAACATATTCTGGCTCCAAAACTTTTAAAACGATTAAGATATTCTTGAGCTTTGAAATGTACCATATACGATGACGTGTTTGATTATGAGAAGATAAAATGGTAGGGAAAAAGAGGATGATTGGATCAACTATATGATGCTGACAGTACTAAATATTGAACACGTGTGAGGTGTACCTATTTGAAAGCTTGGTAAGTATCGTATGAATGAGACAAGTTTAGTGGAAAGAACTTGGAAGCCTATCAAGCCGTCTGAAATCCTCAACGCATTAATCTCTTACTTACCCCTATCAGGGTTAAATTACTAAATTACCCTTAAAAGTTAAAAAGAACCAAAATACCCTAATGAGCTAATTGTCTAGAACCTTCTTGATACATCTGATATCCTAAATGATCTTGAGATGTCAAATAATCTGAATTCCTAATAAAGCCCCAATTATCGAACCCTTTTATAAGAATTTTAATTTTAAAATTTGCTTGATATTCACATATATCAATACCCCTTTTAGTAATAGTTAAATACTTCTGTGAAATTAAATGAACCATCTAGTGTGTTCTATGTACATATGAATAATCTTCTTAATTGGAAACCAGTCTATCCATTCTGCTCTCAAGGAATCATGTTACATGTAGTAAAAACACAACCTCTAGCTCCTGATGCCTAATACCAGTATACCTGATTTATGGGTCCTGATACTCTGGTTATACTAATTAAACATCTTCTTGTATCCTAAATTCGTGGCATACTACTACTAATTACTGAGATGATTGTTACCGTTTAATACTATTTTACTGGGTACTAGAATATCGACTGAAGACTTTAGGTTTAGCCCTGATCAGGCTGGTAATTTTGCCTATATTCTATTCCTATGCTTCAGCTAGGGTAATTCTGCCCGTATTAGGTTCATATGTTTCGAATAGGGTAATTCTACCTGGGACCTAAGGTAACCCCTTAGGTCAGTACCCACGCCCATTAGGCCTAGGTTAACTGCTGTATAGATGCAGTCCTAGGGAACTGCACACTAAAGTTCGGTTAGAGGGTAATTAGGCTTATACTAAAATTTTCTTCCCTCTTCCTTTGTCTCGGTCAAAATTCTACAATTGTCTGAAACTCGCTGTCTATCTTTCTCGGTCTGTGATTGTTGGGACACACTAATCCCTCTGGCTCAATTCCTATAAAATATCTCTCCTTTCTGATTCTCCTGGATTGTAGAATGCTCGACCGATATTTGGAAGTTCAAGTATTGAACAACTATGCTGCCATTAAATATGGTGTAATACGAGATTCCATACCATAATAAGAAACCATTGATGCCATGATCTTTATGTCCGTTATATGCTTTACCTTGTACCTGCATGTTGTATATAACATCTTTTGGTAGTTCTATATTACTGAGCTTGCTGAAGCTCACGTTGTTTTTAATTTCGCAGGATAAAAAGTGATCTTGACTTAACAATCGACATCAGAAAAAAGAGTTTCCTTGGAGTTGCTTGCGGAGTACGACACTTGTATGTTTAGTGGGCATGTAGGTCTCGTCTAGTTTTAATTATGTCAGAGTCTGTAATATGTTTTTTGAATTTTCGTTATATGTTTATAGGATTTCCTAAAATGGTATTTAAATAGAAGTTTGTTTTACAGTTTTAATGTATTTAAAGAAAATAGTTTTATGTGGATTTTTACTGTGGGTCGCTCTTGTGACCCTAATGTTACCTCCTAGAATTAGGTGTAATGCATAGGCGGGTCTAGGGGGTTACAACACAAGCCCAATATTCAAATTTTGGAGCTCGTAAATTATTCCCAACACCTCTAATCCTTCGTAGAAAAACTCCAAATCGAACCTACAAGTTATAAAAGGTGGTTTAAGTGGTTTCCTACCATTTTTACACCATCCTAACACCTATTTCAGATTTAGCCATTAAAGAGATTTCAAGCACTCAAGCAACAACAACATCAACCAAGCAACAAGCAATCTAATCTATGATGCCCACGAAGGCATAAGAGTTAGTAGTGTACTAACCTTGATGATACCATTGAAAAAGAAACCTCAAACCAAGTCCTCAAGCTTTCTTCTTCCCAAGCTCCTTAGATGAATTTCCCACTTCGTTAACTATAATAAAATGTTGTAAAATGAGTTACAACATTGCAAGAAGATTAAAAGAGACTAAAGTGATTATTTAACAATAAGGAATGGAGTCAAAACTCTTATTTCCGTTCTTCTTCCATAACCCCCACCAAAACTTATTTTCCACCAAACTTGATGATTCTTACCTCAAAATGTAGATCCTTGAATGTAGATTCCAACACCTTTGACTCACAATCCAAAAATACAACTCAAATCTACAAAGTTTCAACCTTCGTTTGGGTATGAGAGTTGGGAGATGAAGAGTGGCTAAAGGAATGAGACAAAAGGGAAAAACGGTGATATCACCATCCCCTTTTCTGCAGAGGTAATTAAAAGCCTCCTATCATTCCTTCAAAAATAGGGTAAATTACCTCTTTACCCATCCTTCGTCTTCTCATCTCAAAACCAAACCCAAGACCCAAGACCAAGAACAAACATACAAGCCCACAAGGGCTCCCAAGAGCATCCAAAAGCCCAAACTCTCGACCCAAACACAAAGCCCATGCTTCAGGTTAAACCGACCCATATTTCAAAATATGGGTCGTTATAATTACTTCGATTGAAATTCCCAAGTAAAACTAGCATATGATTTGTTAGAATGTAGTTAGTAGAAAATTACATGTATTTAGTTTGTTAAGAATTTGTTACTGATATTGGGTCAGTTGTTAACCGTTAGGAGTTGGTGGGTTAGTTATAATTTAGATATTGGGCTATATAAGCCACTCAATGTAACTAACTACAACACCTAGTTTTGATCCAACTTAATTCATGTTAAAATTTCGATTCATTTTCATTTACTTTATATTTAGTAAAAACAAATTCCTAACCATTCTTCTTCCTCACGTACAAGTCATTCAACTTTATCGGAACTGATGTGTGCATTCTCACATGATTTAAGGATAATGTCACATTTGGAATCTGTATTTTGAAAAAAATATATATCAATTGTGATGTCTATATTTTGAAAATATCCAATGTGATATTTATACTTAGATAAAAATTCTAATGTGAATCATGCACTTTTAAAATTTTTGATGTGATATTTTTTGGTTGCCCTTCCAATTTCCAAGGCTTCGCCCTGATTAATCCGGACCGACCATCATCACACACCTAGCTTTGGTGGGTGAGTCTCACAGTATGGATTTTTTAAATACACAAGAAATCAAACTTGAGACATGCTCCTTCTCATTGCCCTAGTTTTCTCTTTCAAAATAACCAAAAAGCTTCTCCTACTCCTTTTTCCATTCTTAGTTTAGTTGGCGGTTGGCAACTATCTTGGTGTTGGTTGTCGATCGTCATTTTTCATTATTTCCCTTGCTTTTATTTGAAATGTTTTTAGTTTTTTTCTTGAATTTTCCTTTATTTTAATAAGAATCTCTGCTCTTGTGGCATATTTTTTCTTTGCATTTGTGACATGTTTTCTTTTGTGTATTGTGATACACTTCATCTACTGTTTGGCACAGTTTATCATATCTTTGTGGTCATTTGGTGCTTGTATAGATATCCTCACACTCTTGTTTTCTTATTTGAGTTTGTTCATGGTCATAGAAAGTTTGATTCCCTTTGATGGTTGTTTGTAAATGTAATCATATCTAGATAGCTAAGCAATTTGCTTGATAGTTTGGTTCGTTCATTACTCTTTTTTTCACCTTGTTAAGCATTTTGTCTGGATTGAGACAAATGAGATTCATGAAGGTTTTTGGGTTCTTTGCTGATGGACGTTATTCTTAATGGAATGGTTTACTTTTCTTTTGCACTGTTGGTTTCTATGTTCTTTTGTATGAGTTTTTTAGTGGACTTAGTTCCTATTTTTCTCTTTTATTCGGGTATATTGTATTTGTGATACATTCCTTTATTTTTTTTATTGAAACCAGATGTCATTGATAAAAAAATGTAGCGTGGTGTATTTATTTTGAAAAAAATGTTCAATGTGAATATTTGAACATGTATTATTAGAGTATTTTGGGTTAAAACCATTACTTTAAAAAGGGAAATTTAGTCTTTTTCTAATTTAACTTGTAACCAGTTAGCTCGTGACACCATCTCAATCATGAATTTTAAGATTTTTTTAGTTAATAGCCCAATGTGTTTTAATTATTGCTTTACTCATAATATTATAATATCGACATGTTATGAATATTTATTTATGGTGAATATCCATGTATTAAAGGAGACTTCAATGTATTTTATTATTATGGGTTAATACCCATTGAAATTAGGGTTTCCCTCTTATACCTATAAATATAGAGTTTGGAGAAAGTATTGTACACAACCATACATTGAGAATATAATACAAGTCTCTATCTTTGTCTCTCATCTTTCTCTTGTACATGTTCTTCTTTACTTTATCCACAACATGTTATCAGCACGATCTCGCTCAATTACCGTGGTTCTTGTCGCCAATTCTCGAAAAAGATTTCAACATGATATTAGTGACTACATCTACAGTATATTCAACTTAGCTTAAAAAGTTTGGTATGTTTTTCTTGTTTATATATCTATATAGTGGTTGGTTAATCACTCTTATATTATCAAAAGTTGTTGCGGTGTTGAAGGTTGTCGAGGCATGCGCATCCATGGTTGCCGAGGCATCAAGGGTTGCTGCGGTATTGAAGGTTGTCGTTTTCGATACTTCTTATAGTCCATCCGCACCCTCCATCGGGTGATAATATTGCCCAAAAAAAGTTTGGCCAATGTGCTTGCCACTACTCCCTTTTGCGTTACCATGGCGGAGGTGTCTTTGTTCTTTGTTCGCTTGTAGTCCATGTATACTCTCCACCTTGCTACTATTCCTGAAGGCACAAATATATTAATAGGAAAAATTATATCCATTCTTAACCATTCAATTACCTCATTCTTGTCGACTTCTATCATGGTTGGATGTAGCCTTTGTTGTCGTGGCAATTGCTGCTCAAGCCAATTGCCGTGGCAATCAGTTGTCAAATTTTGCTTTAAGTCAAGGGAAGAACCAATTTTCTGAAGAGCTTTATGAATCCAAACACCTTTTTTTTTGCCTCTCAAACATCTCCATCAGAAGAGATTTCGATGGCTTCAAATCTACCAACCTCGGTTCCTCAAGACATACCTGCAATGGACGAGGTGAGTTTTTAAAGAATTCAGAAGGTTCAACTATTACCTGCTCATATTCCATTGGCAAAGTATTATCATCTCGTTGATCTTGCATGTGGTCGTGTAATTGTCGTGGCAATTGTAGATGAGAGCAATCTACACATTCCTCGCTTCAACATCAACGTTGTAACTTTACGGGCATCGGGTTCCTCGAATTTTTTCGTAGTATTGTTGTTCTCGGCTTCACCGAGTGTTGTCGCGGCATTGCTCATTCAGGCTCCTCAATCATTGCCGAGGCAATTTGTTGTTCAAGCTCATCATGTGTTGGGCAGTCTCTCTCATTGGCATCCTCTTGACTTTGAGGTTCTAGTTGTTCCTCACACATCGGAGAGATTTCTTTGTATTGCTCCTTATCCTCTTGCCTTGGGACGTCAGTATCCCTAGGAATAAATTGTTGGTGCATGTTATCCATGACATATGTGGATCTCCCCAATTGATCTTCTGAATCCCCTAAGGTTGCATCCCACTGAGCTATCCTCGTATCCATAGATTTTGATAGCTCTCGAATCTCTTCAATTGATCCGTCAAGTCTAGCCAAGGAAGCTAGTAATGTTTCCTCCAAGGAATTGGAATGCTCTTGAAAAGGACTACATTGCCATGGCATATCTGTTGCTGCAGCAAAATTGTTATGGTAAAAAAAATTTGAGCTTTTTGACCATACCATGAAGAATTTTGCTGCTAGTTCCACTCTTGATTGGATTGATTCATATCTTCCAACATCATCTCTCGAATAGATCGGCTTTTATTTCCCGACATGTTGACGTCCCTTAACTTGTAGTGCACCTAATAATTTTTTTTTGATAAAACAAACAAAAAGAAAAGTTAGTAAAACTAAGAGAAAAAAATGCAATAACAAAAACAGCTAACACCAATTGCCAATCCCCGGCAACGGCGCCAAAAACTTGTTGCGTGTGATAAGTGCTACGCAATTGTGCAAGTATACACGTCGCAAGTAATAAAGTGATATGAGTATCGAGTATCGTCTCCACAGGGATTGGTTTGGGCCACTTTGCTTAAGTTACTACACTGTGAAAAGTAAAAACACAATTGATAATAGGAGTTCTAGTTAACGAGTAAACTAAGAGCAATAAAGTAAAAGAATAGATGAAATCAAAAGAGAGAATAGTTCAGGTTATCATGAGTTGAGGTGTGATAGCCGATTGGATCGTCTTGGTAAAAGAGTGCAAGGGCAACTCAGTTGCCGTGGCAACTTGCACAGCGGGGTTGCCTTGGCAACTAATCGATGGTTGCCTGGGCAACTACTTGGGCGTCTAGGCAGCAACTTCAAGGTTCGGCAGAGCGTTCTTCAATGGTTTCTTCTTATCCCTAAGTCGAAACTCTAGCTACTTGTGCATGCCTTGATAATACATCCCTGCGTGAATCAAGGGTGAACAACAACCAATCTTGCGCTCCTCTTAGCCGTTCAAATCCTTAACTTATTCGTAAGCTGGATTAATCTTCACCATCAATAGATTGAATAAAGACCATACTCATTCGTTTCTTGAATCTAACTCTCCCGATATTAGATAAATAGATGAAGTTACGAGATCCTCTCCCAATTCACTCACAAACAAGAATAAGAACCAAGAATGAGTAAACCTTGAATTGAAAGTGCAAACTCTTATTACCTAAACAAAATCCAATTGTTTTTCACAACAACAAAACACAATAACCCCAACCAATCAAGTTATTTCATGGTTGGGTTCAAAAGATATACAAAGAATAATCCCCAAACCATGAATCTAATGGAAGCAAAGAAGAAGAAGAAATCGAACTCTCTCCCCCTTGCTCTCTTGTCGAAATTCCTCTCTTCTTGCCCTATGGGGTTGTCAAAATTTTCCCTCCTCTTGCTCTCTATGGATTGTCGAAATCTCCATCTTATTTATAGGGCTATGCCAAAGTCCTTCTTTGAGGAGGAAGTTAAGTTGGAATTAAATTATCTTTAAAGAATATAATTCTTTATTATAATTGTATTCCTACTAGAACTTCTCCTATCTTCTTGGAATTTAATTCTTCTTTAATCTCTGCATGGAAATCAAATTCCTTTGGGTTTGGGCTTTGCTCCACGTCATCTTGGGCTTGTCTAGTCATCAATTTCGACTACCATATCACCTTTACTCTTGTCGACAATTGCCATGGCAACTGGCTCGGGGTCTCCTTCATGTATTGCCCTGGAAACTGGCTCGGCGTCTCCTTCATGCATTGCCCTGGCAACTAGCTCTAGCCTTGCTTTGGCAAGTGATCCTGCATATACACACAAAGCACACCAAAGCAACATCTTTTCCTACAAAAACTACCAAGTTATGTAATCAAGCTCAACGGTGGAAGGAAACATGGATTAATGCATGAATGGCTAATTATGCAACTAATATGAGCCTAAGTCTAACAATAATATGAGTAAAAAGGGTAAGAAAAATAATACTTTTGAACACTTATCAGTTCATATAACATAATGATGAAAAGATGTGATTGTTTCATGGTTCACCAAGGATGAACCAGGTTCAAGTGCAGTTCTTTATTGGATTGAAAACCTCAATCAAAGGAAAAGACTTAAGGCAAATTCAATATCTATAAGTTTTTATTTGGCGTCTTGATTTTTAAGTCCGGTAAGTATTGTATATATTGGTTGATCAATTATTCTTTAATAATATGATTGTTATAAAGTCTATATTTGCTTGAAAGCAATAATTCTTCTGCGACGAAAAACTAAACTATAGACTTATCCCAAGTTCAAGTTACAAAAATTCGTCTTGATCTAAGAATTTTTTATGGGAGGCATTCCATAAAGTGAATACAAACATGATATTTATTCTATGCGATTATTGGATTTGTTTCATTCCCTTAAGTGAATGTAACTATGATAATTCACTTTATGGCTAGTGAATAAAACTCAGCTATGTGAATGTTTCAATTAAAATTTTGTGGTCAGAGTGTCACTAATGGGGATATGTTTGAAAAACATACTCCACTTTTTACGCAAACAATGTTGTCCTGCAGACACAATATCGTGAAAAAGATTTTAAAGACCTATTGACTCTGCTCCATTCCTTGAAGTGAATGCAATATTTTATAGTGGAAAGAATAAATGCTTAGCAATTGAGGCCATGAACATAGACATGGATAATATGATCATTTTAAGGATGCTTATACCCTCTAGAAGTGGGATTATAAAGATGAAAAAGTATATTACGAAAATGAAATCGTTATATTATCAATGTGATGGTACAAACCATTGGTCTCGTACTTGTCATACGCCGAAGCATTATGGACCTTTTCCACAATCATGAATGATAAAGGATAGAAAATATTAACAAATTTTGTTTATAGAAATGGCGAAAATAATTATGGTGTTGTTGGTCCAACTTACTTGGATGTTGTTAATTTCCTCATAACCCCCGAAAGCAATAATTTATCTTTTATTTTATTTCCTTATAACCTATAAAGGGAATAATTGATCTTTTAATTTATTTTGCTTTATGTTTATTTACTTTACGGAATAATTATTTATGTTTCACATTTTTATATATATTGTGACATTTATTTACTTTCTTTAACATGGTTACTTATTAAATATAATTCATGGTGACGATTTATGCTTAACGGAAGCATAAGAAATATTTTCCCATTTAAATGGAAGAGAAAAATGTGAGTACTATATCTCAGAGTACTAAAAATAGCAATGCTCTGGAAGAGCAATAAGTTCTTGAGACACTATCTTTGATAGATAATCGATTTGATAAAAAAGATATGTGTTATATTTAATATTTTTCATTCCCCAAAGTGGATGGAACAACGCACATATTGAAAGGAGCATAATTGTGCATATTTGCTCATTTAAAAATGCAAGGAAATAATGCAAGTACTATATCCAGAAGTACTAATATCATAGTAGGCTCTAAAAGAGCAAATATGTTATTTCCGAAATGAAACTCAATTCCATATTCACAATGTGTTATACTCATCAAAGTAAACTAATCGATAGATTATGAATATATTAATTGTCTGGAACGGATACAGGGTGATATATGTGGGCCCATACACCCTTGTTACAAACCATCTAGATATTTTACAGTTTTAATCGATGCATTGACTAGATGGTCACATGTGTCCTTGTTATCAACCCGCAAATTGGTGTTTGTGAGGTTACTTATTCAGTTGATAAAATTATGAGCACATTTTCTAGATTACCCTATAAAGATAATTCGTCTTGATAATGTTGGTGACATGCCATTTTACATGCATCATCACTAATTCACATCAAGCCAACAAATTATCATAAGTTCTCTCTATTACAAATGGTTTTTGGTCATGAACCAAATATTTCCCATCTTAAAATTTTTGGGTGTGCGGTATATATTCTAATTGCTCCACCACAACGCACAAAGATGAGTCCTTAGATGAGGATGGGAACATATGTCGGATTCGAATCCCCGTCGATAATTAAATATCTTGAGCTTTTGATGGGAAATTTATTTACAGCTTGATTTACTGGTTGTCATTTTAATGAGTTAGTATTCCCAACATAAGGTGGAGAAAATAAATAGTTGGAAAAGAAATAAGTTGGAATGAATTATCATTATCTCATTTTGATCCAGGTACTCAACAATGTGAACTATAAGTTCAAAATATAATTCATTTACACAAATTAGAAAATCAATTGCTAGATGCTTTTGCTAACCCTAAAATGGTGACTAAGTCACATGTACCAGCTATAAATGCTTTAATTAAAATTGATGTCCTAGAAGGATAACTTCTAGTTGCTAATGAGTCTAACTCACGCCTGAAGCGTGGTAGACAAGTAAGTTCCAAAGATAAAAATCATCGTAAAAGAAAAAGAGCTATATCTTATGATGGTTCGATTGAGGAATCAAAGAATTATGAAAATCTCTAGAAGAGATTAAAAGGTCTTCAGCAGAGACATTAGACATGACTCAGGTACCTGATAATAAAGAGATCTCAATAAATTATGTCATGTCTGGTAATAAGTGGAACCGAAATCAAATCGACGTCAATAGTACATTTGCATGCAATATAGCACTAGAGATTTTGGATGATGATGTGGATCATGAACTATTGTCAATTGGACAATGTAAACAAAGAAATGATTGGCCAAAATGGAAATAGGTAATTGAGGCGAAAATAAAATCTCTTTTGAAGAGAGAAGTATTCAGGCCTATAGTTCGTACATCAGAAGGTGTTAAGCCTATGGATATAAATTAGTCTTTGTGAGAAAAATAAATGAAAAGGGGGAAATCGCGAGATATAAAGCTCGTTTGATTGCACAAGAATTCTCAAAAATACTTAGAATTGATTATGAGGAACATACTCCTCGGTGGTGGATGCAACTACTTTTAGATTTTTTATTATTCTAGCAATAAAAGAAAGACTTAGTTTCCGCCTAATAGATGTTGTTACAACCTATTTGTATAAGCCTCTTGATAACAATATTTACATGAAACTTATGGAAGAATTTAGACTGCCAGAAGCAGTTAATTCAAGTTCTCAAGAACATTATTCAATCAAATTGAACATATCTTTTTGTGGATAAAACAATTTGGGATCATGTTGTATAATCGCCTTAGTGAATACTTATTAGCGAAAGGCTATAAGAAGGATCAAATTGAATACTTATTAGCGGAAGGCTATAAGAAGGTTTAGCTCTTAATTTGTTATTGTTGTTGTGTATGTTGATGATTTGAATATCATTGGGATTCATGAAGAGATCTCCCTAACAATAAAATCCTTGTGCAACAATCGACATACATAGAAAAATACTTAAAAAGACTTTACATGCATAACGCACATTTGTTGAGCACCCATATAGTTGCTAGGCCGCTTAATATAAACAAAGATTCATTCTGCCCTCGAGAAAAAGGTGAGGATATTCTTGGTCCAAAAACACCATATCTTAATTGATATGGAAGGATCAGATCTTAGTTGGTCCAAAAGTATTATGTAAGTGCTATGAGACCGTCACCTTTAGATCTTTCAAAACTTGATTCCTCTTCAATCATGTAAATAATTGTTGCACGAGGTAAAGCCAAAAAATGTGTTTGACTAAACATATTCAAAGATATGTAAATTGCTTTCACAAGATAAGATGCAAGCTATCTTGTGTGGAGATAATGCAAAATTTATATCTCAATCGAAAGGTGGATACATCAAATGTGACAAAACGGAACATATTTCTTCAAAGTTCCACCCCTCATGATCTTCAGAAGAATAATATTCGATGAATTCTTTCAAGCAGTAATTTGGAAGATTTATTCACTAGTGCATAATCTACTTCAACATTTGAAGATTGTATTCAATATTGAATTGTGAAGATTCAAAGATCTTATGTGATGTTTTCATGAGGGGGAGTAAATACGCGTTGCAGTCTTTTTCCCTTAACCGAGGTTTTGTCCCAATGGGTTTTCCTGGTAAGGTTTTTAATGAGACAATATGTTATGCGTATCAAATATGTGTGTACTTTTTTTCATTCACTAAGAAATTTTTTTCCCATAGGGTTTTTATCTTAGTCAGGTTTTAACGATTCACATTATCTTCATGAATATCCAAGTGGGAATGTTATGAATATTTATTAATGATGAATATTTATGTATTAAAGGAGACTTTAATGTACTTTATTATTAGTGTTTAAACCAGAAACGATGAAGTTTGTATTGTCTTCGTTAGGCGGGTTTGTTTCAGAAAAAAAAAACTTTTAGTGTACTTATTAAATACATTGTGAAGGCAAAGTTTTTCTACAAGGGGATTTTTAAATTTGACACATAAATTTTTAGAGGCCATAAAGTCTAATTTTTATAGTCTAAACCTTATACTCTAAACTTTAAACCATAAAATCTATTTCTAACCTTAAAACCTAACCATGAACACTAAACCCAAAACTCTAACATCTAAACCCAAAAAACTAGGTGTCATTGCATAAAATATTTTTCTTTTAGGGTAATTATTTGATGCACTATCAGTAAAAAGTTTTTTTCACAAGTGGGCTTCTAAAGCTGACATGTGTCTCTTTTAGGGCCTTAAACCCTAACCACTAAATTCTAAACCATAAATTTTAAACTTTAAACCATAAAATAAATTCTCAAACATTAAAACATAACCACAAACACTAAACCCTAAACTCTAACATCTAAACCCTACAAACTAGGCGTCAATGAATAGAATATTTTTCCTTCATTTTATTATTTATATTTGTGGTCAATGGTAGCTTTGGATATGTAGTGACCTGTGGATCCGGGGTTTCCTAGGATGGCCCGTTTTCTTGTGGGTGGGAGCTCGTGTATTTAAAATCGTAAGAAAATGGAAAAATTTAAAGTCGCCACCGACTACTTGGATAAGGTAGGCCGGACACCGAAAAGTCAACTGGAGATGGGTTCGGGAGTTGGTTACGAGTGGACAAGGATTAGCACCCCTATTATGCCCAAAATTGGTATCTAAAGGTTCGCATTATATTTATTAAGGAAAATTTAATTTAATTTAATTTAAAATTTAATTTCCAAAATGCAGCATACAAATTAAAATCTACCTTGATATCCACGACGTTCAAAAGAGATAACACCCAGAGAGCGAGATGACACTCCCAATAGAAATACCGGAATAATAAGGGTGTGAAAATTAATACAAAATAAACAATATAGATACGAGACAATTAAATGTACAAAATCAAAATTGCCCCGATATTCACGGCATTCAAAGGAAATGACACCTAGAGACCGGGATGACACTCCCAATAAAAATACCGAAACAATAAGGCCAAAAAACTATATGTGATATTATGTATAAATAATTAATAAATGGCATTAAAATTAATATAAATAGAAAAATACATATACATAAAATGCAAATTAAAATCATATAAATACTATACTAATATATATAGATACATTACATTTATCACATCGTACACATATACACACATACAAATATACTTACGTATTATATATATGTGTACTCTATACATATATTATATAGATACATACTAATACACTATATACATATTACATATATACATAATAATAATAATATTTACATAAATATATTACATAATATATATATATATAAATAATAATATATACATAACTATATTACATAATGATAATATATTTACATGCCACACATACATTATTTAAATAAAACTTTACAAGTAAAAAGAAAATACACATAATATACATATTTAACAATAAAATAATAATAGATAGAATAAAAAATAATAATAATAGTAATATTTAAAATAATAATAATATTGTAAGCATAAAAATAATAATAATAATGATGAAAAGAGTGACTAAAACGAAATAAAATGAAAATTTGAAGGCGATAGAGTGAAGAATACAGAAATAGAGGGACTGCGGGCACACTTTTTCTCTTCTTTAGAAGTGCGCGGATCCTAGCCGGATCAGGTCGCATACGCTGGTTGATAGGGTTAAACGATGTCGTTTTGGGCCTGGAAACCGGCACCAAAATGACGTCGTTTTGTGAACCCCTTAAATACCCTATTTTGCCAAAAAAATTCATTTGGGTTTGATAATTTTTAAAAAAAAAATCTGAAAACTCAAGCTCTCTCAACTTGTTTGCCGGGAGTTGGCAGACTTTCGTGCTCTGTCGTATTTCGTCGCTCGTCGGCAGCGGCACGATCGCTTACGGTGGCCGAAACTTTCAAAGGCCGCCTTTTTCCTACGCTATTTCACTCCTTGATCTCAAATCCGACCTCGGATTCACTCAAAAGGACTCTAAGCGCGTAGATCTAAGAAGAATAAAGGTTTATTTATTTACCTTTTCAGATTCGGTTCCTTCTTAGATCTTTCTTTTTTATATATATTTTTGTGTTTGATTTTTTCGGATGATAATAAACTGAAAAAAACCTCTTTTTATTTCGAATTTGAAAAAAAAAAGGTCCCCTTTTTCATGCAATCTGAGATGGGTTTTTATACCTATATTGTTACATTTGTTTGGAATAAAAAAAGGTTGCAACTTGAGCAACTTACTTTTTTTCAGATCTGAATTTTTTTATTTTTACAGGCTCGAAAATGACGATGGGCGGTGGCCACATGATGGCAGGCGTCGGTGGCAGTTCGGGGTGGCGCGCGCGGCCAATGGCATCGCGCGTGACGGCCACGCTCGGGGAGGTGAAAGGGTGGATGGGGCGGCGGCTGGTAGGTTAGGGTTAGGATTTTAATTTTTAGGGTTTTTTTATTAAGGGCATTTGGGTATTTTACAATATTAGGTATTGGCTATTGTTTGGTTTAATTGGGCCTACTGTGTGTAATGGGTTATGGGTTATTGGGTCTTTGTAATTGCGTATTAGAGGTTTGGGTTTAATAAATGAGTTTGGGCTTGGCTCGGACTAAAATTGGGCACTACATGATAGATGCAACGTGAGTGGCCATACAAGGTGTTTGAAAAAAGAAGGTCCAAAATAAGTTAAATAAAACAGTGTAAAAATAAAAGTAGAAAATTAATTATAGACTAATAGTAAAGCACATGAAAAAATAATTAGTTTATTTTTATTTAAAAATTAGCTTATTACGAACATAATATATTTACAAACATTTTTTTTAAATTAAAATTTTTATTTTAATAAATTTTATAAAATCCTCAAAATCTTTAAGTCGACTTATTTCCTTTCAATAACGTGAAAAAATGCAAAAAAGACAATAGTTGAAGTAACCCCATAAGAGCCTATAGATGAATAACATAGAATCCAAACTGGATCAGAGGGGCTTTTTTATTTTATTTTATTGTTTTAGTTTAACAGAGTTCTAATTCGGATAAATATTTGAAGGAATTAAATTATTTAATTTAAAAAATATAAAAACGTATTAAATATTTAAACTTAGAGTTAAAGGACAATATCTGATTTAAATGAAATTCAAACTGAGAGTGACTGAAGATACCATTACAAAAAAGATAAGGAGAAATGGGGCAAAATCATATGTTTGTTTTTCTCTTTTATATGAATTATTAAAATATAAATAGCAGAAAAACTTATGAAATAATATAAAACACATTTAATTTTACACTAGTGTAAGTGGATTATATATATATTATTAATCAAAATTCTTTAATTTATAAAACATATCATTTTTATGTCCGGTATTTGGATATAAAAATACATCATTTTATAGATTTTTTAAATAAAAAATATATTGAATTGTATTTAAAGTGAAAAGGATTATAAAAGAATCACACCACAAACATTGAAAATTTAATTTGAAAATTGAAGACAATAAAGTTCATAAGGTGAGAAAGACATGAGAAGCATATGTCATCACTTTGTAGAAAAACTTGCACAGTCTTGTAAATAAAATCTATATAGATATACTTTAACCAAAAAGTTCTATGAATTAAACATTTCTTTCCGCTGCGACATCTTGGCACATTGACAAACTATCATAAAGGAATCAAAAAAATATCAGACAATCGATCATCTTTTGACTAGAAACACTCAATAATATTTATTATCTAAACGCTTAAATTGTCATAATGACAAATAATATTGTTACAAAGACAGATAAACCTGCAAAAATACAGACAAACAAACTGTCATACAAACAGACGAAAATAGCCATAAAAGTATATGTAAAATGACTTATAACAAAGTAAAATAAAGAAAAAACGACACTAAAAGGAACAAACAATTCTTCATAAAAAAGAATCTTATATCTATACAATCAACGTAAAAACTAAAATTCAACCGACGACATGAAGGTCATCATCGAAGACAACTTTGGCTCCGTCCAGGAATAATTTTAGAACGAGATTTTAGGTAAAAAGCGATGAGAATAGTGGTTAGGGGAAAAGCTGAAATTTTTAGCGTTTCCAAAAATTTGGTTTAGAGACTAAACCAGGTGCAAAAGTTAGTTGAAACGGCGAGATTTATAAGTCGTTCGGCGCAACTTTTTCTTTGACGATCAAAAGTTAGTTCTGAACTCGTTCTTGAACGCAGCCTTTAACGAAAAAAAAACTTAGTTTTTTTTAAAAAAATAATCACCTTGGAGAAAATGGAAGTATAGGAAAATTTTTGTTATTGATGAGAGTTTTTAAATATAAGTAAAAATGCAGAAATATCTAATAATTTCAAATTAACTATATACTCATATCCGATAATTAAATCTGAATCCTAGTAACATAATTGTGGACGGATCCACCTTATATATGGGAGGGGTAATTCCCCCACTTGATGGGTTAATTGCACTACAAGTCTTAATGATTTTAAAATTATTGTAATTGAGTCCATGTTCATCCTAAAATTTTTTAATTTATTATTTTTTAGGATTATGTTAGTTAAAATTAATAAAATTAAACCTTATACCCTCATTTTTTGGCTTAACTCTTTTTAAAAACTTTTAATTTTAAAATTAATAAAATTGAAATTTAACTCTCTTAAATTTATATGATTTAACTATTTTTTAAAATTCTATTCATTTTAAAATAAATTGATATATCCCTCATAATTCAATCATAGACCCAGAACATAACTTTAGGCAATCTTAAACAGAGGAGAGACGCCCAGAGGAAATTGAATTCACATTTCACACCATACTCGGCCAGAAGAAGGTGATAGAGACGAGAGGGGGGGGGGGAGAATCTTAGGGACCAAGTCATCAGGCTCACCCTTCCATGCTGGGATGACGCTGGTGCCGCAAGCGTGCTTGGCTATTAACAGTAACCACCACTCCCTACCCGCCACATGTCTGCTTCAGCGGTCAACGGTCCAAGGAGTCCTGTTCTGCGGTGTTGCCAAACTTCTAACTGTGCCTCCCGAAAGAGGCAAAGGACAGGTTAAAGACTCGGTCAATGTCAGGTGGGCAGGACGAAGATAAGTCCATGGTCGTTTCCCAGAAACAACCTCAACAAATTTATCTACTTGTCTAATATAACAATTTGGATAACA
The DNA here is from genome assembly GCA_019671005.1 of Hibiscus mutabilis. NCBI lineage: Eukaryota > Viridiplantae > Streptophyta > Magnoliopsida > Malvales > Malvaceae > Hibiscus > Hibiscus mutabilis. The sequence continues at coordinate 41,646,390 of CM033732.1, forward strand.
ATACTGATTATTGTTAAAATACAAATGCGAAGTGGGGTTTCAGTCCATTAGAAACAAATAAAAATGAAGATATTTAGAGGGAGGACTGTCGGCCAAAATCAATGGCGCATAGATCACGGCAACCTAGAAATCCGGCTAATAGGCTAAGTGCGGGGGTCGTAGGGCCGGCAATCCCCCCAATTATTGTTTCCCACGCTGCCCGACATCAATTATATTGTCGGACGATTCTCTACTTTCTTACTGTTCTCCTGACATTGCTTACTTTCTCTCTCTGCCTCTCCTTGCCACTTATTCCACTCTCCCCATTTTAATACTTGAGTAGTACTTGACGTCAGTTTTTGCTTTTAACACATCTTAATTCTAATTATATTTCTATTTAGAAAAGAGAGAAAGAATCTAAAAAAAAAATAAAAGAGGTACTTTTAATAGATCTCAAATTTATAATTTCAAAAAATAAAAAAAAAAACCTTGATTAATTAGTCAAATATACTTGCTCGACATAGTTTTTGTTAACTGCCTATTTGGTTTATTAAATGATTTTATTTGATCAATTGTATAAAAAAATATAAGGTCATAAAGAAGAGCCATTCATAAACTAAAATTAAATAATTTTTTAATCTTAATGTGTAGATATAATAATATCCGTTATTTTCTCTTAATATTTTAATAATATATAATTTACAGCTACAATAAATATTATTAATCTTATACCTCAATAAATTAAATAGGGTCAATTCTAATATTTTCTATGAAAAATTATATATTAACTTCTTGTAAACTCATTTAACTCTTTGAAAATATCATACCTAACAAATCAAGTGGGGTCAATTGACCCCTAATTTTATATGTGACTCAGCCACTGTAATTTACAAACAAGTAATTTGCACATTTGTGAATTGTAATTATCCCTTCTAATTACATATAAACAACATACGTGATAACGTCAGATCAAACATGTTTAAACGTTAAATATTTTTTATTTATATGTAAAAAGAATCTGAATGGTATATGTATTGTACCAAAATTTTATTTAAAAAAGTAAATTACAATTTTTCTTCCATTGTGATTCACTTGACCTTAAAGCCAAGATTGTAATATTACAAAGGATTGATTTCCTTAATAACATGGAGACGAAATATTGAATTTCCATAAATATTTGCTTCACTTTTTATTTATTATAATTATTATATTTTAATATTTACACATTTTTTAATATGTTATACAATAAATTAGCTTATAAAACCGGATTCGTCCATAGTTTTTAGTTGAATCCGTTAAGAATGAAAAAAAAATCGTTTAAAATATGGAGACATAATAATGAAGTTAAATGACTTTCCATAAATATTCTCTTCATTTTTATTTATTAAAATTATTATTTATTTTAATGCTTCATACATTTTTATATTTTTATTGCAAAATATAAAAAATTTGATACAATGTTTAGATTATCAAACTATTCACAAGATATTAAAAACGTAAACATACTCAATTTCATGTCTTATATATTATACCGATAATAATATTAATCGAACTAAATTCAATCGATTAAAATACAATCATTCTATATTTAAATACATATTAAAATCATGTATTTATATTTCTACGATTTTGAACTAAAAATAATTAATAAGGAACAGTGAAATGGTTCGGTACAGTATGAAATGATTATTGAATGTTACCGATTACGAGCGATCAAAATTTGATATAATATAAAGGAGTTAATTATTTTTTAATTCTAAATTAAATAATTTTTTTTAATTTTGAAATCAACTTACATAAAAATATTAATTCAAATTCAAATTTAAATTTTACAATTTTAATTATTTAAATAATTAATTACAATCCACCCTACCCGATGCTCAAAGTTTTCTTCATATTAACGCCTCAAGGATCAAAAGTGGTCTAATCAAGCTGAGTTATATAACGACTAGAGGATTGTATATGGTAGTTTCGAAATTTTTTAATTCAAATAAATTTATTTAATTTAATGTAAATAACTTTTAATAAATAAAATAAAATTCGTTAATTCAACTCATTTAATAATTAGGAATGGTTATGGGTTGGGTAGGGTTGGGTTTTTAGTAGATTCGCACCCGATTCAAAAATACAACACATTCACCCAAACCCGACATTTTATGATATTTCAAGATAAAAAGATAATTATACTAATTATTTTATTTTTATTAGACAAAATAAGAAGATAATTAAATAAATATATAACGAGAAAAATTCTAATAATTATATATAAATATTTAGAATAAAATTAATTTATTATTTTAAATCAATTTGGGAAGGATATTTTTTACCTAAAACTTAAACTCGATCTGACCTGATAATTTATTAAAAAACTCGACCTGAACCTAAATATTCTTAAAAAAAACCCTACTTTATAAGATTGGATCAAATCAGAACTCGTCAAATGTCGGTAATAATCAAGGGATGATGTAGCAGTATTTCATTAGTCTTAATTTTTAAGTGACCATCTTTGAAGAGGCTTTGAACATCGTACACCGCCTTATACTCTGTTTGGATATGAAAAAGCCATTTATTTATTTATTGAACCTCCTCAGTTGCTCTGCCTTTGCTCTCACCATTCCAACACGAACAAAATCCTCGGATATTGTCTCTTTTACAACTTCCAAAACATCTCCTTCCCTCAAAATCTTCTCTTTTCCCCTCTTTCTCTTTCAACAACAAAAAAAAAATCTCTTTTCCCCTCTCTTTTGTCTCTCTCTGCCCTAAAATATTCACCTTTAACAACCACTCTCCACTTCCAAAACACCTTTAACCGACAAAAAAATGCATGCTGATTCCGGCGAAAGGCGTCCGGTTCGACTCCCTGGGACCATGGGGTCGCACCCACCGGTCAAACTCACCGACCCACTGCCTTGCCCCAGGTGTGATTCCACCAGTACTAAGTTCTGCTACTACAACAACTACAACCTCTCCCAGCCTCGCTACTTCTGCAAGTCCTGCCGCCGTTACTGGACTCAGGGTGGCACCCTACGTAACGTCCCCGTCGGTGGTGGAACCCGCAAGGCTTCCAAGCGCTCCCGGAGCTCTTCCGGGCCATCTCCCTCCGTCGCGACTTCGTCCTCGAGCGTGATCCACGAAGCAGAGTCCGTCCATATGGCTGTTACTAACCCTGTTTCGGAGCCTTTTCCCGGAACCGGAGCTAAACCAGAAGTGGATTTTCCCGACGTGAATTTGAATGAAACTGTGGATCTTACTTTCAACGGAGGCTACACTTCGTTTTTGAACTCCAAGGGAGACGGGTACCTAACACTCGGTGGATACGGGCTCGGGGCGGGCTCAGGATTCGACGGGGTTTGGGGATATCCCGGAAATGGTTATCTTGGTGATTATAGCGGCGGCGACGGTGATGAAGCCGGTGATGGAACTGGTGGGTGTAATTCATGGCAAGCAACAAGCAATGTCGAAGGCGGCGGGGCGTTAGTTGATGGGGATTGCTTTGCTTGGCCAGGCCTTGCGATTTCCGCACAAGGGAAAGGTTCGAAGTGAACAGCGTTTTCCAGTTTGCTGGTTTCTGGTGTTTGTGGTTTTCATTGTGAAGTTTTAGTCGTCTTTGGTGGGTATAGATAGAGATGGTTAATAGTACAATAGAAGGTGGCTGTTGATCTAAATGTCACCTCTTGGGCAGTGGTTTCAATATTTCTTTAAGAATATCGTTTTTTTGGATGACTGTAAATCTCTGGTGTCTCGATCAATACTTGCCCTGGGAATATGAAATAAATGATGAATGTTATGACAGGAATTTTCTTTGGCTTTGTCCAAATAATCACCATTTTCTTTTGTTTTCGGTTGCCATTCAATACCCTGCAGCAGAACACTGCAGTTTCAGTTACCAACTACTCAACCACTACTTCCAAAAGGATATTTGGTAATAAATCTATGTTACGGTGAGATTAGTCATTTTTATAGACAATAAAACCAAATAAAAAGACTATGGAATTTAAGCATTTGAATTTTGACCCATGATTCGCCTCCATATGGGAAAGATGGATCAAACAGGGTATAAAATGTGAGCCGGTGGACCTGGTTTGCCTTGGAATTTAGAAAGATACCTCGAGAAAGAGAGAGAAAAAAGAAGAATTCACCTATGAAATGCCATTCCACCAACAAATGGACCGTTTTAGAACCATATTTTATTTTTCGTGTCTGTTCTCAATGGGAAAGGCATTTGCTTTCACTACAAAGGGTTATTATTCCACGTTTTAAAGTTTGAACCTTCCTTCCCCTTTCACAGCTCTGATATCAGTAGTCAAAATTCCATTCAGAAAACCAATGAAACCATGCCTTTTCCTAAACATGTAATTTCGAACAAGAAATCTGAATAGCCCATGGTTGTAAATTGTAATGGTTATCCCTGGGATTTAATATTTTTTAAGAAACCAATATGCTTAGCATGTGAGAAATGGTGTGGTTTCTTAGTTAGCAGCACAGTAGGTTTACTGCTATCCATGGGACTAGACCGAGAAAACTCGACACGAAACTCGAACCGATTTATTCGAATCAAGACTTGAACATGATGACCCGAATTTAATCCAAAACTCGAAATAAACCGAATAAAATCGAAATCGACCTAGATTTTAGCTGAATCGAAAATGGACCCGAACCGATTTTTAACCGAACTGAATGACCCGAACCAATTTCACCTAAATCAAAGGCAACCCGAAATAAAGAAAAGATATTAAAATAAATAAAGAAATATGAGATGTGAACAATATGCATGCTATATAAAGTCATATATAGGGTGTAAAAACCTAACTCGGCCTGAAAACCGATCGATCTCCTATTAACCCGATATTGACCCGACTCGAAATTAGCAGACTCGAAAATAACTAACCCGATATTAATCAAACCGAAAATCAATCGACCCGACCCGATACCTGAATCGAAACCACCCTAGACTATAACTAAAACTGAACCAAATTAGAACCGACTCGAACTGAACTTAAACGAATGTAGTCAGACTCGAAATTACCCGAATTGAACGACCCGTTTGTCACCTCTACATGGGACCATGTTTGCCGGTGTTTTTATTTGTTACCTTAGGAGAGTCTACGGTAGAGCAGCCTAATTTTAAGGTTAAAAAAAACTTCTCGAAACTTTTGAAAAAAACACGAAAAACCCCTAAAATATTATAAAAATTATAACATTTTAAGTTGTTTGAACAAATTTTAAAATTTACTGTTTTTAAATTTTAAATTAAACTATTGTATCGCAAACTTACTCGTTTTCTTGAAGAGAAAGAGAAAGACAGATCATTAGGTCGGTGCCTCGGTGGTTAATAATTTATTGTACATGTTATGAATGAGTACTTATCTTTCTATTTTAGATAATCTTACGTTGCATTGGGTATACCCTAATTCATACCACTTTTTTCAACCTATATATATATATATATATACTAATGATAATAACAACGCACAAGGGGAAGGTCCAATACTCAATTATGCCCTCTGGTCATTTAAGCCAGACTGAAATGCATTTATTACGTTAATTCTTGTAATGGGAAAAATGATGCAACTTTGTCAAAGTGGATCCATCATTTCTATTCTCTCTCAAGAGGGACTATTGTTAGCCCCCACCATACATATGAGACATATCCCATTCTCACTACTATGCGCACTAGGATTCTTCATAAAAATCCGAATTAATATGTCGTACTGAAAAACTTTGAAAATTAAGTTAAACAGTAAATAATCGGTTCAAAAAATTCCTGACAAAATTGTTCGATAATCGTACCGGTAAAATGATTTTGTGTTTATTGTCGAATTGTCAAAAATAAAAAAAGTTACCATTTGTTTTGTTATGTTGTCCGTGACATTTCGTTTTATGATTTGAAACATATTTTGTCTAGGTTAGGATGATGTGTAAGTAAAGTTTCCTTAATAACGATGATTTCAGAATTCGAATATTTGAAGAAAAAAAAAATTATTGTCATTGCTTCCAATAACTTGTCGATGATATTACCTTTAGGCTTTAATATTGTGGACAATTCCAGCCATTTCTAAATCAAATTGTTTTGATTTTATAATTTCTTTGAAGATTATTTTATAGGTGCTTATAGACATATTTTATTAGTTTAAGTTTTGTTAAGGAGTAAAGTAAGTGATGCCTTGATTATATATACATATTAATAATCTTTGAAGTCATTGGGCAGCGATTAACAGAGTGATTTGTTTAATGTTTGTTTATGTAATGTTAGGTAAAGCTTCCCTGCAGGGAAAGGAGAGGTGAGAATGAAACCTTAGTTACTATGTCTGCACGCGAGTTCCCAACATGTTGTCCCGTAATTGATGGGGTTCCATTTCCTTACACGATGATAAAACCAAACATAACAGTGTTTTGATTGCAGTCATTTCATTTCCAGCAATGTGCTTGTCAAGGAAATGTTTGAGCAGTCCACGTTACGACTGTGGTGATCATAATAATAATAACCCCACAAATACAATAATGAATCCCATGGGGGCACCACTCTTTCATTGTCATTTGGACTTGCAGCCTGCATGAATTATATATATAGCCCCCTCCACAAGACATTTGAGGTGGACTGGACAATGAAATGCCATCACTTATGGCGTTTTTATTGGTGTAAACTTGAAACAAAGGGCGTTTAGGCAGCCTAAGTTGTACATTGATACGACTGATTATATATTAAAGTCTCATTTGGTTGGGTTGTAACTGGCATATAATATTATTTAATACGTCTCTATTATAAAATTTATTTTTATACGTGCGTTTGGTAGATGTGAAATTTAATACGTCTTATTTTATACGCAAATTTGGTGATATTTATCATGGGATAGAGGTGGTGTTTATTTAACACGCCAATTTTACGCAAGGTTTGTCAATTATACCCCGATGTTATTTTTTACGTATTTACATCATTATAAATACGCAACCCTAAACCTTAAACAATAATCCCAACCTAACCTCAAACCCTAAACACCAAAACCTAAACCCTAAACCCTAAACAATGATTTATAGTGGTTTAATTTTCTAACCAAAGTCTACCTCTATTACCTTAGCTATCCACACTAAGGATTTTCCACAAATTCACTAATTTGTCTTTCTTTTTTTCAGGCTCAAGGAGATAATCCTTACAACCTAAGGCTTATACCCTAAAGTCTTGTCTATCTCTCTCAAGGAGAAAATACAAATTGACAAACAAAGGAAAATCTTACAACGCAAATGTGTTTGCAATTTAAGCACTCACCCAAAACCTAACACTTGAGCAAATTTAACAATTAAGCTCACAAGTGTGTTCTACAAGAAAATTGACTATTTCAAGCACTAGAACAATTTCTCTAACATTGAATGTTGGTAGTGGGTTTCTTGTTATTGTAATGACCCAAATTTTGGAATACAAAAGCCGGGTTAACCCGAGGCATGGGCTTCGTATTTGGGCCAAGATATTGGGCCTTGAGAGCCTTTTTGGGCTAGCCTAGTGTTGTTGGGCTTGCCTTGATGGTTTTAGATTGGTTTGGGATGGATATTGTGAGGGTTAAAATGGTAAAAACAGTTTGGAAGAAAGAGAGAGCTAGTGGGGTTTAATTTTTCTGCAGAAAAGAGGATTAGTGAGACCATTCTTGTCCCATTGTCTCTTCTTTCTCATACCCTTATTTCTTCCTTCAAACTTTGATAGTTCAAGGTCTAATCTTTAAAATTTTGAGGGTGAATCTCGGATTGTGTGTGAAGAGGAAGTTGTACAGCAGTTTAAGGGCTATCATTCAAGGTAGATATTGTTTCAAATGGTGGAAAAGATGTTTAAAGGGGTTTCAAGAGGAAGAACGAGATTGAGTAGTTGGAGGCTTCTTCATCAGTATTAATCCAAGGTTAGTACACTACTAACTCCTATATTTTCCTGAAAATCATGAAAATAGACCTTGTTGCATGTTTATGGTGTTTTCGATTGAGATTGAACCTTGGTTGCTCTTTAATGGAAATTGTGAAATTGATGTTAATAAGACTTAAAATTGATAGAAACTGACCCTAAACGCCTTCCATAAGTTGTAGGTTAAGTTTTAGGGGTTACCAAGTTGGTTTGGGGGTTACCAAGTTGGTTTAGAGGTTAAAGATAAGAAATTCGAACCTTAGACCTGGAAATCTAGGTTCGCGTACCGGCACGGGTGGTTCAGTACCGGTACCTCTCTATAGAAAGAGTTAAAACATGAAGGGCATACCAGTACGGCTTCTCGAGTATCAGTACCCTTGTCTTGGTGAAAATTCCAATAGCATTTTTGTATACCGGTACGCAGGAGGGGCGTATTGGTACCAATGTTCTATTGCATGAGAAAGGTTTTTGTGTACTAGTATGCAAAGATGGAAGTACCGGTACGGGCGGGGATCCGTATAGGGTGGTTCACGTACCGATACTGAGTACTGATACAGGAATGAGCGTATCGGTATGGCTCAAGAATCTATTTTTTAAACCTAAATTAAGTATCAGTACTCATGGAGGAGTACCGATACCTATATAGGAGTATCGATACTCGCTGAGCAATCTGCCCAAGGAATTTGAGTTTGTGTTCGGGGGTTCTATAATTCAAGGCAAATGGCCCAAGAGGTCTCTTAAGGTATAAAATGACTATTAAAACTGAGAAACGGAGATTTAAACCCCGTATGTGAAATAAAAGGCTAATAATTCGGTAAATCTTGGGTGATTTGTGTGAAGTAGTAACCCATATAGATCCTAGGTTGATCGGTTGATGCTGTGTGGAGGTTAGGGCCTTTGTTGTGTGCCTATATATTTGGTTTGCCTTGAATAATAAGATAAACTAATGAAAGCGGCTAATGTACACCTTTATAACATATTAATAAATAGATAAGTTTAATAGGATGACATAATAATTGATAGAAACTATAAGGTGATGGTAAATGTGTTAGAGCTGTGTGCGGTATGGCTTTTGTGTCGGTGTTGTGTGCTACGTGGCAGTAGGGTCCTTGATGTGTGTTGATAGGACACCTACTTAGTTGATTCTTGTTAGATGGGATTTGGATACCCAATAATGTATGTTGTAACACCTTAAAGACTCTCGATTGGAGGATTCCGATGCTGTGTGGATGCGAGCCTCATTTCAAGGTGCTTGATGAAAGATTCCAAGCACGGATAAAGGATCCTGATGTTGTATAGACGCGAGCCTCATTCTCACGAGTATATAATCCCGATGTTTTATGGATGCGTGCCTTACTTGTAGTGTAGGATCCCGATACTTTGTAAACGCAGGCCTCACTTAAAGTATAGAATTCTGATGTTGTATGGACGCGGACCTCAATTGATATAGTTTGATTTATCTCTGTGATGTTGTGTAAACTTATGAGGTATATGTATATGCTGTGTGCGAGATCGTACATCTATGATGCTATGTGTTTAGGCGACTAGAGGTAGTGTCATTGTTATCTTGCCATGATATCATATCTTGTAGCATCGTTCTAATTTATGATTTGCATAAAGCATGGTTGAGTGGTAGTGTATCCACTGAGCTTTGTTAGCTCAGTGTCCAAAATCGTTGTTTCTGTTCGTAGGTTAGTAGGTTTGACATGTTTCTTGAAGGAGCACCATCAGCGAATGATTCTAGTGCCTCGTCTCTTCAGAGTATAGTACTTAGGTCATTGGGCTATGTATATTTAGGAACCTATTGTACATTGTAACTTGTATTTGTATTTCTAAAATAATTGAGTCAAATATTTTATAATGTAATTTTAAGAGGAGCTCAATTGTATATGTCCAAACACTATTTATACTTTATTGGAGTGAGTTTAAAATGTGTTTTAGAAATTTATTGTGGATTGGGCTAAACTAGGTTGGAAATTTTAATGGTTGGGTTTCAGGCTTAAGGCCCAAATATGACATCCAGGTTGAGAGTATTACATTTAGTAGTATAAAAGCTTAGGTTTAGTCGATTTTAGGAAAACCCTAGGGTGATTAAGAGTCATGAATAGGTGTCTAGCAAATACACGCTCTTGTGTTTAAGTTGTACTCTTTTAATACTAGAATCTGGATGGTGTGCCCTGTGTTCATATGTGCCACCGATTGCGAGATTAAGATAGATTCGACGCGATCGTGAGAACCATAATGATGGCTGATTTCTTTAAGGATAATTCTGAGATCAGAGTTATCTCAGACATTAAGCTTGGGTTCATGGAATAATGGAAGAGTTAAGGGCCTGCCCTCCTCCTATCACTCGAGTAGTAATCATGGTTATGTGCCTTAAGCTACCTTAAAGCCTTTAGTTCATAGTGAGAACCTCCAGTGACGAGATTCCACGTGTTGGTGGTCGACCTTTATAAAACGGATAAGAGGACTTACTTTTGATTAATCAGTGGTAGAGTGTCAATCGAGGGTCTTTTCATCCGTAGTAAGTGACCCCTAATGGTGGAGTACCATGTGATGGGGATGTAGCACACCTAGCAGATATGTATTTCCGTTTAATTTTGGGAGGTACTTGATGACTATGAGGTCCTAAGTGCGCTCCTTGTAAGCTAAATGCTTAGAGGTTCGAGCAATGTGAGCTTGTTATGAATCGTGTATACTAGTAGATGAAGGGACATCGTTGGATTTGCGCAAGGCAATACTCAAGTAAGGCTTGAGGACGCGTGGTTGACAGACTTAGTGGACTTGTATTTTTAATGAATTGATATGATTTTGGCCATTGATTATTTGTTCGGACGGGCTAGCTTGAGATGTCAAGCGTCATATTGAAAGCTTCGAGGTTCAAAGAGAACTGAACCCTTGGTTGAGAATGATGAACTACCTCTTTCTTAATACAGTTCGCACTAGTTTAGGTTAGGTGGAGCGAGACACGACCAGGAAAGTTGTAAAGAGGGCCATGTTTCTCAAATGAGAGAGGTATCATTGTTATAGACCTAAGGATATTGAAAGGTCATGAGAGGATAACCCAATCAAGCGGATCAGTGGTTAAAAGACCTCAAAGGATTCTGAGGTAGGTGTAAGGTAGTCCTAAAAGTGATCTTTGTTGTATCGTCTTTTTTTAAAGGCAATGCATACGAATGGTGAGAAAATGTTGAGTTGAGGGCCACAACCTGTACTCTCAACAAGGGATGTTTCCTTAGATGTGTCAGGAAAAAGTACACTAGTGAAGCTCTTATGAAGGAGATGAGAGATTAGTTCTTGCAGCTGGTTCAAGGTGTCAGAACAATGTAAGTATGAGTAAGATTTTCTACGGTTGAGTCGTTGTGCTCAGAGTTTGTTGCTATCAAAGAGTAAAGGGGGTTGAGGTTTAGACTTGGATTCAGGGCTGACATATTGATGCACGTGACAAAGGGTTTACTTGGGATATTTTCTTATGTTAATCGATAGTGCGTAGGCACTCAAATAACTTCAGAGCCAATATTGAGTCAGTTTGAGGATTCTATAGGCCGTGTTGTGAGGACCCAAGACATCATGAGTTCTTCTCAGGCTCTGTTAAGGGATTTTCTGCTTTAAGGGGAAATCAAAGAGAGTTGTTTTGGATCGGCTACAGAGGGTTGGTTGAAGACCTAGATTGAAGGTTGTGAGGGGTTTTTGATTTCTACTCTAGTGGGGAGTATTGATGGTTTGGTTGGAGAGCCTTTTCCCCTGGATCGTGAGTATTGTGGGTGACATCACCTTGGGGTATGCTTCTTACTTTGAGGAATTGTTGTAGGTGCTGGGCACCAGGCCTTATGGCGAGGGACTGCCCAGTTATGGATGTTGGTACACCAGTTTAGTCTTAGAGGTTGACTTTCTGGCATGGTTAGGGTTCTACGAGAGGTGGTGCTAGAGCATCACCAGGGCGGAGGTACTGTAAGACCCACTATCAGAGTCGACGATTGAGCTATTGCTAGGCAGTCTTTCGTTCAGGCCAGAGATGACAGCTTTGCCACTGATGATATGTTAAGTACATGTGTTTATTTTGGTTTCAGTTGTTACTTTGATGGAATTTGATCTCTCGTTCATGTAATAATTTTAGCTCTTGTTGGATAAGTGTTACAGTATGTTGGATTGATTAATTTATCAGTTTTGTAAGTTCTTGTAAGTAATGTTCTTGTCGTGGGTAGTAAGTGGGGGATTGAGAGTAATAGCCCTCGTGTAATTGTTAGATTTACTCTCTCTATAGTTGGTAGATGTTACCCTTGGAGAAGATTGAGTGTATGAGTTGAGTTATGCCTTGTTTCAGCAAAAGCCTCGAAGATTCGGGTTCAAGGTGAACCAATTTGTTGGAAATAGACACAATGAACCATTGTCGCTTTAGCACGAGGGTTGTTTTTTTTTGTGATAGTTGTTTAAGAGGGCCTTGTGGGTTGCAAGACATTTTTAGCCAACGTTAGATACGAGGGTAGAGAGTCCAAATCTTTAGAGTTACAACCGGTTAATACCATGTTAGAGTACTCTTCAAAGAATGAGCGGGCTTACCTCTTGATCGTAAATTAGAACCCGCGATAGAGGTGACGTCGAGTTTGGTGTTTGTGTTCCTCACCCTATGGTATGGCACAGACTGAACTTTTAGAGCAAGGACTCATTTGCAAAAGTGAGTGAATACGGGTGTCGTCACCAAGTGGTTTACTTTGGGGCGTACCGGGGTTGGTATAGCAAGAGTGGTGGCGTTGGATATGATGAGTCGACTTGTAGTGATTGAGGATCGTTACCCGTTTTTTAGGGATTGATGATCTTGTAAATGGTTGAAGAGTTTCGAGGTTGCCTTATAATCGTTCAAAGATCGAGTATCGTAAGTTGAAGGTTAAAGATAGGTTGTGATAAAGATTATGTTTGAGGTGATGTTTGGACCTTAAAGACAAGACGTGAAGTGGTTTAAACTCACGAGTGCGTTGGTATAATCTCAATTTTAATGATTTGAGTGTTTGCTCTATCGAGTTTTGAGATGGGTTGTCTGCATGCATGGTATAACAGTGTAAAGAATTTTCTAAGTAACTTAGTGGAAATGTGGGTTTTTGGCTATGATAGTATGAAATTAGATTATCGTGTTACAATAGAGTTGTTGGAAGAACCTTGTTGGAAACCCTTTAGGGCTTTCTAGAGTCTAGTATAATTGTTAGTTAGAAATTAGATGGTTAGGTTGGAAGAGTTTGTTCTGACCTTTGATGATAGTTGGATGAGTTTTAGTCCCTGATGAGAGTTTATAAATGGCAATAGTTTTCTTTTGTGGACCGAGGTGGCTTGGTTAGTAGAGTTGTATGTTCACGATTTTACTTTCAGGTGTGTTACAGCGAGCTCAAGTAAGTGCGGTGCTAAGTTCCATCTTAAGTTGGCCAAGACGAGAAAGAAAGGTTGTTAAATTTTGATATATCGATAGTAGAGTTCGGGTATTGGAGTTTTGCTTGTTCTTACAGACGTGGATCATAGTGTTGTTAGTAGGTGAGGTGCCATAGCAGTGCACCTTGAAGAAGTGTCGCGTTATGAACGTAGATGAGGGTTGAGTTCAAGATTTCAGGAAATATGAGTGATGTAGAGAGGTTTGTTCACCGAGTTATGACTTATCCAAAGTGAGTTCAGTGTGCCGATGTTTGACAATGTTGTTGAGGTTATCCTTGGTTGATCCATTTTTAGGTTCAATATGAGTATTGTTATGGACGTTGGGAATATTTTGTTGAGGAGTCTTGTAGAGAGTTGAGAATTTATGTTAAGAGTTTTGGCTAGGGAGGTATCGTAGAGGAATCTAAGAGCCACGGAGCATGTGTGAAGCGAGAGGATCGTCGAACCTTCATCAGCGTATCTTCTTTCTTTGTTTAAATTTCAAGGACAAAATTTTCTTTAAGGAGTGGAAAGTTGTAACGACCTAAATTTCGAAATACGAAAGCTAGGTTAACCCGAGGCATGGGCTTCGTATTTAGGTCGAGATATCAGGCTTTGAGAGCCTTTTTGGGCTAGCCTAGTGTTGTTGGGCTTGCCTTAATGGTTTTAAATTGGTTTGGGATGGATATTGTGAGGGTTAAAATGGTAAAAATAGTTTGGATGAAAGAAAGAGCTAGTGGGGTTTAATTTTTCTACAGAAAAGAGGATTAGTAAGATCATTCTTGTCCATTTATCTCTTCTTTCTTATACCATCATTTCTTCCTTCAAACTTTGATAGTTCAAGGTCCAATCTTTAGAATTTTGAGGGTGAATATCGGATTGTATGTGAAGAGGACGTTGTACAGCAGTTTAAGGGCTATCATTCAAGGTAGATATTGTTTCAAATGGTGAAATAAGATGTTTAGAGGGGGTTTCAAGAGGAAGAACGAGATTGAGTAGTTGGAGGCTTCTTCATCAGTTTTGATCCAAGGTTAGTACACTACTAACTCCTATTATTTTCTGAAAATCATGAAAATAAACCTTGTTGCATGTTTATGGTGTTTTCGGTTGAGATTGAACATTGGTTGCTCTCTAATGGCAAATTGTGAAATTGATGTTAATATGGATTAAAATTGATAGAAATCGACCTTAAACACTTTCCATAAATTTTAGGTTAGGTTTTAGGGGTTACCAAGTTGGTTTGGGGGTTAAAGATAAGAAATTCAAACCCCATACCTAGAGATTTTGGTTCGCGTACCGGTACGAGTAGTTCGGTATCGGTAACCCTCTCTATGGAAGGAGTCAAAACATAAAGGGCACACCGATATGGCTTCTCGAGTATCGGTACCCCTAGCTTGGTGGAAATTCTTGTAGCGTTTTTGCATATTGGTACGCAGGGGGCGTATCAATACCTCTATTCTATTGCTTGAGAAAGGCTTTTGTGTACCGGTACGCAAAGGTGGGAGTACCGGTACGGATGAGGATCGGTACGGGGTGGTTCACATACCGATACTGAGTATTGATACGGTGGTGAGCGTATCGATACGGCTCGATGACCCATTTCTTTCAAACCTAAATTGAGTAATGGTACTCGTAGAAGAGTATCGGTACCTAGAGAGGCATATCGATACCCATATAGGAGTATCGGTACTAGCTGGGTAATCTGCCCAAGGAATTTGAGTTTGCGTTCGAGGGTTTTATATTTCGAGGCAAAGGGCCCAAATGGTCTCTTAAGGTATAAAATGATTATTAAAACTGAGAAACAAAGATTTAAACCCTATATGTGAAATAAAAGGCTAATGATTCGGTAAATATTGGGTGATTTGTGTGAAGTAGTAACACAAAGGGATCCTAGGTGGATCGGTTGATGCTGTGTGGTGGTTAGGGCCTTGCTGTGTGCGGAATGGGCGCCTAGATAGTTGGTTCGCCTTGAATAATAAGATAAACTAATGAAAGTGACTAATATGCACCTTCATAACATATTAATAAATAGATAAGTTTAATGAGATGACATAATAATTGATTGAAACCATAAGGTGATGGTAAATGTGTTAGAGCTGTGTGTGGTATGGCATTTGTGTCAATGTTGTGTGTTGCGTGGCAGTAGGGTCCTTGTTGTGTGCTGATGGGACACCTACTTAGTCAAGTCTTGCTGGATGGGATCCGGATACCCAATAATGCATGTTGCAACACCTTAAAGACTCCCGGATGGAGGTTTTTGATGTTGTGTGGATGCGGGCCTCAGTCAAAGGTGCTTGATGGGATATTCTTTGCACGGATAGAGGATCCAGATACTACGTGGACGCGAGCCTCATCCCCATGAGTATAGGATCCCGCAGCATTTTTGATGCGGGCCTTACTCGTAGTGTAGGATCCCGATACTTTGTGGACGCGGGCCTCACTCAAAGTGTAGGATTCCAATACTGTATGGACGCGGACCTCACTTAATATAGTTTGATTTATTTATGTGATGTTGTGTGAACTTATGAGGTATATGTATATGCTGTGTGCGAGATCATACATCCATGATGCTATGTGTTTAGGCGATTAAAGGTAGTGTCATTGTTATATTGCCATAATATCATATCTTGTAGCATCGTTCTTATTTATGATTTGCATGAAGTATGGTTGAGTGGTTATGTATCCATTGAGATTTGTTAGCTCAGCGTTCAAAATCGTTGTTTCTGTTCGTAGGTTAGTAGGTTTGGCATGTTGCTTGAAGGAGCACCATCAGCGAAGGATTCCAGTGCCTCGTCTCTTCAGAGTACAATACTTAGGTCATTGGGCTATGTATTCGTAGGAACCTATTGTACACTGTAACTTGTATTTGTATTTCTGAAAAATAGAGTCAAATGTTTTATAACTTAATTTTAAGAGGAGCTCCATTGTATATGTTCAAACATTATTTATACTTTAATGGAGTGAGTTTAAAATGGGTTTTTGGAAATTTATTATAGATTGGGCTAAACTAGGTTGAAAATTTTAATGGTTGGGTTTCAGGCTTGAGGCCCAAATGTGACATCCGGGTCGAGGGTGTTACAGTTATTCCTTGGATGTTTATAGAGGTCTTTTAAACCGTCTAAGGAGTTTGTGTCCGTTACTAGCCGTTGGGTTTGATTTGGTGCCGTTGGAGACTTTATTTCCATCATTAAATATAGTATGAGCATGTTAGTATCGGTACACGGGCTTCGAGTATCGGAACCTGCCTCAAAATAAAAAGAGTTGTTGGACATTTTTACACTGGTATTTGTACATGATACATGCGTATCGGTTTGAGTCCTTGGGTATCGGTACAGTTGAAGCCGTGTCGATACTTATTTTGGCTACTAAAAATTCTAACCATTGTGGATTAAAGGGCATATCAGTACATAGCTTATCTGTAGCGGTACGAGCTCTTCTGGTATCAATACTCAGCAATCTGTACCGGTACCCAGAGCCTATTTTTGACACTTTGGCTATTTAAAATCATTTTAAGCATGTCAAAAAATCTTTAAAAACTTTCAAACGTATTTTTCAAGTTAATGGATTTTTTAAATTTTTTTGCAAATTTGTTTAAGTCTAAAAATATTTTTTATTTTAAGTTATATCAAAATTAATATCTCAACAATCTCCCCTTTTTTGATATAATGAAATTACTTGAAAAATTGGTTTTGAAAATCTCCCCCTTAAAAATAATTTTAGAAAAAAATATTTTTAGAAAAATATTTAAAGCTTTCTTTTTTTAAGTTAATTTTTCAAACTTAACTCTCCCATTTTTGTTATATCAAAAAATAATTTCAAAACTAAGTTTGAAATTACATCAAAGCTTAAGACACCAAATTTTGAAAGTTTGAAACGAATTTATAAAAATATCAATTGTTGGTGCAAAATAACAATGGAGAAAAAGTCAAAGAGATTTTATCATGAAAAGAATTTTTAAAATGGCTCCCCCTTAAACAAGCATCAACAAAATTGTTAGTCCAACCATTCAAGAGAAATAAATTAAATTTTAAATAAATAAATACAAGAAAATCAATTAAACATACTATAAATTAAAATATATCATTATGCACACAAAGCATGACAAAAAGGAGATAAAACTGTCCCTTTTTGGTTGTGTGTACCGGTACGATATCGACCTTATCGGTATGGTATGGATTGTACATGTACCGAAGGCACAAACTGGTGAAAAATGCAGCAAAATCAACTTAAAGAGACATTACAACTTAGTTTCAAGTTCATACAAAGGCTCTATTAAGTCCTAGATACACATTTTGATCATTTTTGCTACAAAATAACAACATGCTTCTAAAAATGCAACATTTAAACAACTAAAGCATGGTTTCACCAAGATTCAACCAAACATTACAAGTTTAAGGCAAAAACCATAGATCTAAGCATAATAGGCCAAAAACATGTAACTCATGCAATTGAGACTCCCCCTAACTATATGCAGTTAGGCACAACATGGAGTCATACAAACATGCTTAGATCATTATAAAAAATTTAGACCTGGAAAACGTGATCAAGCAATTGCATGAAACTTAAATTTACCACTTGAACCAAGGTAGGATGTTAAGCCTCTCCTTCTTCAAGTGTCATTCTCCCTGTGTGTCAAGAGCTTCCAAAATTTTAACTTTGATCATTAATGGCTCAAGTACACCTACAAAAGACGATCAAGTAATTTTTGGTATCCAAATTGTTTTAGATCCAATGGCATTAGTCCCAAAAATTTTAGTTCCCTTTGGAATCCATTTTTCAATGTCTTATTTTTTGTTTGAAGAAATATTTCCCTTAGGGACCCAAACATTCTTTATCATTTTTCCTTTAAAAATCTAGGAGAACTAGATTGTCAAACATAAAAATTTGATTTAAAAAAATTATTTTTAGAGCAATCTATGTTTTTCTTTTCAAAACTTTTATAAATCAAATCCTTTTCTCTTTTAAGAGTATTGATTTCTTGTTGATGATCTTCTTGAATTTTTTGAAGCAAATTTTGTAAATCAAAATCTTTTTCTCAAACTCATTGAGTTTTGCTTCAAGTTCATCTTTGATTTTAGAAATCAAATCATTTTGAGCTTTTAAATTTGAAACTAATTTCTTGTTTTTCAAAATATGATTTTTAAACTATAAAACCAAATCATCATAGGCATCTTGTAATTCTTCAAATGTAAGTAGATGAATTAGAAGTTACCCTTGAGTTTTCTTCGAGGTCCATGAGACAAAGGTTGACTACCTCATCATTGGTGGAGTCCTATTCATCACTCCATGTAGCCACAAATACTTTCTTCTTATGTCTTGATCCCTTCTTTTTGAGTCAAGGGCAATCATAATTGGTGTGCCCCAGCTTTTTGCATTCGTAGCAAATGATGAGATCCCTCATCTTCATTCTCGATTAATGTCTTGATTCTTCTTTTTCTTGCTTCATGAATCGAGTGAACTTCTTGAAGAGCTTGGCCATCTATTCTTCTTCACTATCCTCTCCACTTGAATCTTCTTGATATTTTGTGAAGGATTTGAGAGCAATATTCAACTCTTCAATTCCCTCATCTTCTTCTGTCTTCTTCTTCCCATTTTATATCATCATTTTATGGGTGAACAAATATCTCATATGCTCGTCAAGCTTGAGCTCCTTCAAATTCTTTGCTTCAATGATTGGAGTCTTCTTGGAATGTCATGAATCGGGAAGTAAGTAAATTAACTTTCGAACTATCTTATCTTCCAGAATCACTTCTCCATATCCTTTAAGTCCATTCCCAATGGTGGAGAATCGATCGGACATAGCTTTGATGTCTTCTGTTGGGTTCATCTTGAAGTTCTCACACTCAAGGTTGAGATAACCAATCTTGGTATCCTTTGCTTCATTGGTTCCTTCATGAGTAACTTCACGCTTGTCTTAAATCTCCTTGGCACTCGAGCAAGAAGACATCTTTACATACTTATCGAGTCCAAGAGCACAAAATAAGATGTGCATAGCTTTATCGCTGAGTTGCAACTTTTTTCGATCATCATCGGTCAACTCTTTTCTTTCTTTCTCAATGAGACTATCTCTAACTCTCTTCATCAAAATGGATAATCTTTTCATCAATGCATCCCAAAGGAGGTAGTTGATTAATTTGATGAAAATTTTCATCCTATTCTTCTAATAAGAATAGTGGGCACCGTTGAAGTAATAAGGCTTATCGATTAATTGTGCCATAAGCTTCGATTGATGTAGAAAGGTTAAGCACTTAAAGGATCCATTCTAGGATGCTAATTCGGCGTAGAGACGAAGCTCTGATACCAATTATTGAGGCTCAAACGATCACCTGAATATTCTAAGAGGGGGTGAATTGGATTTTTGCTTTGGTGGCTGAAAAGCTAAGAAATAAAAATGGGACACAATGATTTATAGTTATTCGACTTTCTAACCAAAGTCTACCTCCACTACCTTATCTATCTACACTAAGGATTTTCCACAAATTCACTAATTTGTCTTTCATTTTTCGGGCTCAAGGAGAATACCCTTACAACTCAAGATTTATATCCCAAAGTCTTGTCTATCTCTCTCAAGGAGAAATTACAAATTGGCAACCAAAGAAAAACCTCGCAAGGCAAATGTGTTTGCAATTTAAGCACTCACCCAAAACCTAACACTTGAGCAAATTTAACAATTAAGCTCACAAGTGTGTTCTACAAGAAAAATGACAATTTCAAGCACTAGAACAATTTCTCTAACATTGAATGTTGATGGTTGATTTCTTGTTGTTCCATAGATGCTTGGAGAGGTCTTTTAAACCCTCTAAAGAGTTTATGGCCGTTACAAGTCGTTGGGGTTGATTTGAAGTTGTTGAGAACTTTATTTCTAGCATTAAATACAGCCTGGGTATGTCGGTAACGGTACACGGGCTTCGGGTATCAGTAGCTACCCCAAAATAGAAAGAGCCATTGGATATTTTTACATTGGGTATCGGTACGGGTCCCTGGGTATCGGTACGGTTGAATCTGTATCGATACTTATTTTGGCTACAGGAAATTATGACCGTTGGGGATGAAATGGCGTATCGGTACATAGCTTATCTGTACCGGTACATGCTCTTTTGGGTATCGATACGTAATAATCTGTACCGGTAATCAGAGCCTGTTTTTGACACTTTGGCTATTTAAAATCATTTTGAGCATGTCAAGAAACCTTTGAAAAGCTTTCAAACATATTTTTCAAGTTAATGGACTTTTGAAATATTTTTGCAAATTTTTTCAAGTCCAAAAATATTTTTTATTTTAAGTTATATCAAATTCAATATCTCAACACAAACCATAAACCCTAATCATTGAGCCACAAACTCTAAATCATAAGTAATAAACCATAAACCTAAACCTAAACATTAAACCCCTAACACTAAATCATAAACTTTAAACCTTAAACCCTAACTCCAAATAATAAATTATAGCCTTAAACTCTAAATCCTAAAACCCAACTCCAAATAATAAACCATAACCCTAAAATCTAAACCCTAAATTCTAAACCCTAAATATTTAACCAAAAACTCTAAACCTTAAACTTAAACTATAAACCCTAAACCTTAAACTATAAACTTTAAACTATAAACCACAAACTACAAAATATGATCACTAAACACTAAACCTCAAACCATAAACCCTATATAATAATCCAGATTTCAAAATCCATGGGTTAGTTTAACCCGAGTCGTGGGCCTTGCTTTTTGGGCCTTTGGGGTGTTCAAGAGAGCCTTAGTGGGCTTCATTTTGTTGTTGGGCTTGGGCCTTGGGTTGGTGGATGGTATAGGAAGATGAGGGAGGGGTAAAGAAGTAACTTACCCTATTTTGAAGAGTAAAAGGGGTGTTTAATTTCTACATAAAAGTGAAGAAGGTGAGATCACCTTGTTTTGTTTTTCCCCATCTCTCTCTTCATCATATTTATCCCAAGAACAAATGGTTAAAGGTTCAACCTTTGTGATTTGGAGTACGAATCTTGAAATTTCAGTGAATGGTGTTGTTTTCAGCTACCAAGGATCTACATTTTGAGGTAAGATTCATCAAGTTTGGTGGGAGTGGATATGGTGGGTTTTGTGGGGGTTTATGTTCAAGGGTTATAAGAGGAGATTTAATCGCATTTTTCTAGCCCTAAGAGTAAGTTTAGTTGAATTCCTTATCTTCTGCAAGTTGTAACTCATTTACAACTTTCATGTATAGAGAAAGAGGTTGGAAGTTCTTCCAAAGAGCATGGGAAAAAGAAAACTTGAAGAGCTTGGTTGAAGGCATCTTTTCTAGCTTTAGAATCAAGGTTAGTACACTACTAACTCTCGTGTTTCATGAATATCCTAAGGATGATGCTTCGTGTTCTTAAATTTGGTATATATGGTTGTTTTTGGGTGTTGAATGCTTGAGACCCACTTTAATGGCATAATCCGGATTTTGTGTTAATAACTTGTAAAAATGGTAGTAAACCACCCTAAATAATTCCATAAGATGTAGGAACGAGTTAATGGGTTAAAGGTTGTTTTTTGGGGCTTGGGGAGTAATTTCCCGATCTTATGAAGTAATTTTTGGGCTTCAGTATCGGTACTCAGGGATACAGTACCGGTACCCAGTGTTCTTGGTTTTATGAATACTTTTTCATTAGATGAACTATGAGAAGGGTACTGGTACAGTTCTTAACTCGTACTGGTACGCCATGCAAACCAGTATTGGTACGGGTTGACCCGTATCGATACACCTAGGCTTTGGAAAATTCTAGTGAGCCAATTTCATATTGGTACGCTGTAAGTACCGGTACCCTAAGGGTACCGTACCCGTACATAAGGGCCAGTACCGGTACCCACTGGGCAATCTGCTAGAAAAATACCTACGAGAGGCTATTAATTCAAGGACTATGGCCCGATGGGCTTCTAATGTAATAAAATAAATTGTAAAACTGATAAACCAAGATTTGATCCTCATATACGAGCATAATTAGTAATAACTTGGTAAACTTTAGGTGACTTGTTTGTCATAGTAGCAATAGGGATCCTTGGTAGATCGAGTGTTGTTGTGTGCCAAGTAAGGGTATTTGTTTGGTTGAGTCACCATGGGTTCCAGATACCCAGAGAGCGTGTTGCAACACCATGAGATGAGATGTTAGATGTACGTTCCCGATGTTGTGTGACACCAAGCCTCATTCGATTATACTCGATGAGAGATTCTGAGTACGACTGTACATTCCTAAAGTTATGTGACACCGAGCCTCACTCAGAGTGTACGTTCACAAGGCTGTGTGACACCGGGCCTCACTCCAGGTTTGTTGGTATGATGCATATGTACTTTGTGAGATTAATGCATTCTTGTTGTTTGCTATGTGTTTAGGCAGCTAGAGGTAGCACCATATGTTGTTGTGTTGCCATATTATCATCTGTAGCTACATGCTCATGATTATGATTTGCATGAAGCATGGTTGAGTGGAAGTGTATCCACAGAGCTTCATTAGTTTAGCGTTTGAAATTGTTGTTTCTGTTCACAAGTTAATAGGTTGACGTGCATTGTTGGAGTACCATCGGAGTAGGACTTCAGCATCTACTTGTTCCGAGTACAGTAGTTAGATTATTTGGGCTATGTATTCTTAGGACCCGGCATTTTGTATTGTAACTCATATTTTGGATTTGAATTAGGAGTCGAATGATTTTAATCATGTATTTTTAAATGGAGCTCTCATATAACGTTTTCAAATACTTATTTATGTTGAAATATTTGAACTTAATGAATTTTATGGAAATGAATGTGTTTAGGCTAAATTAGGTTGAACTTTTTATGGTTGCGGGTTGGGAATATGTATATTTATATAGATAACTTAATGGAGCTCCCATGTAACATACATATGCATATTTATACTTACTTCAAAGTTATATTTTGGTAATAAAATTATGGAAAAAAACTTTGATACATAGGCCGTGTAAACTTTAGTTTACACGTGCTTTTAGTTTTAGGGATTAGGATTTTAGTTTAAGGTTTAAAGTTTAGGGATTTAGGTTGTGTGGTTTAGAATTTAAGGTTAGTGTTTAGAATTTAGTGTATAGAGTTTAAGGTTTATGGTTTAGTTTTTTAGGGTTAGGGTTAGGAATTTAAAATTTAAATTTTTATAATGTAAATACACATGCTTGTGTAAAATAAATTTTACACAGCCTGTGTATCAAAGTTTTACCCTAAAATTATGTTGAAAAAAATAAAGATATTATTTTTTCATTTGTACTTCAAAGTTATACTTCAACATAGTTTACTTCAAAGTTACAAATGGAATCCTACTTTTTCCATTTGTACTTGCTTCGTAGTTATACTTAAACATAGTTTACTCCAAAAAAGAATAAATTTTATTTATCTTTAATATTTATATATACTTCAAAGTTGATAATAAAATTTTGTAATATGTTAAAAAAAATACAGATATTATTTTTGGCCGATGCATTATAACATTATTTCTCTATAGTGTAACCACAAATGGAAAAAGCAAAGAAATAAAATACTAAGAAAATATAATTTACGTTGAATTCAAGTATCATGAAACTCGAGTTATGTTGTCATGGATAATTAGTTTGATGTCGAGTATGATAAAAGTCAAGTTCAGGACTTTAATGTTTAACAAGCTCATTTTGGTCTTTAATCGGGAAAAAAAGAAATTATTCACATAAAAAAAAACCAGAGGCAATGTTTTAAAAAAACTTCCGACTATTTTAACAAGTCAATTAAGTCTCATTTTTTCACTAATTTAATCTTTCAAGTGAGAAATTGTATCAATTAAATTCTTTTACCAACGTAATCATTAATTTTAACATTTTTGAGTCATTAGTTTCACATGGCACACTTAGGTTCCACATGATGTTTTCAATATTTTAAGATTTTGTTTTAAAAAAAATCACATTAAATTTACAAAAAAAAAATCTGAAAAATTCTGAAATTATTTAAGAAATTATAAATATGTTATGAAAACCTATAAAAACTCTAAAATTTATTTTATAATTATAAAATATAACAATTAGAATATTATAAAATATATATAGACATATTGAAAATTCTAAAAAAAAGTTTTAAAAAATAGAATATTATAAGAAATACTATAAAAATCATTTTATTGGGTCTATTAGTAGAACCCAATTGAAGTTACATTTACCGGGCCTTGTTAGTAGAACCCACCTGAAACATGGATAAGCAAGTAATCGGGAGAGTGAGTCCGGTCCAGCAACGTTTGGAAAAGAATGGGAGTGCTATCCATTTTAAGAGGATACAAATCCAAAGAAAACATGAAAACCAGATCTGGTATGAGTAGAAATCGTTTGCTCCTTTTCGGTTTTTTTTTTGTGTTTCATCATTAAAAATTTAAGTTTAAGATTAAAATTTAATGTTAGGGCTTAGAGTTTAGAGTATTAGGTGTAGAGTGTAAAGTTAAGGTGTAAGATTTAGAATTTGGGGTTAGGACATAGAATTTAATTTTTTGTGTTGGGTACAAAAAGAGACGCAAAGAAGGCATATGATTTTTGTCCATATGGTATGAGTAGAAATCGTTTGCCTCCCTTCGTTGTTTCTTTTTGTGTTTCATCATTAAAGATGTAGTTTTAGAATTAAGATTTAATGTTAGGTCTTAGGGTTTAGAGTATTAGGTGTATTTTAAGGTGTATGATTTAGAGTTTAAAATTTAAAATTTAGAGTTAAAGCATAGAATTTAATTTTTAGTGTTAGGTACAAAAAGAGACAAAAGGATGATTTTTGTCCGTATGGTATGATCTCAACTTTACTATGCAGAAATTAAAGAAAACCTTCGCACAAAAAAGAAGGTATAAAAGAATAGTTGAAATGCTCTTTTCTCGTTCTCTATCAAACTCTCAACTAAATCCTGTCTAGAAATTCTTTGTATATACTATGTATAGTTTCCTCTTCGCCGGCACTTGTCAACATTTGGACCTTTACAAGTTACAAGTATTTAAAGACTTGACCAGAAAAAACAATCTTAGCTATCAGTCCACTTGCGAGAATGGCAATGCCATTAGGCCAGCAACCAACGGTGCCGGTGACTGAAACGCCGCAGCCATACAACTCTCGCACCAGGCATGCTTCTTATGGCCCTGTTATAGCTGTACTTTTGGTGATCTTAATCTTAGGCGTACTGGCATGCACGATTGCGAGGCTGTGCGTTGGGAGGAAACACATTGGGGACGGCCAGTATGAGATTGAGAGTTGGATAGAAACAAAATGCTCTTCTTGCATTGAAGGTCGGATATGGTCCCCGCAACACCGAGAAGCCGAGCAAGAAGATCAATCTCCTCAAAGCCCCACCAGCTAACGTTGATCCTTATCGCTAGTTCGAGCATATATGACTATGAGAAATAACATCAGTTCGAGAAGGATTCTGTCGTGGATCAAGGAGTAACTGATGTATGAAAATATGTTTTGTTCTTGGCACTTTCACTTTGTCAATCTTGAATTGATTTTTTTTTACAAATCCTAATTCTAATCCTAATCCTACTTAAGTGGGAGGGAAAATGAGACTCTAGTGAAAGAAATAGGTACGCCTAGTGGGTCTAGAATCCATAACTTAAAGAAAATATAAGGAAACAAAGATGAACAACTTGACTAACCTGCCAAATATGTTTCTTCATTTTGAATTTTTTTGACTAAAAGCCTGCAAATTCATTCATCAACAAAAAGAATCCAACAGACTCCTCAAACTCAAAGGAGGAAGACGAATCCAATCCGGTGGACAAGAGTTAGAGAGAGTTGCTTTCGCCACCCAATCTGCAACCTAATTACAACACCTAAAAGTAAAAGAAAAAGAGCAGGCAGAAAAAGAATGTGCCAGCTAGACAATATCACGCTCAATAATAGTGGAGTCCCAAGCATAAAAAATACGGGAGTTCAAACGAGCAATAAGACTTTTGTTGTCAGATTCCACATTCACAAAATGAAAACCTGCATTCAAGGAGCATAATAAACCCAATCGAATGGCATCGGCTTCTGCTGCACTCGCTGAAGGGATGAAAAGCTATTTAACATTTCCTCCTACAAGCTGTCCCTAGTTATCGCGGATAACAACTGCCACAACAGCTCTACCTGAGGAAGCCACAAAAGCAGCATCACAGTTAATTTTAACAAAGCCAAGGGAAGGGGATACAAATGCTGATTGCTCTAAAGGTCCCTAGTCTCGTTACAAACAAAATCAAAGAGAGTCCTTAAACTCGCCAAAAGCTGATTCGGCTGCCTTCCAAACGGACACAGGATCATCTATTCGACCTGAGAAGACACATGCATTCCTTGATTTCTAGATGTGCCAGTAGAGAAAGGCTAGAAGTTGAATCCTATCATCCAACGAATCATTCTTGCACCAGTCAAGTATTCTTTGCCACCACTAGCAAAAACTTGGGAATCCAATATCATTTGGGAAATAACTGAAACTCGATGCTCTCCAAACAGATTGAGCAAAGAGACAAAAAAGAGTAAATGTTCCGCACTTTCACATCCATCCCTATGTCTTCTACATTCCGCTGATACATTTCGACATCAAGCCTTGAGATTACTATTACAAGCCAAGGCATTCTGGCATGCCTTCTATATGAACATCTTGATTTTAGGTGGTAATTTAAGGTGCAAAATGGTTCTCTAAAGGTCTTTATTCAACCTTGGATCATGACTGGAACTAGGAAAAGGCCCTTCGACATCACGATTGCAGAGGAAATGATAACCTGACTTAACCGAATAAATACCATTCTTGTTGTCATGCCAAATCAATTCATCTTGAACATTTGGTCCTCTGATAGGTATTTCAAGAATTCTTCTAACCTCTTCAGTAGAGAATAAGATTTGCAGTTGATCATTTTTCCATTCACGTTCTTCCTTAAGGATCATGATGGACACCCTGAAATCCACGCAGAAAATCGGCCTAGCAGAGGATATGGAGAACTTTGGGATCCAGTTATCATCCCATATTGAGATATTATCACCATTTCCGACCCTCCAAAGACAGCATTCTTTAAGTGTTTCAATCCCATTCTGTAGGCTATTCCAAATTCAAGAAGGATTATAATGTTTAGGTGCAGAAAAATATTACCATAAAGGAAGTATAATCCCTTTAGGACTCGAGCAACCAAAAAATCAGGATTCTTTAAAATTCTCCGCGTTTTTTTTGTAAGAAGAGCTTTGTTAAAAGCTTTGAGGTCCCGAAAACTCAATCCTCCCTCATCTTTTGATTTGCACATCTTTTTTCAACTTAGCCAATGCACTCCACAACAAGGCTCAGTAGAGTTACCCCACCAGAAACGACTAATAATAGCATTAACCTCGTCACAAAAGGTCGCAGGAAGAAGGAAACATTGTATTACATACGACGGGATGGCAGTAGCAACAGCTTTAATAAGAACCTCTTTCCTAGCTTGAGACAATAATTTTGATTTTAAACCCAAGGATGCTAGTCAAGTGATCTTTATAAGAGGGGCTCATATTTGGAGAAAAAAAGATAGATGACTTACTGATATTAAAAGATTGCCCTGTCGTTTTCTTAAAGTCCCCAAGAATTCTATTCACACTCTCACAATTAGAGACATTTGCGTTAGAGAAGAGAATGCAATCATCTAAAAACATTAGATGAGTGATGATCGGGCATCTTCTTTTTTAAATCTGAAGCCCAAAAAGAAAAGGCTTTGATGTTCATTTTCAATAACCTATGAAAGAACATTAATGACCAACAAGAAAATAAGAGAAGATAAGGGATCTCCTTAACGGAGTCCCCTGCTCAGAGAGAATTCACCTCTAAGTTCTTCATTAATAATAAGAGAAAAGGAAGTAGTAGTGTTGCATTCCATAATCTGCTTAATCCACCATTGACAAAATCCCATTTTAGACATGATTTTTTTCAAGATTCTCAAATCAACTTTGTCGTAGGCCTTATCGAAGTCAATTTTCAAGGACATGATGCTTCTTGAACCCTTTTTTTTCCTTTTAATTGTATAGAAAGCCTCGTAAGTTATGATAGTGTTGTTTTGGATCATACGACCCTGAACAAAGGGCAATTGCATCGATGAGACAATATTCGGAAAGAAGCCTTTCATTCTTATCGCCATAATCTTGGAGATCACTTTGTATGAAAAGTTGCATAGACTGATGGGTCAAAAATGATTCACTTTAGTAGGATTGTTTCTCTTCGAAATAAGAATGATATTAGTTTTATTGATATCAGAAGGTAATGATCCTGTAGTGAAAAACTCCTAAACCAGCTTGGATAAATCATGCTTGACAGTATCCCAAAAAGAGTGATAGAATAAGCTACGGAAACCATCTTGATCTGGTGCTTTTAGAGTACCCATACCGATAACAGCAGCTTTTATCTCTTCACCTGTGACTTCTTTACAATAAAGTTCATTCATGCCTTCGGTAATTAAGGCAGGAATGCAATCAGAAAAACCATCAATATTAGTGGATTGATCTTTAAAATAGAGTATAAGAAAGTGATCCTGTAGATGGTTGACTATGGAATGCACCCCCTCAATTCAGATCCCATTACTCGTTTTCAACTTCAGAATAGAGTTTTGACGTCTATTTTGAATGGTAGTAGCATGAAAGAATTTAGTATTGCGGTCCTTAAATTTGAGCCAGTCAATTCTAGCTCTTTGATGCCAATACCTTTCCTCATTTTCCCAGAGTTTATTCAACTCAGCCTTTAGCTTTCTAACTTCACTAGTTAACTCTTTAGTGAACGGATGTTTTTGAAAATCCAAAATCCTACTACAAACCTCTTTCATAGTAGCTCTTTTCCTACCAAATTTCTTCTTACTCCATCCCTGTAATTTATCTCTGGTTCTTTTTAATTTTATTGAGAATCTAGCAGCGCTCGAGCTATATGACCAACCTAACTCTATGACCCTTCAACATTTCTCCTACAGTCATCCTCCAGACGCCACTTGGATTCAAATTTGAAATCTCTCCTCTTTTTCCTCTTTATGGATGAGAATCACAAGGCAATTATCAGATTCAATAGCAGACTCCAACAAACCATGGGCTCGAGGAAACTTATTGTTCCAGGATAATGAGAATAAAACCCGATTAATTTTCTCCAAAATGGCATCTTCCTCAACTCTTTGGTTAGACCAGGTAAAAGAGCCTCTATGGAGAGGCAATTCTATAAATCCACATGAATTCAAGAACTCATAGAACCAACTAGCTTGGGAGAGATCATAAGGATTGCCCCTGAGTTTATCATCCTGACACACTACCATATTAGTATCCCCAATAATGCATCAGTGACAATCAGGATCTTTCTTTAGCTGTGCTAAGTTTTCCCAAAAATCCTTCTTATCTTCTTTGTAGGGAGGGCCATAGATGAATGAACAGAACCATTCTTCCTCCTTGAAGAAAGAAACAATTGAGTCAATTAGATTGTTATTAGCTGATAGGATCGTTAATTGAACAGTTTTATTCCACCATAAAGCAAGCCCCATGCTAGTCCCACCGGATCAATATAGAAGCTGTTCGAGAACCATAACTTTGTCCTTAACTTCTCCAAGTAGATACTTTTTTGCTTATTTTTACTTAAAAAGACAATAGCAGGATAATGTTTGGATACAAGATGTTTAAACACTCTAAAGGTTTCCTTATTTCCTAAGCCTCTAGCATTCTAAGAAATAATGGCCATCTCAACAATCAACATAAACAGACGAAGATCCAAACGAAGAAGCAGAGCCGCAAAAACAGAACTCGAGCAAACAAAGCAAGAAAGACCGGAACAGATAAAACAGCTAGGCTAGAGAAAGGGTGCAAACAAACCTGTTTGCAGTCCTCATGAGCCTTAATCAACACCTTGGGTAAGATAAGAAACAAGAAAACCTTTGAGAAACGCACAACTATCCAAGGTCGAAGAACACAAAACTCACGTTTCACGCAGTGAGAAAACTACTACCTTTCACAACCGACAAGAAGACGCAAGGCCGATAGCTCAACAAGAGAGGGGAAACCACCTCCTCCACACGAGCTTAAACAAAAACCTTTCGATCCTAGAGTAAATTGAAGAGAGGAACAGATCTGTGATGAAAGACTAGGGTTTTTTTTTTTTTGTTTCTTCATTTTGAATTGATTTTAGTCTTAAAGAATAATTAATGTTTTTACATTTTTATGATAATTTAAAGTAGTATATAAAAATATTTTTATTGCAATGTTTTGCATGCTCTCTCTCAATTTTTTAAAATTTGTTATATTCCAAGAAAATCTTTACAATGAATGTCCACACCGATGTGCACCACTATTATTTAATTGGACAAAATAGAAAATAAGCTTCCAACTATATGATGTTTTATGTTAAGTCTTTCAACTATAAAAAATTGCAAAATGGTCACCAACTATAAAAATTTGAATTTGGCATTCTTTCCTTACAATATAAGGTCTTTCACATCCTCACTTACGATATCATATATGTGTTTTTCTTTTCGCAACTTAAACATCAATCGTACCGATTGACACAGAGATAATAAAATGAGGAAATATAATGTTAAATTATGATTTGGAGTATTTTATTATGTTTAAATATGATATAATTTGATTTTTTTATTAATATGATGAATATTTGACGGTGTTGTTAAAATAAGGAATGATCTGTGACGAGGCGTTGTTTGTTTCGGACGTAAAGATTATTTTTTTGATACCTCGTGAGAAAAATATAACCCTTTTTTTATATAGTCAATGATCTAATTTTTTGATTAGTCAATCTAGGATCAAGAATCCCCTCAATATGTGTTAACAATTTGAATAAATTAATATTATTGTAAAATTGGATACAAATTTATGTTTAATTAAAAATATAATAATTAATATTAAATTTAAGCTTAATAGAAAATTTGAAATCATGACTTCATATGTTTTGATTGAAAATAAAATGATGAAAATCTATATATATATAGTGTTCTTGGTTGAGTTGATGTCACGAATTAATTGAATACTAATTTAATTGGGAAATATTAAAATTAACAAAAAATAACTAACTTTTTAGTTTTTTAAGTTGGGCGACCATTTTATAACCGTTTATTATCAGAGAACTCAACAAAACAATGTCATATAGTCGATGAATTATTTATGTATTCTACTCAAATTCTAATTGATCTAATTGTTATAATCATATAACCACTCAATTAAAGGGCTATATTCATATTTTTAACAACAGATACGATTTTATTAAGAGGTGTTGAAACACAAACATCAAAAAATCATACAAGAAATCCTAAACCTATTAATATTGATTTTGTGATACATAAAAAACCCCCCTCATAAAGTAAAAGAGCATCAACCACCAATGAGGGAGACCACAAGCGGTGAACTTCAAAATCGGATGGATCAGCCAGCTTATCAAGTTGGTCAGCGACGAGGTTGTCGGACCGGGAAACTTGTTGTACCTGTAACTCTCAATCACACTGCCAAAAATTCGAGATATGCTGCAAATTGAAGGGGAGCCCGACATGGCCTCTCATGCTCTCAACAATCGAATCATATCCTCGTTGTCCACTTTCAAGATCACACACCTAGCACCCATATCCCAAGCGCACCCTAGACCAACATACACTCCCCAAAGCTCGACAACCAACACGAACAGCAGCTAATGAACTTAAAAACCCCAATTGCCACTGACCTTGATAGTCTCGTATCACCCCGCCACAAGAAGCCCTCCCATCTAAAAGATTACGGGCATTATCCGTGTTAATCTTGTACCCCCATAGAAAGGAACCCCACGTGACAGGATATGGAATCGAAACAGCCATAGTCAATGGGACATTAGCAATAGTAATCGTTTGTTGAGTCAGTGTCTGCAGCCTACAACTCTTCTCCAAAATCGTAAGGGTTATCGAAGGCCACCGCATTTTGTGATAGCCAAATATTCTAAATATCATAACCAAAAAGTACATCTCAATCTTGGCCACAGATAGAAAACTAACTCGGGCTAGTCAAATTCGTAAGCACCCAAGAATTAAACTCTATCATAAGAAATTCTGACAATCTATCACGTTTAATGAGCAACATCCAGACCCCAAGTGTAATCGGGCAATGATGAACCAAGTGATCTACAGTCTCGGACTCATCGGCATATAGCGGGCAACTAGCGTTCGAAGCTAGATGCTACGAACCCTTTCAGCATTGGTCATTACCTTATTATAGCAAAGAAGCCAAAGGAAAATCTTCACCCTTTGTAATCCACAAAACCTATGTATCGCCTTCTAAACTGGTGCATTAACCTCTACAGTAGGACCACACCAAATTTGGTAAGCGGACTTGACCGAGAACTTTTGATTCACACGTTCCTTTGACCCCACAGAATCACCAAATAGTATCGACCTTGGTCCCTTGATTGCCGCTACCCTGCATGATGTGTTAAAATTTATCTCATATCCAATCCCCATTAGGATCCACCATATCGGCAACCGTAGGCCAATCTAAAATTGCCACCAACGAACCCGAGACATAGTAAATAAGCAAATCAAAGTCCTCAATCCAACTATCACGCCAAAAGTTCACCAATTGTCCATTCCCAAGATGTCAGCTTATATGTTGTCTCACATCCTCCTAAATACAAGTTAAACCTTTCCATAACGGAGAATAGCTTTAGCCACGCAGCATTACTAGGATCGGACCCTTCTATTAATCCTCGGAGCCTTAAGACTTCTTATTTCAAAAATAGCCATACAAATTTTAATATCTGAGATAGGTGCTGCAAGCGCATCAAGTTGAACACCGCTCACTTGCGAAAATTGCCTACTGACCGTATAACTGGTCCCGTCAATACAAGAAGTAAACAAAGACCTGTAAAAGTTAAGCACCATGTTCGAGAGGTTCGATTGATCTGAACACCATTCATCGATCGAAATCATTAGAACAGAAATATGATTAGCACAGAGGCGAGCAAGGGTTGACGCATAGAAGAACTTAGTATTGTGATCTCCCTGCAACACCCATTGAGTATAGGCTTTTTGCCACCAAAAGCTTTCTTCTTGTTCTAAGACACTGAAGAGTTCCATCCGCAATTGATTTTCCAAGTTTACCTAGAAATCAAAATAAACATGTTGAAGCGCACGATCAATACCTCACAACTGAGCCATCAATCGTTTCTTCCTTAGCCCAACGTGACAAAAAACCTCTATATTCCAAACAGAAGCTTCAGCCTTAAATCCCTCTAAATTATCACCCAAATCAGCATTCCCATTCCCAAATCAGCCTTCCTATTCCGATCGTCAATGAATTCTTCTCCCCGTTCCTCCTTTAAATACTTGCTTTATTGTTATTTAAATAGGCACGCGAAGAAGCCCTAGGATGAGCCTTTGAGTTTGAATTTGAATGCGCAAGGGATAAGGGATGTGATCATCTTATCCAGATTTGAAGTGATAAGCTGATAAAGTGATAAGTTGATCAGGTTTTCACTAGGGCTGACGTCATATACCGTCGATCTTTTGGCAGCCGAGCTTGGCATCGTTCGATCCATCTGCGCCAGACAGACTTGGCATCCTATTTTTTCGCCATCTTATTTTTTTGGAGTTTGATCAAATGCTATTTTTTGCAGCCTGATCTAGTCCTATTTTTTTGGGCTGACATTGCCAAGGGTTATTGGCATGACATCAAGTTCACTTCTCTGCCAACCGGTGCTTGGCATTGTCTGGTCTATTTGTGCCAACAACACTCGGCATTCTTTCTGGCACTCCTTACTGTGCTACTTTTCTATGCCAAATATTATGCCAAACCTGCAAAATTGCCAACAAAACAACCTTTCACACTAGCATAGATAGAATTCTAAACTCCTTATGTAAATGCATGATTTTAAAATCCTGATGCAACTAAAAATGTACCTAAAAACAAGCAAAAGCATTGTAAGATTGCCATTAAAAACAGTACTTTTGGAGAGGTAACACACCCCTAAACCTAACTCATTATTTTTCCTCAAGTAATGCAATCAAAATAAAAACAAAAAAATTGTGAAAATACTACCTTGACAAAATTTTGGTTAGAATGCCAACAAGTGCTGGCAAGCAGAATTTGGCTCTATTTCTGTCCTTAGTATCTCAGTGCAATAATGCCAAGCATGTAGTAATTTAAGTGCAGCAATATAACTCTAGTCTACGTTTATGAAGAGTGCGTGATGTGTAGGCAATATGCATCGAGTATCCCTTCACTCCCTTAGCCAACTTTACTACATAAACTCAGATTCTTGTTTTTATCATTTTTTTTCTTTTTTTGCTAAGGGTTTCTGTTGGCATTAATTTAAGCTTGCTTCGTGACACTACTTAGCGTGAGAGATAAGAGAGAGCATACCATGAATCCCCACCTTAGTCTAGACATCACTAGGCTTTCTCTTCAACTTATAATCTAAGGTTTTGGACTTGAGAACTAAGAGGGAGCAAACCACGAAGCCCCATGTAACTTATTATCCCTAGGTAGAGGAGAGTTCATTTTTTTCATTGCCTGGCATAACATTTTTGCCTTATTAGTTTCTTTTACCCTGACATCATTTGTTCTTTTTTTTCTTTTTTTTTTAAATCTGAGCATAGTTTCAAAAAGTCTAAGTTTGCTAAGGAACTAGATACCCCTAAACTAGAGATCAATTGCCAAGATTACCTGGCATACTACTCTACTGTCATGGCATGACAACTAAAGATTAAAATTTCCTCATTGGACATACACCTAGATCAAATTAAACTAGCCTAACAAATGTTAACATTCTTCAAAATTAAACCGAGGCAAAATTTTCTTTTTTTAGTGGTTTGGTATGCATCTACTCTAAATGACCTAGATGGCATGGCAAATGGCATGACACAGAAATTAAACGTGAAATGCATGGCATGACATAAATAGAAAGAAATGCACACCCCCAAACCCAAGATGTGCATTGTCTTCAATGCATGAAAACAACACATTTATACAATTAAAACAGAAAATAAAAATGCATTTTCATGTGAATACAATGCAACGAAATGTAAAGGAGTTTAGATAGAAGATGATTCCCCTTCAGAGACTTCTTCTCATGTGATGCGGGTCTTTCTTTTAAGAAATCGGCCATGGGTAGGGGCCATTCATTTCTTTCCTTTCATGATTGGCTGTGAAGCGGCAGTAGAGGCTCCAACTTTCTCTTTTTTCTTGGCAAGTTCTGACGCGACAGGTGCATCGGTGGCATCATAAGGTGTTTGTATAGTAGGTGTCACTGGTGACTTGGCTTTGGTCGACTTGGTTTTGGTTTCTTTTGATTCAGATGATGAATCAGAGCTGGCATACTCGACTTGAACTGGAGAAAATGGGACTGTGGCATCAGATGGGGTATAGACTGGCCTTGCTGGCATAGCCTCATCGATGGCAGAGGGCTTGACAGGGAAGTCTAGAAATTCTGGCACAAAATCAGTTGATATTTTTTTAAGAGCCTCCTTGATTATAACATCCCTGGCTCGTATGTAATGTCGCATCTTGATATTGAGCTCCTCAGCTTTCTCTAGCTTTCGAAGAATATTCTCCTAGCGATGGTGAATTTGGGATAGCATTGCCAGTGAACTGTCTGGCATGGTTTCTGGCATGGTTGTTGGCTTTGCCCTTGACACTTTCACCCTTGGCGTGGGCACTTTGGCCTTCCCCTTGCCCTTGTCCTTTGGCTCGGCAGCTGTGAGGTTTCTCCAAATAGCAGCTGTGATTGTTGTTCCCTTGATCCTTTAACCTTTATCTGTATCAATCTTTGTCACACCATAAATCATGCAAATGTTAGAAATTAACAAAGGAAAGAACAAACTGTCATTACCTTTCGCTGCATATTTGTAAGTTTCATCAATAATGAGCATGCCAACCTTAATCTTGCGCCCCAAAATGATGGAATGCAATAGGATCAACCTCTCTTCCGATACAGTCTCGTTGTGAGATGTTGGCATCAGATTTGCCTTAACAAAATGATTTCATCCTCTCCATTAGGGTTTCAATGCCAATTACTTTCCCGTGCGGTGTCCCTTTGATGACACTGTTCATGCCGTGCCAGGCTCACACAAGTCTGCCAGTTTTCTCTTGGCAGCATTAATCGACTCAGCATAATTAAAATATTCATCATTTGTACCATTCAATTCAAACATATTGTTAATATACCCCTCATCAAAATGCACACACTTACCTCGAATCATGAAGAAGGGCAAATCATTGGCCACAAGATGAGCGTAGAATTCTTGAACAATGGTGACATAAATCTCCCATTCTTGCTGGCAAAACAAATTCCACTTGTGCATGTCAACTATTGCCGTGAATTCTGGAGGGAAGCTAATGCTTGTCTCCGTCTTGAGATTGAAGTGTTTCTCGTAGCAAAATGACCTTGAAGCAAAGTTAGCTTCAAACTTTTCCGAATCTCCCCATTGAAAAATCGGTTGAAAGGGGTAGAAGAAGAACTCATTGGAAACGTGTAAGAATTAAGACTGATTTTGAATCAAGGAAGAAGAAGAAAAGACGATGTGAAGCTTGGTTCTTGCTTGAAAAGAAAAGTGGAAAATTGAGAGAGAGTTGGGTTCTTTAAATTCGGTTATGGAAAGAAAAGTGAAAAGTTTGGGAAGTTTAATGGGGTTGGTAATCGAGTAAATAGGGATAATGATGGAAGGTAAAAAGATTTGATTTAAAAAAAGGGTAAAGTGATAAGGTGAAGTGATAAGGTTGTGAGGGATAAGATTTGGTAAAGATTGGAGTGATAAGGTGATTGGATTGAATTTAAATTTCAACCCAATTTTTGGGCGGCTAGGGTTTAAATTAAAAGAAAAATACTCTATCTTATCTAGTGGGCCGATCAAACTAATTTTTTTTAGTTCACTGCATGCCAAGCTGCTCTGGCATTGTGCGTGGCAATGTGCTTGGCACGCAGAATTCTTCTATTGTGGCTTCGGCTCATACCAAGTCTCTCATTGGCATTGTCCATACATTTCTCTTGACATCGTTCCCGGCATGGTTCATGACATACTAATTATGCATTGACTCATAAAAAACCTTTCAACATAGACAATGAGTAAAGAAAAAATACAACAGAAAGAAAAAAAACTTATTAAAAACCTAGAAACCTAAAAACAAAGAAAAACAACTTATCCTAATATGTACAAAAATTCAAAATTGATGGTGCTTCATGTTACCTCTGCAAAGGGGATCACCTCATTGGCATTGTTCCAATCACATTCCATGTAGTGCTTCAGTATGTGGCCCTTGGTTGGTGGATGGTAAGTTGTGGTACCATTTTGTTTGAATAACCAACACAAAAAGCTACCTTTGAGTATGCCGAACTCTAGATTTCTCAACAACGGAGAATATTTTGCCATGTGGGTTTTGAATAACCACCTTAAAAAACCAAAATACCTCTTCTCTGTGGGCCTATCAAATCTTTGATTGAATTCAACACCCCAGTAGTGCTTAGGCTATGGTCCTTCTGTTTCATTTGATGCCAATGTGCATGTATCCTCCACCGGTTCCAGACTTGCCGTAGCATTCTTAGGTAAATCTTCAATTTCTGGCGGCACCATCTCTGGCATTATTATCATGGCCAATTTTTCTTGCTTCAGTTCTTCATTTTCCACTATTTGGACTCCACTTTTTCTTCCTGTAACTAGCCATCTAAGCACATCTTGCTTCATGGCATCAGTCCTGACCAGAATCGATCTTCTCTGTCGCTCACTTGTTTTGCCATCGCACTTACGTTTAATGGCATCAGCTTTCATTCCTTGGCAAGTCAATGCCAGGTTTTCATCCAAAATAGATTATATTGGCTCAATTGCATGACATTCTTCAGGTTCATATGCACACTTAAGAGATTTGTCAATTTTAAAAGTGACATTTATTTGTCTTACCAATGTATGGTTGGTAATTATTGGATCCACTGGTTTTGTCGTGGTGGTGTTGGCATCAGATTTCGATCTGGCATTGCTGGTGCTTGCTTCCCCTTTCTCAGCTTCTTTGGTTTCTTCCGCTGGCATTAATTTATTCACATGGAAAACAATTGGCTCTTCTTTACACGTTAAAATATTGACTTGGTTGCCACTTAGGGGAGTGACAGCTTTGTTTTGTTCTCTCATTTTTTGTCGAGCATCATCCGTATCACATGGCAGAGTTTCTAGAGGTCTGGTATCAGATAGTGGTATGGTACCAGACAGTGGTCTGGCATCAGATAGTGTTATGGTATCATTAGCCTATGCCTCTTCTTTCTCTACTTCTTTGGGTTCACCCGCTGGCACTAAGTTCTCTTCCTGGCAAATAATTGACTGATTGCCTTCGTCTTCTTGGTTTGGAACTTCAAAATATTGCCATTCTACCCTGGCATCGAACTTGGCAACATTATCTAGCTTTGCCTTGATGTTCTTGTATTCAGGATCCTTGCCCTTAAATTTTTCCTCACACTCTATTATCACTAATAAGTCAAATGTACATGTTGTTGAATACTCTTCATCAGTATAATATATTGATTCAAGTGTGTTAGGAAGAACATGATACTCGTAATGTTGATTCTGAATTCCTTGAGGAGCAGATTGAGGAAGAAAATTGCTAACTTGTTGATGTAGCATTGCCATGGCATTCTGATTGTTACCACTAACCGAAGCGTTTGCCACCTCTTGCTGCCTTGATGGAAGCTTTATCTTGTTCTCCTGAGGCATGCCACTCACAACATTAGAAAGCCTCATGAATTTTTCTTTCAAGCCTCTCATAACATCAGTGGCTTCTTCAAATGCATCTCTAATGTAATTTGTTTACTCTTGAGGTGGATTGTTGTGTATCGGCATTTTTTAAGGCAATTCAACCATGGCAAACGATTCGTTGGATCCATAAAGATTTGTCGCTGATTTCTCATGAAGAATGTTGTCTTGGGATGACATTTGTTTGAAGTCTTGTGGTGCAGCAAAGTTGTTAGGTGCATAAAAATAATCACCGTCTTGATCATTCTAAAAAATATGTTACTAC
The DNA here is from genome assembly GCA_019671005.1 of Hibiscus mutabilis. Classification (NCBI taxonomy): domain Eukaryota; kingdom Viridiplantae; phylum Streptophyta; class Magnoliopsida; order Malvales; family Malvaceae; genus Hibiscus; species Hibiscus mutabilis. The sequence goes on from CM033732.1 coordinate 41,685,589, forward strand.
TAGTTCCATCCTTGGTTGAAGTTGTAGAAAGAAAGGTTGTTCACATTACAGTGCCAATTGTAACAATAGGAATTAGGGTTGAAGGAGCAATTGTCAAACGAGTGGCATCATTTACAATATGTACAAACAACGAGTGTTGCTTGCCTTTTGCTGAACTTGTTAGGCACTTGCATTGATGTAATCGTGTTTTTCAGTTCAGAAATCTTTGTCGATAGTGTTGTATGGGCATCTTCTTCATGTTTTTCATATCGTCTTTGCTCATGGACCGCTCTTGGAGTTGGATATTGGTAGTCATAAGTGGGAAAAATGTAGTCGTCATCATACCATATGTGGTTGCCCATACTCTTCTTTTTAGTTTTCCTAAAAAAAATTAAAGATCAAAATAAAAAACAAATTTAGTAAAATAAGAACAAAAAAACAAGTAAAAATTAAAGCAATAAATTTCGTCACAATCCCCGACAATGGCGCCAAAAACTTGTAGACTCTCTAAGTGAATGCTGGCAAAAGGGGGCAGAATATATGTATTGGAAAAGTATAAAACACCGCCAAGATGAGTCTTTTACGTGCAAGTATACACGGTCTGCAAGTACTATAGCAATTAAGCTGAGCATCGATCCCACGAAGATTGACTTGGAATTCAATTGTCTTTGATTGTTACTTGCCTTAAGAAAAATTGTTTTGTTTTGAAGTTGGTTTTGGAAATAATTGAATATAAAAGAAATAAAAGTAAAGTAAAGACGTTGGCAAGGAAGGTGTTTTAATGAATGATGAGCGTTGGCAGGGAATGCCTGGTTTTCACGCTATTGATGTCTTGCCAGCCTTTAATTACAACTTGTCTTGGCATTGTTTGCCGAGCAGATTCAAAATTAGCAAAGCCTCTCTCGATGGTCATTGCGCTAAATTGATCATATAAAAACCCATATATCTCTATAGTGCATGATTTTAAATAAACCATTTTGATTAAGATCCAATCTATACTCCTAAGGGGTAGATTTCACTCCTGAAGTAAGTTTATCTACTTGAATGACTTCTCTCGAAGCTTCTCTCCTCAGTATTCAACAATTTAATCGTTGCCACCCCAAGTCTGTTAAGATATTGAGGAGCAATAGGCCAACAGTGTCAGCTCTCGCTTGGCATAGTATTTAGAAAACATTAAAGTATGCCAAATAGATAAAATAATACTAAAGGCAGATTTATTATAAAAAGCTAAACATGAAAACAACGTTTCAACGCAAACATCCCCACCAACTATTGAATTAGTTCATGGTGAGAGATTTAACCGACAAGCCATAAACGTTTTCAAAATACATCATTATTAAAAAATAAAATAACTAAACAAAGAGAATGGGCAAAAAATGGGGTCTCTCGATGCAACCCTTCAATGGTTCTAAGCCCTCGATCTAGCTAGTCGAACCACACAGCCTTCCTCTTCCTATCGTCAATGAATTCCTCTCCTCGTTCCTCCTCTAAATGCTTGATTTATCATTCTTTAAATAGGCATGCGAAGAAGCCCTAGGATGAGCATTTGAGTTTGAATTTGAATGCGCAAGGGATAAGGGATGTGATCATCTTATCCAGATTTGAAGTGATAAGTTGATAAGGTGATAAGCTGACGTCATATGCCGTCGATCTTTTGACAGCCGAGCTTGGCATCATTCGATCCATCTGTGCCAAACAGACTTGGCATCCTATTTTTTCGCCATCCTATTGTTTCAGAGTTTAATCAAATGCTATTTTTCGCAGCCTGATCTGGTCTTATTTTTTCGGGCTGGCATTGTCAAGGGTTCTTGGCATGGCATCAAGTTCACTTCTCTGCCAACCGGTGCTTGGCATTGTTTGGTCCATCTGTGCCAACAACACTCGACGTTCTCTCTGGCATTCCTTATTGTGCTGCTTTTCTATACCAAATATTTTGTCAAACCTGCAAAATTGCCAACAAAACAACCCTTCACACTGGCATAGATAGAATTCTAAGCTCCTTATGCAAATGCATGATTTTAACATCCTAATGCAACTAAATGTACCTAAAAACAAGCAAAAGCATTGTAAGATTATCATTAAAAACAGTACTTTTGGAGAGGTAACAGCTTTCACCCGGAAAGAGTGCGAAAAACCAAACTGAGAAATAACCCGATCAGCACGAAGACCACAGGCCCAAGGTTCAAACAATACCACAATATTAGGTTGGTGTTCGCCACACACAACTTTAAAAATTTTCCTGGAAGTAGAGCTGGACACACCCTGCAATTCCAAAACATAAAATTCATCATAACACAATAATTAAAAAAGATGCAGAGACTCATTGCTCAGTCATTTACATTTGCCTATCACAGACATCAACCTCCACCAAATTACTCATTTTAGTGTCCACCACTAAGCCATCCTCGATTGATTTTTGAGCACTTAAAGAATCTTGCGGCGAAACCCTTCTGCTTACCCCTGATCTCAAATCAATAAAAATGTCTGGGGTGAGTTGATTCAACGCAACATTAGGTGACCATTCAAACAAAGCTGGTCTAGATAGAGCCCAAACCTCCAATTGTTTTTGGAGTTTAATCCCCCATCGATTATTCTTCTTAGCCTATCTATTCATAGAACCCCGAGCCTTAACCATCTTACCTCCTAACTTTTCTTGCCTCTCATAGCCCAGATCATTGATAGATACAACAGCGTATGTACCCGAGATTTTCTCAATATGGTGCTCAACGAACTTAGCACCCTCTTTAGTAACCAAAAGAACCACATCCAAAACTGCAACATGAGTAGGTACTGTCGATTTGGCTTGGGCTCACTTCTCCTGATTCGATGCTAAATACGTACCAGTTTTGGTGAACTACTTTTACTGCACTGTAACGGAAGGTCTAGATGCCACCCTTATCCCTTATGACTAGCCCCAATACTCAGTGCACTATCCATTAAACCACCTCCTTAAATACATCAACAAGGGGATTGGCCTCCTCTTCAACCTGTAGGATCACATATCTGGACCCACCAGAGACCTTATCTTAATGATCCACCCCAACCGAAGCTGATAACTTAGATGGCGATCTTCGATGCCTATTGGCAGCTATCATCTATAGACCAAAGATATTCAAATCACCTCTCTCAATATAACTCGAAGGAGCTGGAGTGGGCTTATGTTGGAACCTTCTCAAAACCCTCAGAGTGACCTCCACAATTTTCTTTAGAATGACCGTAAACTTCACAGGCGAAACATATTTGTTGCAAACCTTCATATTCTTTTTTTTTGAACAAATTTGACAATTCCAATGCATGTGATTAAAGGTTTATTCAAATTAGCCATAACAGCTAGCCGAGCAAACTTACCTCGGTCACCCACTTGAGTGTTGTAGTCCACTTTAACAACTCTCCCAACAACCGTAGCAATAAGGCAGAACAATGTCTTACAATAATAGCGGTATGGGAGTCTTGGCATTCGAACCCAAACCATAACCTGTGTTGGATATTTTTTCGTCGTAGAAAAAGACCTACTCCAGGGTTGTACAGTAAGACAGCTCCCATAGATTATCCACGGACCAGCTATAAGCACATGCACATAATCTTCTTCCTCATTAAACTTGACAAGATAATAGTTATTCTCTATACCAACAAGTTGGATATCTCTATTCGGCTTTCATAATGTTTGGATCTGAGACAAGAAGGCTTTGAAGCCTATCGATCGCCCATGCAGGCGAAAGATGAGAACATGAAACATGTTATGATCGATTCGATCATGAACCCTGTTAGAAAACTTGATTGATGGGTACGGACCTGATTCATCAATGATGTAATCTTCTTTCAGAACAACCACGCCATGATCACAGAACCCAAAAATATTATTACCACGGTCACTAGGCATAGCTGCTTTAGCCACCATGCTCACATAAGATTTCTTAGTAGGAGTTTTTGATCTCGATGTAGGGTTCGCAACGGCCTCCATATAATCACTTTTACTCCCCTCCAATAGGCTATCATCAAACAAACCAATAGGAACATCATTCTCCATCTTGATCCCCATCGAGATTCCCTATTTTCTTCGGCTTACGCTGATCCTCCAACAACCCTGAAGAATCGGGCTTCTCCAGAACCAGAGTGAGGTAGATATGAATAATTCTATCAAGCGGTCTTTCATCGACAGTGGCATATGGCACATAACTAGGGTTACTCGGTTTGCTAGGGTTTTCTTCTATTATTAAAAATATATTTGGTTTTTTATATATGTAACTTAACTCATATACTATTATCCTGTGTACTCTTTTTCTTCATATAGGTTTAGGGAGGTTTTTAATAAGGCACGTGGTAATTGTCCCCTATTTATCAAAAAAACTCCTCCTCATCAGAAGGAGTGAAAGAGTGCAACAAAAGCAACTAGGAACACAACCTGAAATGAACGCAACACCAAAACACACCCAAAGTGATACCATTACAAGAAAAAGAAACATCATCAGCAACCCCTAAAACATGGCTTAAAACTCAGCTCCCTATCACCTAAAAATACACCACACATCCACAACAAATCTAATCACCTTCTCTCAACGATCCTTTCCTTGACCTTCCATAACATTAACTACATCAAGAATGACCTATTTCTCTTTTCTAATAGTAGATACCCCTACCAATTTATTCAACTCCAATGCAACATAAGCCTCATGCACAAGTACCTCATCAGAATCTGAATGAAGATCTATAATACCCCGATCCCATCGAATCCGAGACACTACATTCGGGTTGTCTCTAACCCATCCCATAAAATTTTGTTTGATTAAAAACCCGAGTTTGTTTAGCCATAATCTAACATATAAAATAAGTTATTTAAATAAAAGTCTCATAATAATTTAAAATTTAAATAAAGATTCGTACGAAATAAACATCGTTTATCAAAATAAGATAGTAATAGAGTTATAGACCAACAACAGTAAGGCCATATGGATACATAGCCCTATAACTAAAATCAAGGTGCTATACTCGATGTAGACTCGATGCTGAGAAATCGTCGTCGATGTGCTCCTTCCAAGAGAGTGACCTGTCAACCTACGTACAGAAAATAACGTATCTGTACGATGAGCTAACAAAGCTCAGTGGTACATATCTAGTCTACCATAATTCATGATGTTCATAAAAGTAAGCATGAAAGTATAAGCATATAGCATATGGCATGAAGGCAAAAGAGTTTATAAATGTTATCATAAGGGTAGTCAAACCTGAAACTACCTCAATCTCGAGTTCTTTTATTAGCTACGTACCCGAAAACACCTAGCCATCATGCATTAGCAAGGGTCATCTACTCAGAAATACTTAGCCATCGAATAGAGGGCAGCGCGTACTCGGAAACACACAGCCATCGAGTAATGTCATCGCATACATGGAAACACTTAGCCATCAAGTAGAAGTACCTCTTATTCAGAAACACATAGCCATCGAATAATGAATATCTTATACTCAGAAACACATAGCCATCGAGTGTCACACTTGGGTATCCGGATCCTATCAACCAAGTGCCCACATGGCACACACATCATCACATAACCATATACCATCCTATGGTTTCTATCATCATTCAAGTCGTACAAGACTTTTACCAAATTATTAGGTTTTATGCTCGAGTAGAAGGAGATTTATCAGTTTCTCAGTTTTACAACTTCTTTTAGGCCATTAGGGGTCTATAGGATCGAACGGTATAGTTTTTCAACCATCCGGGCAAAAATTGACATTTTTGGGCAAATTGCCCAGCGAGTATCGATACCCAACATCAAGTATCGATACAGCTCTTCGGGTACCAATACCCACTCAAGGGTACCGATACTGCTATCTGGGTATCAATACCCACCCAAAGGTATTGATACTGCTCTCTGGGTATCGACACCCACCCATAGGCCTCAATATTAAACCCCGCTACTGGAATCTTAAAGGAACAATGGGTATCGATACCCACCCAAGGGTACTGAGACTCCAACTAAATTTTGCATGTGTTCATCATTTAGAACATAGGGTATCGATATGGGCTCCCTGTGTACTGATACTAAAGCCCAAAAATGACTTTTAAGGCTCAAGAAATCTCTTCCTAAACCCTGTAAACATAACCTTTAATCCCTTAACCCAAACCTACATCTTATGGGAGGTTATTAAGATGATTTACTACCATTTTTATGGGTTTTCAATACCAAATCCGAGTTTCACCATTAACACCCATAACCACCTCAAAAGCTTAAACAAATGCAAAGCAATCATATTTATGAAAAGCATAAAGCACATTGGAGTTAGAGATGTACAAACCTTGCTCAAAATCCCGGAATCCTTTCACCAACAAGGTCCTACTTACTTCTTCCCTTGGTTTTTGGTGTGGGATGCTTCACCAACTTCTTTCACTAATCAAACAAGTGTATAAACGAAATGTTACACTTCCAAATGATTAGAGAGAAGTTCTATAAAAAATTGCTAGAAGAATTTTAGCCCAACACTCCCAAAAACTCAAGCTTCATACAAACCCATTTTCCCCACTTACCACCTTTTTGCAAGATTTTAGTCTCAAAAGATATATCTTGATGAATAGATTATGATTCTAAAGTCCCCTTCTCGATATGGGGATGTTTAGGCCACCAAAGATCCAACCTTTTCTATGGGTTTGGTGAAGAATGAAGAGGAGAAATTGAGGGTGGTGTGGTAAAGAAGATGATGTAAGGGGGTGAAGCTTTTGTCTGGAGAAGACAAAATGGTTTAAATGTGTGCAGCCCACAAATGCGGAATTTACCCCCCTAAACTCCTAACTTTCCAACACTACCCCAAAGTGAGCCCTTAAAGCCCAAATAGCCATCTCACATGGCCCAATTTATTATTACTCGACCTAAAGGCCAGGGCCCAAGGGCTCGAGTCAACGCTAACCCGTTAACTCAAAAAAGTAGGGTCATTACAAGATCGTTAACAGAATCTGCTACATTATTCTTTTTTGGTCAATAATCTATATTTCATATTAATATTGTGCATCAAAGTGTAGCATTCGCTATAAAAGTCGATCATACTACAATATATATTTTAGTGTCACGGCATACAAAAAGTATTTCTATCTTTTCATTCATTCTTTACATTTATTTCACGATTTAAAACTAGTTATATATTGTAAAATTATGCAGAGATGAATCGATGAACTTCATATGAAGATGGAATGAATTTATTTGTTAATCAATTTTTATTCTTATTAAAATTATTTAAATCTAATAAAAATTCAAAACAAAAAAAAACTAAATGTCAGACAATAGGGCACAACAATCGAATGATATTTAAAGTATAAATACAATTATAAAATATCGCAAGAAAAATCAAACTGAAACAAAAATATTATATTGTAATGCCAGATTGACTAGAAAGCAAAATATAGTTAATGTTTGCATGAATAGTTTGCTTAAGACATTTATTTTCTCTTAGTGCTTTGAGTAACGCATTGACCGATTATCTCCAGGATACAACAACAAACAGTCACAGTAGTAGCACAATAACAATGAACAATCGATCACACTCTTGTCTTTTTATCACCAGAAAAAATGACTCTTGAAAGGAAAATTTGTTTTGTCGTTCTAAACGTTCTGTTAGATATATTTTAGAAATATGCCAATTTGACTTTATAAAAGGAAAAAAAGTAGTTGAAATAAAATTCAGTAGGTTTCATAAGAGTTCTTAACCAATCCGGGCATTTCACGTTGCGCACATCGTGTAAGTGTACCCCTAATCCCAATTAGGAATGATTTACATCTCCTATGCTCAAGGGAAAAACTTGGCTTACTCTTTGATTAACCAATAAAATGGTTCTAGCTTATAAACATCTTCCAAACTCCGTACATTATTCATAGGGATGGAAGTGTTTTGGCCATCACATTTTTTCTGAACAATATTTGCAAGTAGCTTACTTTGAGCATCAATTATTTCGTTACCACTCAATTATTTTGAGCATATTATATATCATTTTAAAGATCTTATTGAGTAGAATATGGATTTATAATTTCTCATTCAAACCTCAAATTTACTAATAAAATAATATTCCTCATAAAAATGAAAAAATTTACAATTAATATCACTCGTTGATATGCACAACTAATTTTTAATTGGGTTAAATATAAAAATAGTCATTTGATTATAAGGCGCTTTTTTTGAGTCTCTCTACAGTAAAAATTACAAAATGGTCACCAACTAAAAAAACAAGTTAGTTTCTATTAAAAATTAATTAACGGCATGTGCAACAACAATAATTTAATGAAAAAACAAATTAATTAAAGCTTGAATTTGCCTTTCCTTCCTTAGGAGATAGGGAAATTTGTAAAATCAATTTTAGAAATTAAGTTTTTCACATCCCCAGTTACGAGATCAAATTTGTGTTTTTCTTTGCATAACTTAAATATCAATGGTACTGTTGCACAAAGACAATAAAATGAGGAAAATAGAATGTTAAATTATGATTTTTTTTATCATTTTATTATATTTAAATTTGATATAATTTGATTTTTATTAATAAAATGTATAATTAACAATGTTGTTAATATAAGGAATGTCGAACAACATCTGTGATAAGGTGTTTTTCGTTTCAGAGGTAAAGATTAATTTTACGATTCTCATGATAAAAATATAACTCTTGTTATGTATAATTAAGGGTAAACTATACGGGAGACCACCGATTTTTAGGGTTAGTGTTGGAATGACCACCGATCTTTTAATTTTGTCAAAATGACCACTCAACTATTGATATAGTTCCATTATAGCCACCAGCCGTTAAAACCTAACGGAGATGCTGACGTGGCAGTTAACAGAAACTTATATAATTACACATTTAGTCCCCGTAATTTTCACATTTAATCTATTTAGTTCTAGTTTCAATTTAATAAAATAAATTAATTATTCTATTAGGTGGTGTGACATCACCACCTTATTGGAGGACTTTATCTATTTTTATTTAATTAAATTAATTTATTTTCACCACCTATTGGAGAAAAATCAAAGCATTGCACAAATGTAGTTGGGGGGAATCAAACTCGCATTCCCTTGGGTGTAGGGGGAAAGCCTCTGCCAATGGGCTAAGCACATATTTGTGACATGAAACACAAAATTTAATATATGAGTTATATAATTGTTAATGCCATGAAAAAAGAATTAAATGTGATTTTAGGAGATTCGAACATGACACACTTATGATGCATAAAAAATCTAACCCAAAATTTTATAAACCCCAAACCCTAAAAATTTTATAAACCCTAAACCCTAAAAAATTTATGAACCCTAATCCCTAAAAAATTATAAACCCTAAAAACTATAGTTAATGCATGATTTAAAAAATCTCTAAACCCTAAAATATAGTTAATGAACGATTTAAAAAATTTATAAACCCTAAACCCTAAAAATTTTATAAACCATAAACCCTAAAAATTATTAATTAAGTTAAAAATCACAAACCGTGCACTAACTACAATTTTTAGGGTTTAGGGTTTAGGGTTTATAATTTTTTAAATCATGCATTAACTATAATTTTTAGGATTTAGGGTTTAGAGATTTTTTAAATCATGCACTAACTAAAAATTTTAAATCATGAACCCTAAAAATTTAATATAATTCGTGAATTTGTATTCGCTAAATGAAGATTAAATCTCGGTTTCTCAGTTAGCGAATACAAATTGTAATAAAACTGAGAAACCGATATTTAATCTTCATTTAGCGAATACAAATTCACGAATTATATTAAATTTTTAAACTATAATTATTAGATTTATTTAATTGGGTTAGATGTTTTTGTGTATCATAAGTATGTCATGTTCGAGTTTCCTAAAAGCACATGCATTAACAACTGTATACCATATATATTAAATATTTTATTTTTTATCATAAAAATATGCTTGTTCCAGTGGCAAGCATACACTACCTTACAATATAAGGTCCTATGTTTGAATCCCCTTGATGCCATTTCCCCCTTCATTTTTCTGGGCATCAAAACGGTATAAAACATATATAAAAAGTTGTGTTCTATATCACGAAAATGGCTTGGCCCAGTGGCAAGCATACAATACTCTCATTGCTTTGGAGGTCCTTGGTTCGATTGGGGGAGAAAAATAAATTAATTAAATTAAATAAAAATAAATAAATAAATCCCTCCAATAAGGAATTAATTTATTTTATTAAATTAAAATTAGGACCAAATTGATTAAATGTGTAAATAACAGGGACTAAATGCGTAATTATATAATTTTCTTTTAACTGTCACGTCAGCCTCTTCGTTAGGTTTTAACGGTTGGTGGCTATATTAGAACCATATCAATAGTTGAGTGGTCATTTTGACAAAATTAAAAGATCAGTGGTTATTTCGACACTAACCCTAGAAATCGGTGGTCTCCCGTATAGTTTACCCTATAATTAATGGTCTAATTCTTGATTAGTCAATCTAGGATCAATAATCCCTTCAATATGTGTTAACAATTTGAATAAATTAATATTATTGTAAAAACTGGACCCAAAATTATGTTAAATTATAATATAAGAATTAATATTAAATTTAAACTTAATAAAAATTTTGAAACCGTAACTTCATATGATTTGATGGAAAATAAAATGATGAAAATATATTTTTATATAATATTTTTGGTTGAGTTAAAGTCGCGAATTAATTAAATACTAATTTAATAAAAAATATTAAAATTAACGACAAATGACTAACTTGTTAATTTTTTAAATGTGACCATTTTGTAACTTTTCATAGTCAGAGGCTCAATAAAAAAGTGTTATATACTCGAAGGTCTATTTACATATTTTACTCAAACTTTAATTGATCTTGCGATCACATACTCACTTAGTCAATGGTCTATATTTCATCTTAGTAGTGCATATCAGTATGTAGCATTCTCTATATAGTCTTTCAAGTTTGTCTTTTAAATAGTGTATATTTTTTTTATATAAAAACCACTGTTTTTATAAAGAAACCACTAATTTTATTAAAAAGATAAAATACCCACAATTATAATGAGGGTTTACAACCATAAAACTAAACTAAACTCATAATCAAGACATTTTCTCTATAACCATTGAAATAAGAAACTAACCTCTTAAGATTATAAAAAGACCATACAAGAAAAATGTTAAAAACTCAACCAAAATATTCGAACAAAAAATAGAAATAAACAACACCATTAATCGATGATAAAGGATAAAAACCATCAACACTAATATAAAAATGCATATAAAAATTTAGGGACATTGAAAGAAAGGCAAATACTACAATTCAATCGCAGGCAAGAAACTGTGATTGTGAGCGCGTATCCAAATCCAGCTCGAGAGTCCAAAACATGAAAGATCAACAAGATAATTATATAAGCGTAATTTTGATCAGTCGATGCAACGTCAAATTTAACCTTGTGAAAAATAAAATGAAAAAAATGGTCAAATGACTGAAAATGAAGATAAAAAAAAAGTGTTAAAAGTCAGAGAAAAACATACCGCATAGGTAGAATTATTCTTATTAAAAAAACTAAAAAGTCAAAGAATAATAAAGATGAGATATAATCAAGCAAAAAGAAAATGAAAGATTACCGAAGATTAGTGACCAACACTAAAATTAATTGCACCGCCGGACAAACAAAAAATAATATATTTATAATTTTTTAACATTTTATTTGTAATTAAGGATAATTTAATGAAAGATGATATTAAAAAATCATCTAAAATTCTCTCAATCAAATAAAAGAATTTTACATTTGAATTAAAATCCAAATAACATTACCAATAATATCATTTATTCTAAAAAGATAAAACATTTTTCGATTGGCTTACAAAGGAGGGTTTTGATGATTTACATACAAGGGGACAGGTGCGTGGAAGTGGGAATTTTTTTATCCTTTTAGGCCCATGTTTGATGATTTACCAGAAAATCAAAGCCCAATAAAGAATTGTTTTATCATCGTTACAAGTGTTTACTATTCGATTAAAATTAAATTAATCGATCAAAATTTAATTTAGATAATCAGTTAGTTAATTAGGTGTTCGATCAGTTAACGGTTAAAGATTTTTTAAAATTTACTTATTAGTTAATTCGGTTTGAAATAAATTAATTAATCAAACTAAATATATTAACCAAAAATATTTAATTCTTAATATTTTATGTATATATATTAAGCCCAAATTTATTAAAATGTCAAGAGACCCAACTATTTTTAACCCAAAATCTATTAAGATTTCAAGAATAATCTAATTATTAACCCAAAACGGAAAAAATACTAAAGTAATCTAATCTAACTAAATAAAAATCACAAACTTTAAAATTTATAACAAATTTTGATTAATTTAAAAATCAACCGAAGTAACCGAATTTTGATCAGTTCGGTTAGTAATTTTTAAACAAATTTTGGTTTGATTAACGGTTAAAGAACAAATATTTCGGTTAATTCGATTCTGGTTAATTCGGTTCTGTTGGTGGCCAAATTAAACGTTTAAACCCCTCCAACCATCATTACACAAAAACTTTTGATGAAAAGAGCTTAGCTGACAATTTGATCTGGATTCGATAAGTTTGATAGGATTTAACTTTAAAAGGTTATTTTTTTTATATATAAAAAAACTTTAGATTTAGGAGGGTTTTAGGAAAGATAAATCAGGGTGAAGTTCTGTTTGTTTCACTGTAATTGGATTTCTAAAAATGAATTCTAAAAAATGAATTACACTTTCTGGAAAATGAGTTACAAAAAATATTTTTTGGTGTTTGGATAATGCTATGTAATTCATTTTTCGTTGTTTAATAAATTTTTCTGAAAACTATTTTCATTTGCTTTTTATTCATTTTTATCTATTGTTTTTTTATTGAAAGTTAATTTTATTATTATAAAATTATATTTTACAAAGGGTTTAAATATATTTTATAAGACAACTAAAAATAATCATTTAAGATTTAAGTTTTAATTTTTAATTTTTCATGCATTTGAAAAATAGCATCTACAATGTACAAATATATATCATATATGGCAAGCACAAATGTAATTATGAAAAATTGAGGAAACACGAGAAAATATCCGAGTAATATAGTGAAGAACTTGATAAAAAACTATGCATTAGAAGGTTAAGGCAAGCAACATTCAATATATATTATAAGGTACACTTGAATGATTTCACTCTTATTAGTTGAAACCAATAGCTACATTTTTCACAATTGATCAGTGGTTACATGGACACACAAAACCTGCAACTGCAATTACTAAAGATTATCAATAGAATACGTTAATGTTGGCTTTAGAGTCTTCACTGCCTTTTCTTTCAACCCTCTCAATCTTCATACTTAACACATTTATACCTAGGATCATCCCTCGAGCTATCCTTCACCTGAAACAACAACAAAAAATTTCACAAAATGGGTCATATTTTTCATCATATTCGTTTAAGATAATAAGAATCAATACTATTTATCTTTTACATGCTTGCATACTTGTAAACATGAGCAATCCAATGAAAATGTTAAACCTCTAAAAAGATTTTACTCAACTGTTTTATCATATTTTCACTAAATTCCCAAAAAGCTATAAAGTGAAGGGTCACATTATCAACTAAAGATTAAAATTAATCACTACAAAGATTGGAAGAAGTCTCCAGACTTGCCATTCAACCAGTTGTTCCACAACATGGCTATTTGGAGCCTCTTTCCGAAGGTAAGCATTTCTCAAGAACCTGCATGGAGTCACAACTCACAAAATGCAATTCACCACCAAACAAGCGCCCTTGTGCCAGCCATGCTAGCATGAAACTAGAAATACATATAACTTCAGCTTTTATCTCATTCAATTTTTTTATCGGTGGTCGAAGCTTAAACCCTTCAGCTATTATTGCATTGTTACATTTGAGCCAGAAGCTTGCAGCATATCACATTTTTTTTTGCTCGACAATAAAAATTTTATTAATGGATTAAAGAAAACGCGCCTAATCCTGGATGTATGTCTCATTAAAAACCTCCCTACATCTAACTGGAGGAAAAGAGTACACACATCCAGAATGAACATGAGAACCTTGGAAGCTCTACCAGCATTAAAACTGGAAAGAAAAACACCTCCAGTGAAGGATTAAGCCTCAAACCTTGCTACTAAAAACAAAACACTTAAAACAGAGCAGTGTAAAACCTCACCCAATAAGACACCAATCACAGTATCTCTACGCCTCGTCTGAATAGCAGTAAGAAAATTGAATCATGTCTCCCACTGCCTCCCTAACCATCCAACCTTAGACAGCAAAAGCTATAAAAGGAAGCTGCTACATCTAAACTTTTCCCAATGAGACAAAAACTCCACCAACCTTGCTGCAAACAAACCATAACAACAAGACCAAAACCTACTACCATGCTTTAAAAAGATTCTGGCGTCGTAGACCAACCTTCGCTGGATTACCGTCATGACGTTTAAAGATCTAGGAACAAACATAAATTGCACCATACAAAGTTTTGTTCATTGGAACAAGTACAAGCAACGAGCCTAAAACATACAAGTTGTATAACCTCCATACAAAGTTAAATCAATGTAGATTTCTGACTAACAATTCCTTAGGATATCTCAAGCAGTTGGAGTAATTCTAAGTAAAATGTAATGGCGAGCTTGATCTCCCTCCTTTGATAAGACTAATGTACGATAACAAATCGCTACAGCCTATTCCACAACCATAACTACATTACTATTATAAAAAAACAGTGAAACCATTATAACATTATGCTAATTACTGAAAAAGGATGAGAGGGTTCACTGAAAAGAAAAGTTTATTTCTTTGTTTTTCTCTAATCGAACAGTACAGTGAGGCAGACCTATTTACCACCATCTATAGATAATATCTTTTAATTTTAGTTTTTTTAGAAAAAGAAATAAAACCCAATATAATTAGACTGAAAAGAAATTAAAATGATGAAAATCGCAATGAAATATAAAAATTTTGATGGAGGCTTTAAGCTCGTCGGCGTTCACCAACGATTGAACGGATGAGAGGAAATATGAAGATAAAAGAAAAAAAAAACTTACCCATTCGTATCGCCGATGAGAAGAATATTGATGGTGCCGCCGTTGCTAGTGAGAAAATGAGAGAAGGCAAAGAGATTTGTGCAGAAAATAAAAATTGAAATTGGGTTTCTTCATTTGTAGAAAGGCGCGGGATAAAGGAGAATGACTTGCCGAAAATTTATCCGTAAGTCACTTTACGGAAAGGCAGGGGGTCCGTTGACCCGTAGTTGATTTTGCATTGACTCTTTTATTTTTCTTTAACAAAACATCGGAAAGTTATGAATTTGTTTTCGTAAAAGGATTTACGGGAAACAAACACACCCTACTTTTAAGGTGTTTCCGCATCCATGCGTCCCGTGATATTATGAAAATCACTATTCTATATAACATATTTATGAAAATGTCATCATTGTATATGACTGACCTGTCCCATTTTCTCGTCTACCACCTCAGCCATTTCCTCATTTCCTTTTTTTTTAATTGGCTTAAATAAAAAATAAATACTTAAAATATTTTTTTTTAAATTTTAGATGCTTAAAGTATATTTTTATAAAAATAAGTGCCTAAAATTTTAAAAGTTATAATTTTAGGTGCTTAAAGTATTTTTTTGTAAAAATATGTGTCCAAAGTTTCAAAAGTTATAATTTTAGGTACCCTAAATATGTTATGTGTCAAGCATTGATTGTTTAAAAAAAATTTAGCACTCATTAACGGTCAGACACATAAAATTATAACTTTTGAAACTTTGAGCATCTATTTTTACAAAAAAAATACTTTAAGCACATAAAATTTAAAAAATCATACTTTAGTCACATATTTTCCATTTAAGCCTTTAAAATTAGATTCTTTGGTAGATTTGATTTTGCACTTAAATTTATCTCTATATTCAGATTTTGTATGTTTTTGTCGCGTGCAAGCTAATCACATAGTAATAATTTTGGGTTTATTCTAACATTTCTCTCTCTTTTTTATAGTTGATTCTATATTTTTTTGGTAAATACCTATTTATTTAATAAAAATTATATTTATAATTATTTGGGATAGTTGTAGATTATTTTGGTGTTGAGTTTAATTTGGATAAAGTAATTTTTTTGGGTGTTAAAGTGAGAAAAAAAAAGGTAAGAAAATCGTGTTTGATTTTTTCAATTCTAAGGTTCCATTTTTTTTCTTTCCTTATTTCTTTTAATTTTTATTTTCTTTAGCCGTAATTCATTAGTTGAAATCGAATTGAAATATAGTTTATAAAGAAAATATTAAAGTCAGATTTAAAATGTTTCAATTAATTAATATTTATTCAAAATCAAATTAAATTAAAAATAAATCGAATCGAGTAGAAACCGACAAAAAATTGATCCATTCCATCTCGTCTCGATATCATCTTAACCGGTACCAAAGAACTTATTTAGGGTTGTGCGGTCGATTGAGTTGAGTAAAAAAATTAAGTTATTCGAGTTTACAAGTCCTATTTTACGATTCAAACTTTATTTGAATTTTTTTTAAATTGAGTCGAGTTTTTGTACAAATTTAATTATAATTGTTTATAATGTTATAATACATATTAATTTTAATTTCAATGGCTTTCTATATTTATATACTATATGCATATATATTTCTTCATGTTTTCATATGTGATATACATAATATATAATGCAGAATTGACAGACTTAACTTGAATTTAAAAATTGATCAACTAATTATTAAAAATTTCGAATTATTCAAATTTCTATTTTATAACTTAAACTTTATTCGAAACTTTTTCGAATCGAATTTATGAAATTAAGAATCCAATCAAAACAAGTCAATTTTTTATATCAAAATAATTAATTTAATTTTTTCGAATCGAATTTTACTCGTACCTGATTATTTATCAACCTTACCTATCCCACGTATCCACCGACAATTTATCAACCTTACCTATCCCACGTATCCACCGACAAATGTGATTAAATTGAAGCTTTCATATTGCGTGCATCATCTTTTGGGGCACCCACTCCTCCCATCATCATGTATTTGGTCTGTCTGTCTGGCTGCCTGTCCTTTATGTAGTATCAGATCCACACATTGCCACCCTTCTTTTATTAAGCCAGGAACTCGTTGCCCATTTTCTCCCTTTAAATTATTTGGCCTATTTCAGATTTTTAAGGTTTTTTTTATGTTTGTTATACGTGACCATTTTTAATTGAGTTGTGTTATTTTTTTAACCATCGATGATGACTAAAATAATAGTATATTATAAAAACCAACTTGTAGCGATGTCCTTTTTTCGCTAAAAAAAATGATTTTTCGAAGGTATTTGTGATTTTTTTTTATATAAAATATTTATTCTGTAGGGGTTTTGAAAATATCGTATGTTATTAAAAATTGGAGTCGCCACCGGCCACTTAGGTAGGCCGGACACCATAAAACCAGAGATTTAAAAATTATTGGGTTCGGGAGTCGGTTACGGATGGGGAAGGATTAGCACCCCACACCGCCCAAAATTGGTACTTTAATAATTACCGTTTTATTAATATTAGATTTTCCGGATTAAAGTGACGATTAATTTAAAATTCGGTTATAATTGCGAATAAATTTTAAGGGCCCCGTTATCCGAGAGTAAACGCCCAACCACTATCACTACGCCTGATACTGGCCCCGTTTACGCTCGGATAAAAGGGCACCGCATTGACAATTTATATCTCGATATGCAATCTTAGAGGCAAAATATAAAATATGGCAAAAAATTTAAATGCAATAAATATTAACATGACATAATGCTAATCTAACATAAATAAAATACGTAATTAAAACACACATATACATATCAAGCTTAATAGTAGATAAAAACAAATTTAACATGTCACAATAACAAGGCAGGAATAAGTACGTGTGTAGACGAACATATATTTCAAGAAGACATACATATTAGAAATAAAACATATTTCAACATATATAGAACAATATATTATACATAAAAAAGAGACACACTAACACGTAACCTAAAGGCCAAGAGAACATACAATACATACAAAAATATAAAATATGTCGTGTACGAACCAACTGGAACATAACATGCTTAATACGAATAACCGAACAAAAAGATACATAACCATCATAAACTTAACACACATATACATGTAAACATAAAAATACAAGGCATGTACGAGGGATATATAATAAGGCAAAAGGCTACATCAACATGCACGATTATAATACGAACATAAATATTTACATGGAAACAGGACTGAAATGAAAAGAAATAAACATCAGTGGCAGAAATTAAAGGATAATAATATGCAATTTAAGGACGAAAATGCAAACATGACCAAACTTGAAAGGACTGAAACTGTAATTAGACCAAGGGGCAGACTCGAAATGAAAAATTCAAAAATGCGGGATGGTTAAAGGGATAATTTTACCATTTAAAAACTGATTCGGTGTAATTTAGGGACTGGATTGCAATATTTTGAAATATAAGGAGGACTGGAATTGTAATTATACCATGCGGCAAGACAGAAACGAAAATATTGAAAGCGCGGGGGGATTTATTACGTAATTTACCCATTTCACAAAAATAATAACACCTATAAATACCCTTTTTTTTGGCCGAACTCAAATTTTCCCATTTCGATTCATTTTTTCAGTTTTTATAACCCCTGTTCTCTCTCGTTTTCTCTCAACTCTCCCTGACGAACCCAGAATCCGGCGGCCGGCCGCCGTCTTCTCCGCCGCCGACCGCCGCTAGCCGGCGCCGGCGAGCCCCAAAAACACACCAAAATGAACCCTTCTTCACCCTCGACACGAATCCGAACTTGGATTCGGAGAAAAAGCTTTCATCCGTCCTAGATCTAAGAAATACGAAACAAAAAACCCCCCTTTTTTATTTCAACCCAAAACGAAACCAAAAAGGGGTCTCCCACTCCTTTCAGTTCACCACGTTCGGCTTGGGAAAGTCGAAAAGGCTTATCACTGGTGAGGGTAGATCCACCGACGATGATGGTAACGACTTCTAACCCTCTTTTTTTTCTTTTATTTTACTACGTATCTTTTGTATGCATGCAACAAATGTGAAAAAAAGATAAGAGTATTACCATTGAAGACCTTTTTTTGTATTTTTTCTTTCGATTACAACTTGGCTCTTTCGATTACAACTCCTTGTTTTTACAAAATGATTTTTCATACATATATGCCTGTCTTTTGGTTTGGTACAAGTAATATATTATTTTCTTTCAGATCTGGACTGCTACTGACATAATATTTCTTTTCTTGCTTTTTGACATGTCTGAGCGTGGTGGTTGAAGATCGGCATGGTGAAGCATGGTGGCGGTGTGGGGGTTCTGTCTTCGGCCAGAGGTGTTCTCGGCCGTTAGATCAGATCTGATCTAACGGTCGGGCTGGCTTGAAGGACGAACGGCCCAGATGAAGCCTCGATTGGTGAAACGGCTCCAGATCGTGACACGTGTGGCTCAGCAGTCAAGGGTCAGAGCGCGTGGGGCTCACGCACGCGTGGGATATCAAAGAGTCCGCGCGTGGACCGCACGCGCGCGTGGCACTCGAAGCGTCCAGACGTGTAGTGCACGCGGCTGGCAGATATTTTATCTTGGCTGGATCGTGGCCGTTGGATCAGATCTTGATCCAACGACCCATAGTCATCTGCACCAAAATAAATAGAATTAAATAGGTTTTGGGTTTGGGCCAACCGGGCCTTGTAATAATATTATACTTGTAAATGGACTTGGACTGGCAATTTATTTATTTGGGTTTAATATATTTTTTTTTTGGATTTCATTTTATATTAGCCCAATAATATTAATATTAGTATTAGTTATAACAGCAATACACATACAACAATAAATACGTATATACCTATGCAAACGTTGATTAACATAACATACTAGCATACATACATATATAATCATACACATAATTAACATGACATCTACACACATTATCCGTAAAACAAATACGCTCGTACTAACTATAGATACATGCGTGACACACCTACCGTTAATACGTATACATACATAGTTTATAATATACATGCACACATATTAATAACACTCATGCACATAATAAACATATAATATAATACAATGTATACATGCAATACACATACCGTTAATACGTATACATACATAGTACATGCACACATATATTAATAACACTCATGCACATAATAAACATATAATATAATATAATACAATGTATACATGCAACACTAATATACTAATGATTATACTAATATGTATTTACAAACCAGATAAAAATGAGTGATTACAGTTGCCCCTCTTTGCTTGTTCTCATGGAATGGGAAACAAAGCAAAGATTTCATAAGCACTCATTTTTATCAGACTTCCCTGTTTGTAGCTTTGGAAACACGTGTTCTTTTGGAACTCTCCGCTCTTCCTTAGCTGAATCTTCAGGCTCGTAAGTTCTTCCTATATAGAGCTTCGTTACCTTCCGATTTTGGAGCTACAGGCTCTTCCTATATAGAACCCTTCGCTCTGAAGCCTCAAGTTATGAGTCCCTCCTATATAGAACTGCTAGCCTTCAAACCCTGGAGCCGTCAGTCCTTCCTATATAAAACTTTTGGCGTCTGAAATCTCAGAGCTACAGGTTCTTCCTATATAGAACCTTTCACTCTAAGACAGTGAAGCTCGGAGCCTTTCCTATATAAGACTCTTCGCTTTCAAACACAACAAGATTTCCTATATAACCTTGTGTGTCATGGGTGAATTCCTTCGACTGGGAGTTCTTCCTATATAGAACTGCTAGTCTTCACCTTGGAGCCATCGGTCCTTCCTATACAGAACTTTTGGCGTCTGAAATCTTGGAGCTACGGATTCTTCCTATATAGAATCTTTCACTCTAAGACATTGAAGCTCGGAGCCCTTCCTATATAGAACTCTTCCCTTTCGACACAGCAGGATTTCTTATATAACCTTGTGTGTCATGGGTGAATTCCTTCGACTGGGAGTTCTTCCTATATAGAACTTTTACTCTTCACCCTGAAGCTGTAAGTCCCTCCTATATAGAACTTTCAACTTCTGAAGCCTCGGAGCTGAGGATTCTTCCTATATAGAACCTCTCTCTGCAGGCGCTGGGAAACATAGGCTTTTTGTATGTAGAACCATTGTCTTCACATTTGGGATGCACACCACGATGGCCATCGATGTCTCTTTGAATCTACAGATACCTGTCTAAGATAAGACAAAATGCTATGACAGATGAAATGACATGCTCCTAATCCTAGTGATGTCTGACTATTCATGATGCATGAGTGTCAATATCTTGATGGGCTTGTTTTGGTCCTTATTCGATCTCGTTGTTCACTTTCTCCTTTCTCATGGGCGTCGATACCCACTTCTTTCATCGTCAGTTCAACCATTCCAACCTTTCTTTTTCTCCATTTATGACTTGGAATTCTAAAGTGCCCTTTCGGGTTTTCACTTTAGAGAGTTTTTTTTTTTTTCTTTTTTTTGAGGGGTGCCCTTCTGGGTTTTCACCCAAGAGATCTCTCTTGTTATCTCGCACGGCTTCCTTGAATAGACAGGCGTACGCCATTGGTCATCCTATCCGGTTGTTTGACGCTTTCCGCCTTTCCTATCAACAGCCGTTATGTAGGGAGCTAGAGGGCGGAATTAACACCATTCTCTTTAATCACCTACATTTTAAAGGTTAGATCACAGTAATGCTCCGAAATCTCTTGTTTTACTATAAGCCTATGTTAACTTATTTGACTGAAATTAACAAGAAGGCAAGGAATGAATGCTCAAAAACACAATTTTATTACGATTAAGGGCTTGGGATATCTTAAAAAAAGTATGACACACATGAGAAAGAAGAAAAGTTAAGTATGAAATACAAGATCCCTCATTATCTTCGATATGAATGATACATGATCCTATCAACCGGTGTAGAATTTTTTTGCCTGAAGCTTCCTCTTCATGATGTTCATGGGGATACCTTTCTCTTCGGATATTCAACTTTTCAATTTACCCGAGCCGCCCTTTACGGGTTTTCAACTCGGTCCTCCCTCTGCTTCAAGACGCCCGGTTTCAGGTTTTCGCCCTGAGCTCTCCATTTTTGTTCTCTTTTTTATTTTTCTTTTTTTTCAAAGATAGTATTTCTTAACGGCATCAGAATTTACAGGATTTTTCAGCTCATCTCCATCCATTTTTGTTAGGATCAGGGCTCCTCCTAAGAAGGCCTTTTTTACGACATACGGTCCTTCACAGTTAGGCATCCACTTTCCTCGGGAATATTTATGGATATGGAGGATTTTCTTGAGCACCAGATCCCCTTCTTTGAATTCTCTTGGGCGCACCTTTTTGTTGTATGCCTGCATCATCCGCTTTTGGTACATCTGACCATGACAAATGGCCTTTAGTCTTTTTTCGTCAATGAGATTTAGCTGGTCGAGTCTGGCCTGCACCCATTCAAGCTTCTTCCAATTTTACTTCATTTAAGACCTGGAGAGACGGGATCTCTACCTCAATGGGGAGTACTGCTTCGGTACCATACACCAAGGAGTAGGGTGTTGCCCCTGTTGATGTGCGAACGGATGTCCTATAGGCGAAAAGGCAAACGACAACTTCTCATGCCAATCACTGTAGGTATCAGTCGTCTTTGCTATGATCTTCTTTATGTTCTTGTTTGCTGCTTCCACTGCCCCATTCATTTTAGGGCGATAGACTGTGGAATTATGGTGTGTTATCTTGAATTGAGTGCACGCGTCCGTCATCATTTTGTTGTTCAGATTGGAAGCGTTGTCGGTGATGACCCTTTCTGGCAATCCGTATCGACAAATAACTCCTTCTTTAAGAACTTACATACTGTAGTCCTTGTGATGTTGGCGTAAGACGCTGCCTCTACCCATTAGTGAAATAGTCTATGGCGACCAAAATGAAACGGTGTCCATTGGAAGCTTTCGGATGGATCTGCCCGATGACGTCCATGCCCCACGCCGCAAAAGGCCACGGAGAATTCATGGTGTATAAAGGCGATGGGGGTGCGTGAATCTTGTCAGCGTAGATTTGGCATTTATGGCATTTCCTGGCGTAATCGATGCAATCTCCCTCCATGGTTAACCAGAAATAACCATATCTCATAATTTTCCGGGCTATAGACAGCCCGTTGGCGTGCGTTCCACAGAGCCCGTCATGTACTTCGGCTAAAATCTCATTCGCCTCCCGGGCATCCACACATCTCAACAAAGTCTGATCATGACTTCTCCTATATAGGATCTCCCCATCTAGGACATATCTTGTTGCCATTTTTCTGAGTGTCTTTCTGTCATTGTCGTTTGCCCCTTCTGGATACTTTCGAAACTTGACATATTGCAAGATGTCATAGTACCATGGGTTTCCATCAATCTCTTCCTGTACATTACAACAATGAGCAGGCCTTTCAAACGTCCGCATCTCAATGGGCTTCATTTCTGCCCCGGTGTTTGTTTTGAACATGGATGCCAAGGTTGCCAAGGCGTCTGCCATCTGATTTTCTTCTCAGGGCAGGTAATTGAAGCTGACCTTTTCGAACTCTTTGGTGAGCTCCTGAATCAATTCATAATATTTGACCAACTTTGGGTCCCTGGTTTCCCATTCCCTGCGTAATTGGTAAATGACTAAGGATGAATCTCCGAATACTCGAAGTTCCTTAACCTTTCTCTCAATAGCTGAGTTCAGTCCCATAACGCAAGCTTCGTATTCAGCTATATTGTTAGTGCAGAAGAATTCCAATCTGCTGGTGAAAGGATAATAGACGTCCTCAGGAGAAATTAGCACTGCTCCTATCTCATGTTCGAGGGCGTTAGAGGCTCCATCGAAGTAAAGTTTCCATGATTTATCATCTGAAACCTCTTCCTCGGTTGTAATGCACATCAAGTCTTCGTCTGGGAAATTAAAGTTCAATGCCTCATAGTCATCCGAAGCACAACTAGCTAGGAAATCTGCTATGGCACTCCCTTTTATGGCTTTCTGGTTAACGTATACAATATCAAATTCGGATAAGAGCATCTGCCATCGGGCCATTCTTCCTGTTAGTGTTGGCGCTTCCATTAAGAACTTCAATGGGTCTAGCTTGGATATCAACCAAGTAGTATGGTACAACATGTACTGTCTAAGCCGCTTGGTAGCCCAAACTAGAGCACAACACAGCTTCTGCACTAGCGGGTATCGCGTTTCGCAATTACTGAATTTCCTGCTTAGGTAATAGATGGCTTGCTCCTTTTTTCTTGACTCATCGTGTTCCCCTAATATGCATCCCATTGAATTCTCAAAAACTGTCAGGTAGAGAATTAATGGTCAATCTGGTACTGGTGCGACTAAAATTGGAGCATTTGTCAGGTACTTTTTGATCTTTTCTAGGGCTCTTTGACATTCCTCATCCTACACACTAGGATTATTCTTTCTAAGAAGTCTGAAGACCAGGTCACATCGGTCGGTTAATTGGGAAATAAAACGAGAGATATAATTCAGCCTCCCCAAGAAACCGCGAACTTCTTTCTGAGTGCGGGGTGGTGAGAGATCCTGGATGGCTTTCACTTTATCTGGATCAATCTCAATCCCTCTTCTGCTTACCACGAACCCTAGGAGTTTTCCAGAAGTAACGGCGAAGGTACACTTGGCAGGATTGAGCCTCAGCTGGTACTTCCGTAGTCTTTGGAATAGTTTTCTCAAGTTCTGTAGGTGCTCTTCCTCTGTTCGGGACTTGGCAATCATGTCGTCCACGTATACTTCTATTTCTTTGTACATCATGTCATGGAAAAGAGTCACCATTGCTCTTTGGTATGTTGCCCCTGCGTTCTTTAGCCCAAACGGCATCAGTCGATAACAAAAATGCCCCACATGGTTATGAACGTAGTTTTCTCCATGTCGTTAGGGTCCATCTTTATCTGGTTGTACCCTAAGAAGCTGTCCATGAATGAAAACCATGAGTGTCCTGCAGTGTTGTCAACCAGCGTGTCAATATGTGGTAAGGGGAAGTTGTCTTTAGGGCTGGCTCGGTTCAGATCCCTATAATCTACAAACATACGAATTTTCCTGTCCTTCTTTGGTACTGGTACAATGTTTGCAACCCATTCGGGGTATTTGGCTAACTCCAAGAATCCAGCATCAAACTGCTTTTTCACTTCCTCTCGGATCTTTAACAACATATCTGGTCTCATTCTCCGAAGTTTTTGCTGTATTGGTCTGCACTCCGATTTTGTTAGCAATTTGTGCACAACTATGTTGGTATTCAACCCTGGCATATCTTGATAAGTCCAGGCGAAGACATCCTTGAATCCCTGAAGTAGGGTTATCAGTTCGTGCTTGGTTTTTGAGGAAATCGTCGTTCCTACTTTTATTTCTTTTCTCTCTTCTTCAGTCCCCAAGTTTACAACTTCTGCTTCTACTTGATGGGGCATGATCTGCTTTTCTTCATTGGCCACCATTCTCTTTAACTCTTCCGGGACCTCACTTTCTGTCTCATCATATCCTTCCTCAATTCCCTCTGAGACCTCAGGGCATTCAAAATTCACTCCAGGATTGGATCCGGTATCATTCATATCGTCAATCATGAGCGACCTGCATTAAACAAAAATGAATTGTATTGGGAAGGAGACGACTTTATATGAAGGGAATGAACATGAAGAATGCATGAATGAAATAAATGAAACTTTGGTCATTTTAGGAAAGTGGGGATATTTTCATTTCAATCAAAAAGTTAACATAGGTGCCCCATACAAGAGATCCCCATTGTTTACGGGTAAAAAAAAAGGTTGATTCGGAGCATTACTCTGATCTATTCCTAAAAACTACAGGTAGATCAATGCAGCTCCAGTTATCGAGTGTTTCCCCGGGACGGCAGGGGCAGATGTTGGTCAACATTTTGCTGCCTCGGTCATTTCCAGCTATCATGTTGATGTACATCCCTTCAAATGATTCATTGAGTATCTCCTCCTGGTTGAGTACGTCATTTTCCTTCATCGCCTCTCCAACCTCTCGACCTGGCTGGTAGAATCCTCCAGAGACAAAAGTGGTTTTTAAACTAGGAAAGGACATTGGTCTCCACGGAATGTCTTCTCCTTTAAATCTGGCTTTTCTTTGCTCTTCCTTTCTCTTGTATTCCTCTTTTCTCTGTTGGCCACTTGGTTGGTAACCCAGCCCAAAACGATCCTTCTTGGTTATCATATTCTTGGCTCTTAGGTTTCCTTGTAATTTCTTCCCCAGCCCCTTTCCTACTTTGGCTCCTCGGCCCAAAGTTTCTGCAACGGTCATCTTGGTACAATTAGATAACTTGGGGTAGGGGATCCGACTTCCTTCCGAAACAAATGTGGCATTTACTAATTCCAATGCTTGGAACGAGCATTCTGCAGCATCTTCATCATTTTGAATATAGGGAGCGTCTGATGTCACGGAGGCAACAATCTCCTGCTCAGCCTCTACTGTGACCAATTTACCCTCGACTACAAATTTTAATTTCTGATGCAACGATGAGGGGACAACTCCTGCGGAGTGGATCCATGGTCTTCCCAACAAGCAGCTGTAAGATGGCTTTATGTCCATCACCACAAAATCGATCACATATTCAGTTGGTCCGATCAATAGGGGCACCTCAATTTTTCCCATTGTTCCTCTTTGCGTACCATCAAATGCTCTTACCGAATTGTGGCAGGGCTTTAGGTGAGAACCATCTATTGGCAGTTTTTGCAGGGTCACCATAGGCAAGACGTTCAATGCTGACCCGTTGTCAATCAGTACGCCAGGTACTACATACCCTTTGCAGTGGGTTGTAATGTTAAGGGCTTTGGTGGACCCATTCCTCCCTCAGGGATCTCGTCATCACTGAATGCTATATGATTATAGGCAGTGATATGCCCCACTATCCTGTCCAGATTTGTCACAGATATATCCTGGGGCACAAAAGTTTGATTTAGTACTTTTAATAGCGTCTCCCGGTGCTTTTCTGAGCTCAAGAGTAATTCCAGTACTGTGATCCTGGCCGGTTGCTTTTGTAATTGTTCCACTACGTTGTACTCGCTATGTCTCAAGAACTTCAGAAATTCTTTGGCCTGGGCCTCAGTTACCGGCTCATTCATCTTTGAGGGAGGTTCTTCTCCAAATATCTGCGTGGGGCTAACTGTTGTACTCTTTCCTTTATCTTTTTCAGCTGCTTTCAAAGCCTCGGAGGAATAACATCTGCCGCTCCTTGTGAAATGACCTGCCTCACCAATGTTTACATCGTTCTGGCTTTGTTGGTCTTTCAGCGTAGGCTCTTTTACCTGACCATGTTCTAGTTTTTTTGGCGTGGTCACATTTACAGGATAATTCCAGGGGGTTTGCCGCATATCTTTGAATGGGAATGGGGATGGTGCTAAAATGATGATCCTGGGACTCATCTTGTTGGTTTTTCCTTGGGAGGCACCTGCATTCCCTGGCCTGGGAGAGATGATAAAAGGTCTATCCTTCCCGTATTTAGATTTGGGGCTATCCGTCATGTGTACGTCCGACCCCTTCTTCCCCATGGGCTCCTCGAAGAATTCTATTTGTTTTTCATTCATTAATTGCTGTACCAATCTCTTGAACTCATCGCACTCTTGGATATCATGTCCTTCAATCTGGTGGAATTCGCAATACACTCCACATCCCTTCTGCCTTGTTATCATGCCTTTGTCGATCACACGGGCCATGCATAACTGTTGAAATACCCACCGTAAAGGAGATTTGATTTCTGACACATCATCCTTAATCCTCCTGGTAAAGTATTCTTCAATAACGTTTACTCCTCTATTCCCATGGTTAGGCAGTGGGTTATTGGCTACACCCGGTTCTTTAAACTTCAATATCCCGGAATCGATTAAATTCTGCACAAGTTTTTTGAAAGCAAGACAGTTCTCAGTAGGATGTCCAGGGGTACCATCGTGATAGTCGCAATGTGCGTTCGGATTATACCAAGAAGGGAAGGGCGGATTGACAGGAGTAACGATGTATGGACGGACTAGGTCTGCTTCATACAACTAGGAATAAAGTTCTGAGTACGAAACAGGTAGGGGAGTGAAAGTTCTTCTCTCTTTCTCTTTTCTGGGGATTCTCTCATCTTTTTGATTCGAGTGTTGTGTTTTTCCCACAGGTGCTTGTAGCTGTGAGACTGTGAAGTTCTTCGGGGCGGTATAAGTGCTGGTGGCGTTTACTTCATTTCTCTTGCTATACTTCCGAGACCATTCCCCGCCATCAATCCTACCACTCTTAATTGCCAATTCAAGGGACTCCCCAGTCCTGATTAAGTCAGCAAAGCACTGCGTTGTGTTATTAATGAGGCGATCAAAGAGTGCCCCTTCCAGAGTATTAACAAATAACGTTGTAATTTCATGTTCCGGGATGGGTGGCTGAATTTGGGCGGCCACTTCCCGCCACCTTTGGGCGTATTGCCGCAGGATTTCGTTGGACTTCTGCCCCATATTTTCCAACATAATTCTACTGGGGGTCATATCTGTTACATATTTATATTGCTCAGTAAATGCTCTTGACAGATCCTTCCATGTCTTAACATTTGCCTTGCTCAACTGGGTGTACCACCGTAACGCCGCTCTAGTTAGGCTGTCCTGGAAACAATGGATCAGTAGCTTTTCGTCCTTATGGTAGGCTGCCATCTTTCGACAGTACATTGTTATGTGTGCGGAAGGACACGTGGTTCCATCGTATTTGTCGAACTCTGGCGTTTTAAACTTTGGCGGTAGGACAAGATCGGACACCAGACTTAAGTCGCTAGCGTCATTTCCTGATTCTTCATTAGATTGTAACGTTTTAAATTTTTCCTCCATGAGGCGAAACCTCTCCTCCCACTTTTTCTCTACCTCGATCCTGATCCTTTCAACCATGTTCAGGTCCGGCACCTCTTATTCATAGAGTGCTTCAGCATCGAGGGGTTGAGTTTCAGGTACCCCTATTTGAAAACTAGATGACATTCCTGCAGGGTCGATATACATCTTTCTAGCCGGGTTCGGTGCAGTTGGTTGAACCTTGTAGTGAACTGGGTATTCTCTGGTTCTTGAACGGTTTCTCCTTCCACTCTTTTTCCAAGACTCTTAGCCAACAATGCGGTTATGTCGGATACTATAGATGCTTGCGACTGCGCAATCTGATCACTGAGGCTTCTTTGAGTCTCTTCAAGTCTTGTCTCGAGCTCTTTGCCCTTTTTCTAGACTGATTATCCTGTCTTCCATGAGCCTGCTTTGTAACCGGGTAAGGTATGGATGATGAATGATTGCGGGTTAACTACACACAACGCCACAATATTCATAATGTTAATATGGTTGCAAGAAAATAAATGCATGTATAATGATGCGAATGTCATGATGCAATGCAAGAATGTATGCAGATAATGTACTGATTCCGCTGGTAATCACCCTTTTGAACTACTTCCACGGGAATTAAAGGGTCTAGATTACAACAGAGTTCGCGTTACAAAATAAAGATTCCTAATACAAAAGATCTAATTACAACACAGAGTCCTATAGATAAGCTCTAACTCTATCTCCTAATCTTCCAATTGCCCTGAGCAGCTTGAGGAACCTGGAAGCTTCTTCCATTTCTGGGACTATGAAAGGTCGGAGTGTTTCAGCCTCGATGGCCAAATCATTCACATGTCTGGCGACTCGCTGTATGTCCACCATCAGGTTTGCGTAATATTGGTCCCTATCCTGTACCATCCGGGCAGCGTCACGCAATCTCTTTTGCCAATAGGTGTCCCCTCCGGCTGCAGTCTCCTCGAACACACTAATTCTTTCCGTGTAATCCTCAACAGTTGCTTCGAGGGACTTAATTCGTGCTCGTAACAGGCTTACTTCGCGCTCTCTTTCCTGTAGCTCAGTGAAACCATTTCTCTGGCAGTACATTCGAAGGGAGTGTTCAACTTCCGCCACCTTTCCTTTTAATTCACCATTCTGACTTTGGCTTTGCTCCAGACTTTGAATAGTGTCATCGTACAATTTTTGCATCTCTAACAGTCTATTCCGGCTACTCATGGACTTTCTTTTCCATACAGCGATGCTTTCTTTCTCATGATGGACAGCTTGTTTTCCCTTGCTGATTTCTTGCCTGAATTTTTCCTTTTTCTGGTCAATGGCCTTCTTGGAGGACCGTTTTTCTTACTCCATAGCCAACCGGCAGCTTTCTATCTCTTTCTCGATCGCTCTCTTGCTGATTTCTCATTCTTCCTCCACCAAATGGATACCATTCATTCTTTCTCTTTCCACAGCTATGAATTGACTCCGGCCGGCCTTCTGTATTTTTACTTGTAGTAGAAGGGCATCTTTTTGATAAAGAGCATTTTTGTCGTTCAAATCTGCATTTAATTTCTTCAACTGCCTAATGATCTCGTCCCGTTCATCAACCTCTAAGCTTGCCTTATAGAGCTCGTTCCTATGTTGAGTTTGTTGGATGTTCATTTTCTTTTTAATTTTTTCGAGTTCATTCCTTAAGATGTCAGCTTCAGACGGTACCACCCTTGTAAGCTCTTCGAGTGACACTGCTGGTCCTTGATCAGATTCGGGAATCATATTATTAACCCTCAAACGTTTCCAAAAATCATAGTCTGGGGTAGTCATGTGCTCGGTATCTCCTTTCACCCTGATCCGGTAACAATGGTCCCAGTCCCTCATGATGGTCTGAATTTTTCCTTTGAACTCCCCTTTGAAAAGAAATTCGGTTTGGCTTAACCTGGCGGTATTGGGAATGAATGTCATGATCCGAATGCCGAGACACTAAAAGCGGAGCACAAGCGATCCCTCCGCAATCCCAACATCATCAGCCCGTTGAAATCACAATCAGTATAGAAAATAATTAACTTTACCGAGCCATGGGACCCTCTATGCTATGTCTTCGTCTTGAATGTTCTTGAAGAAACTAGTCCACATTTTTGTTTTCAAATCTTCTCGCCATTCCTTTGCTAAGTACTCCCGTAAAGGCGAAAAACCTTGGAAGGATATCCCCTGCAGGACCCTCGTCGGTGTCTTCCACATGTGACTCTGAATCCATACCTGTAACAGCTGTGCGCATCCTCGAAAACGTCTCTCTTCATGTTTCCGGCTAGCATTTAAGGAAATGAAAGTCTCGACCAAGATTACTGGTACTGGGTTTACTTTCCGTTTTACCCTCTCAAACAAGTCCAGAATGGCTATGTCAATGTTCCCGAGTACTTTTGGAAAGATCACCAAGCCATATATTCCTAAGGCGAACAGGTCCATTTTCTTTGCCTCGTCTGGATGTGTCGGTATGATGTCCCGAATACTTTCCTATGCAAAAACTGTATTGTCTCCTCGGATCTGAAGTAGGCCATTAACCCAATCGTCACTCATTCCCGCGAAGGTTTTGAGTTTCGCAGTGTAATTCTGATTCCTCGGAGGCTTCGCGTAGATCCAATCTTCCCGAATGTTTTTTGGTTAAGTAAAGCGGTGTATTCTTCTCATCGTAGGCATCATGTCCCGCCCATTGAAGGTGAAGCGACAAAAGCCGATTCGTAATCGGACTATAGCTCGGAGTAGGGGCTGGTTAACCCGAACATATAACAGCTGTGCAATGTCGCCATAACTATCGCAGAACAAGTCTTGTAGTCTTCGGTCCCATCTTTCCCAAATGCTTTGAAGATCCCATAAGTCGTTCTGTTGGAGACTCACATAGGTGTACCCTGCTATTACGCGTTCGTTCGGTAAACTGTCCCCTTGGGTTTTCTGGTTGACCTCTGACCAATGTCTGACTGACAAATTAAGCTCTTCTTTCCTAAGACACCTTTTTTCCATGGTGAAAGACTTTCTGATCGGGCAAACCACTTGACCCAGTACCTTTATGTGATGCAAATGTATGATGTATGAAAAAAAAGTGAAAAGAAAACAAGTCAGTACCAGATGAAATTAATAAATATATAAATAAAAGGACAAAATTAAACAGAATAAACACACAAAACACCCTATTTATCCCGTCTAAAACCTAAGGTTATCCGCATGGCTCTAAATAGGTAGGTTTCTATGTATTCTCTACATGCAGTCTTAGTTCTAGGAGGTACCCGAATTGTCATTGCTGTCCCCTACTAAGGGCAGCAAGGCCCCCGATCATCACCCATTATAGGCTCCTTTCAACCGGGTTCAATTCAGGGGGACCCATTCGCTTATGCCCGTACGAAGGAACGATATCCTTACGAAAGCATAAGGTACTCGAGCCCCGAATGTACTTGCTAGGCCCATACGGGAGAACGATATCTCCACGAAAGCATTAGCGTTTTCCCCCCACTTAAAAAAACGGGTTTATATACCATATTTTAAATGCGTTAAAATAAACGCGCAATTATAACCGAATGTTAATTTAATAGTCACTTTAATCCGGAACTTCCAATATTAGTAAAGCGGTAATTATTTTAAAAGCTTGACTCTCATTTGTTTTTGAAAAAAAACAAAAATAATCCCCAGCGGAGTTGCCATCTGTAGCGATGTCCTTTTTTCGCTAAAAAAACGATTTTTCGAAGCTATTTGTGATTTTTTTGGATATAAAATATTTATTCCGTGGGGGTTTTGAAAATATCGTATGTTATTAAAAATTGGAGTCGCCACCGGCCACTTAGGTAGGCCGGACACCATAAAACCAGAGATTTAAAAATTATTGGGTTCGGGAGTCGGTTACGGATGGGGGAAGGATTAGCACCCCCACACTGCCTAAAATTGGTACTTTAATAATTACCGCTTTATTAATATTAGATTTTCTGGATTAAAGTGACGATTAATTTAAAATTCGGTTATAATTGCGAATAAATTTTAAGGGCCCTGTTATCCGATAGTAAACGCCCAACCACTATCACTACGCCTGATACTGGCCCCGTTTACGCTCGGATAAAAGGGCACCGCATTGACAATTTATATCTCGATATGCAATCTTAGAGGGAAAATATAAAATATGGCAAATAATTTAAATGCAATAAATATTAACATGACAGAATGCTAATCTAACATAAATAAAATACGTAATTAAAACACACATATACATATCAAGCTTAATAGTAGATAAAAACAAATTTAACATGTCACAATAACAAGGCAGGAATAAGTACGTGTGTAGACGAACATATATTTCAAGAAGACATACATATTAGAAATAAAACATATTTCAACATATATAGAACAATATATTATACATAAAAAGGAGACACACTAACACGTAACCTAAAGGCCAAGAGAACATACAATACATACAAAAATACAAAAATATGGGTGTATGAACCAACTGGAACATAACATGCTTAATACGAATAACAAGAACAAAAAGATACATAACCATCATAAACTTAACACACATATACATGTAAACATAAAAATACAAGGCATGTACGAGGGATATATAATAAGGCAAAATGCTACATCAACATACACGATTATAATACAAACATAAATATTTACATGGAAACAGGACTGAAATGAAAAGAATTAAACATCAGTGGCAGAAATTAAAGGATAATAATATGCAATTTAAGGACGAAAATGCAAACAGGACCAAACTTGAAAGGATCAAAT
Source organism: Hibiscus mutabilis (assembly GCA_019671005.1). Classification (NCBI taxonomy): domain Eukaryota; kingdom Viridiplantae; phylum Streptophyta; class Magnoliopsida; order Malvales; family Malvaceae; genus Hibiscus; species Hibiscus mutabilis. The sequence goes on from CM033732.1 coordinate 41,719,087, forward strand.
CGTAATTAGACCAGGGGCGGACTAAAATGAAAAATTCAAAAACTCGGGATGGTTAAAGGGATAATTTTACCATTTAAAAACTGATTCGGTGTAATTTAGGGACTGGATTGCAATATTTTGAAATATAAGGAGGACTGGAATTGTAATTATACCATGCGGCAAGACAGAAACGAAAATATTGAAAGCGCGGGGGGATTTATTACGTAATTTACCCATTTCACAAAATAATAACACCTATAAATACCCCTTTTTTTGGCCGGACTCAAATTTTCCCATTTCGATCCATTTTTTCAGTTTTTATAACCACTGTTCTCTCTCGTTTTCTCTCAACTCTCCCTGACGAACCCAGAATCCGGCGGCCGGCCGCCGTCTTCTCCGCCGCCGCTAGCCGGCGCCGGCGAGCCCAAAAACACACCAAAATGAACCCTTCTTCACCCTCGACACGAATCCGAACTTGGATTCGGAGAAAAAGCTTTCATCCGTCCTAGATCTAAGAAATATGAAACAAAAAAACCCCTTTTTTTATTTCAACCCAAAACGAAACCAAAAAGGGGTCTCCCACTCCTTTCAGTTCACCACGTTCGGCTTGGGAAAGTCGAAAAGGCTTATCACTGGTGAGGGGAGATCCACCGACGACGATGGTAACGACTTCTAACCCTCTTTTTTCTTTTATTTTACTACGTATCTTTTGTATGCATGCAACAAAAGTGAAAAAAAGAGAAGAGTATTACCACTGAAGACCTTTTTTGTATTTTTTCTTTCGATTACAACTTGGCTCTTTCGATTACAACTCCTTGTTTTTACAAAATGATTTTTCATACATATATGCCTGTCTTTTGGTTTGGTACAAGTAATATATTATTTTCTTTCAGATCTGGACTGCTACTAACATAATATTTCTTTTCTTGCTTTTTGACATGTCTGAGCGTGGTGGTTGAAGATCGGCATGGTGAAGCATGGTGGCGGTGTGGGGGTTCTGTCTTCGGCCAGAGGTGTTCTCGGCCGTTAGATTAGATCTGATCTAACGGTCGGGCTGGCTTGAAGGACGAACGGCCCAGATGAAGCCTCGATTGGTGAAACGGCTCCAGATCGTGACACGTGTGGCTCAGCAGTCGAGGGGTCAGAGCGCGTGGACCGCACGCGCGCGTGGCACTCGAAGCATCCAGACGTGTAGTGCACGCGGCTGGCAAATATTTTATCTTGGCTGGATCGTGGCCGTTGGATCAGATCTTGATCCAACGGCCCATAATCATCTGCACCAAAATAAATAGAATTAAATAGGTTTTGGGTTTAGGCCAACCGGGCCTTGTAAATGGACTGGCAATTTATTTATTTAGGTTTAATATATTTTTTTTTTGGATTTCATTTTATATTAGCCCAATAATATTAATATTAGTATTAGTTATAACAGCAATACACATACAACAATACATATGTATATACCTATGCAAACGTTGATTAACATAACATACTAGCATACATACATATATAATCATACACATAATTAACATGACATCTACACACATTATCCGTAAAACAAATACGCTCGTACTAACTATAGATACATGCGTGACACACCTACCGTTAATACGTATACATACATAGTTTATAATATACATGCACACATATTAATAACACTCATGCACATAATAAACATATAATATAATATAATATAATATAATACAATGTATACATGCAACACACATACCGTTAATACGTATACATACATAGTACATGCACACATATATTAATAACACTCATGCACATAATAAACATATAATATAATATAATACAATGTATACATGCAACACTAATATACTAATGATTATACTAATATGTATTTACAGACCAGATAAAAATGAGTGATTACACAACTTATAAAATATTGTACAACTATCAAATTGGTAATTTACCTACACAACAAAATATCAAAGGATCACCGATAACAACTTAACCAGTTGGGCAAGCGGAATGAAAACGTTAAAATATTTAAACAATGTTAGAGTTTGAAATCTTGACGTTGTGAATATAAAATACTAAGTTGAAAAAATCGTTCTCATATTGAATATCTGTAAAATCTGATTTAAATTAATCAGTCAATAAATTTGATATAAATGGTTAAACAAAAAATATCAAAGGAATTACTAAGGTTTTTTTTATTTTATCATAAGAGTTGGCATTAAGACATCTAACGCTGATACATTGCAGATAATGGCTTCTCACTTCTAGAACCTGACATTTTCACTATCATCTTAGCCGTCTATTATTTATTTAGTGGAAAATAAAATATTTTTTAAATGGAAATCTTTTATTCTTTTTAGTACCTCTATTTATACTTTCACACAAAAAAATTAAGTTTAGGGGTAAGATTTAGGGTTAGAGCTTATGGTTAGGGTTTAGAGAATTAAGAGTAGGGTGCATTTTTTAAGGTTTAGGGTTTAAGGTTTATGATTTAATATTTAAGATTTAAAATTTAGGGTTAGACCTTAGAATTTTTTTTGTTTGACTTAAGATATCCACCGCCGATAACAGTGATTAATCCCTTCACCGCGGGTGCTCTCACTAAGAGGAAAACGGCTAGCCATAAAATGTGCTCCATTCTCATTGATAGGAATCTAAGAATTTATTTTTTTAATATTCGTTATATAAAGGTCACCGAAAAGATTAAATTTTTTTTGTCTTTTTTGTTGGTTTAAACTAAACTATAAATGGTTTGACGTAACGAATTGATTTCAATTTAAAAAATGTGTTATAGAATAAACTTGTAATTTCTATCATAATCTAGAAGATGAAGATGTTAGCAACTTAGGGTTTTCAATATTTTATTATTTGGAATTTGATAGGATAAATTATTATCAAAACAAATAAATAGAGAGAAGATAATTATATATGGAATAGACTTGTACCTTATAACATGATTTTTTCTATGTTTGATATAATGTAATATTAAATAAACAAACATAATGTTTATCATCGTTTTAAGATCCTTTGTGAAATTATTTTTTCAATGTTGATGTATTATATAATAATTCGTACAGTTTTTAAATTTTTTATTTTTGTAAATTAATACATATTGAATGTAACATCCATTTTTCTGTATCTATCGCTGAATACGATTTAGAGATGTCACATTACACTTGTAAAGAAATTTCCACTTCAAAAATCGGTAAAAATTTTGTTTCTTTAAAACATAGACAATTTATCCTTTAATTTTGAAAATACTTAATCATGTAAAATTTAAACTTAATATTTTCACATTCGATTTTGAATCTAGATTTAGGCAGCAACTTAACAATTTGATCCATTTGCATATAAATATAAAACTGCCTAATTTAAAATCATTTAGATTCTGAATAAAATACGATTCATATCAAAGCAAGCTTCACGTTTTAATATACATGCCAACTAGTAAAAATCAAACAGCATAAAATTGTAATGCTGATGTACCTATTTTTTGATAGATGATGTTCGCTAATGCTCCTTACTCCTAACGTTTCTCTTTTCTTACGCGTGAAACAATCACACGCTAGTGAGGCATTATAATAAGTCATAAAATTAAATAATGGATAAATGAAAACATGGTTAAGCAAGTTCATATCAAATCTTTCTTGTACTTTAAAACCAATAAAGGCATCGTATATAAAAAAAATGGTGATCATTAAGTATTTCATTCGTCTAAGTAGCCCAAGAATTGTATAAAGAGAAACTGAAGTATGCGAGATCTGTACTCCTTGAGTACTGGTCACCGAAGTGACGATAACATATAAAACACATAAAGTGCCAATACCATATGAAACACATAAGTGCCAATATCATACGTCTATATCATATAGACGTATTAATGTCGATATCATATAAACACATAAGTGCCAATAACATATAGAACCGAATATCGGTGTGCAGCTACACGCAGTCCTTGACTACTGGACCTCTAATGGCATGCCACTATACTGTCACTCTCTATCATAAACTTGGGCAATAAATCCATTTCATATAACTTTGTAATTTATCATATAGACGTAAAAATGTCCATAAAACATATGATCCATATATCATCCTTATTCAATAATACATTGCCAAAACAATATAATAGGACAGTTCATGCCCCAATATATACTAACATTTTTCTTTGCTTGTAAAACATTGTATAGCTTGTACAAAAACCATGTTGTCATTTTAAATAAATTCATATAAATAAATTTTGCAAAATTTATCAAAATACATTTAAAACATATAAATGCACTCACTTGGGCCATTTATTATCTTGTCTCACTAAGCTTACTCGATCCTTTTCCTCATAGTATCTCGAACCCTCTTTTGATTCGGATCAACTTCATTGATTACATAAATACGAATGACATTCGTTAGATTCAAATCTAACAATACTTTAAACATGCTATCGAATCTAGTCATTCGAATATACAAAATTTCCAAAAGTTTTTCCTTCTTTCCTTATACTGTCCAAAACCCATTTTTGGTCTTTAATGACCATTTCGAACTTCAAATAATTCTTCCGAGCTCGCTAACTAACTTTAGATACAAAATATCTAAATTTCCATTTTTTGGCAGCTTGTACTACCTTCAAAGATTTATTTCTATAAAATGATCTAAAACTTGGAATTTGATTCCGTTTGTTCTGAAAGAAACTAGATTCAATAATCTTTTCATCCATATAAATTAATAGTCCCGGTTCAACTTGTACGATTTATGGCGAATTTTCAAAGTTGATTACAATGCTGAAATTCGGAATAGACTGGTGCTCTGTTTTCTGACATTTCATCACTTAAAAATTCATATCTTTTAATTCGGAACTCGAAATCAGTTTCCGTTTGTTGGAAACGAAACTAGATGAACAAATCTTTACATCAGTATAAAATATCCATCTAACCATTTTTGTAGAATTTATGGTGAATTTTCGAACTTATTACCAAAATCCAGTTTTCCTACACAACTTCCATAAATAACTTCAAACTTTATACTAATTTCTTCTTACTTTGCTATTTGTCAATTTAGTCCAATTACTTGCTTAAAACCACCAAATTATCACCGTCTTCATCAAATAATTATTCACAATAATTTCCTCTAATTTCCTTCTTTGCCGAAATAGTCACTGAAATGCAAAGGTAAGGATTCAAACTTCTTAACTTTGCAAATTAGTCCTCAAATCAACATTACTACTTGAATTCTATTATTTCAACTAAAAATCAGATTTTGTCCTCATCCAAAATCTTATTTCCGAATTGGTCACTTAACTTTGACAAATTGTCAAAATGATCACTACTTTAATTCAACATCGGTTTAGCATTCTTACTTCAATTTCACGTCTCCAACATCATTAATAGCATAAATACACTTCAAAATCATAAAAAAATCAGATTGGTCCTTTAACTTTCAGAATTGACGAAATGGTCCTTATACTTTAAATTTAGGGTTTTGCTTTCAAACAACAAATTAAGCTTACTAGATCATTTATCTAACATCACAAACCCTAAATCAAACTTGAATCCATAAACCCTAATCATCTTCATACAAACTAAAATATGTAGGGTTTAAATCTCAACTCAAAAACATAATTTTATCATCATAACAACTTGTTTCCAACTTAAATTTCATCATGGAATCATAAAATTCTAAAAGCCCCAAACTTTTTCCATAAACCCTAATTTCTTCTCATGCAAAATTCTCATCAATCAAGCATGTTTTCCATTAATTATTAACATCAAGAGATAGAGCTTGAACAGTAGAATAACTTTGTAGTTGAAGAGATTACCTGAAAGTCGAGTTTTGGGGCTTAAAATCGAGGTTGGAAAATTTTCTCCCTTTTTTCTCCCTTTAGTCCGAAATATTTCAAGAAAGATGAACAATTTTGGTTCATCTTTTACTTATTTAATCCACATGTTAAAATTAAATGAATTTAAAACTCATTTAATTAGTGAAATTACTAATTTACCCTTTTAATCCAAAGGCCAAGATTTAATCTTATCAAAAATCAATGGCCATGATCAAATCCAAGCGTTATTCACCTTTAAAAATTGCCCTTAGTGTTTCAAAATATTTCAAAAATGCCATCCATGGCAAATGTCCAATTTGCTCTCCAACTAGTCTTTATTTACAACAGGTCTTGAAAATTGCCATTCCATTAAAATTGAACCAATTTGGTTCCAATCCAACCATCCTCCTTCATAAATATCTTAGATATTTATTTATGACATTTTATTTGATCCAAATATTCGAATCTTACTCAATACGATTTCCAAATTTTCTTCCTACGAACTTTAAAGCTTTATAGCCATTCTATCATAGTCTAACTAAATCTAGTTAGAATCCATCCAACAATAAAATATTCATAAAATAATATTTTATAAATTTCCCATAATCTTTGGAATTGTCTTCAAAATTTCAATTCGATTTCCTGATATTCGTAAAATACTTCTACTGCGATTTTACCTTTTCTGAACTATCAGATTTATTCCAAAAATTTCATATTTCTATATTTGGAAAATAAACATTATCATCTCATAAAAACTTCCTTCCTTAATGACTTAGACTAGATTTTCTTAACTCAGTCTATTATCCCGTTAATTATCGAAAATCTTCAAAAAGTAAAATTTCTCTTAGAAATCATTTATCGTAAATCCATACGAATATTTTTACTCTTAATGAGTCCAAAATATCGATCGGAAACACATTTATGGGACCTTCCCGAAGGTCACCCATCCTTGTATTTCTCTGGCTTTAGCACGCTTAACAATTTCATTTCATCCAAATTCGGGACCTTTTTTGCATCTTAATTCTTAAAACCGATATCAAGGTACTTATTTCGATCCGATTCACTCTTATACTGAATAAAATCACTTGTTGGGGAAATTTACACTTTAGTCCCCAAACTTTTCTAAAGTTTATACTTTAACCCTAAACTTTCAAAACTTACATTTTGGTCACTAGCTAAAATTTGGGATATAACATTGAATATTAAAGAAAAAAAAATACAAATGGGAAATGAACATCAGTTATGTGAAAGTCAAAATCAATTTGATTAAACTCTATTATTTTTAATATATGTGTGTGTATAATAATACTCATTCAAATGCTTTGAAAATCCATTTCAGTATATACGCAGAGATTGAAATCCTTACTTATGAGACGTCTTTTTTTAAACAAAAAAAATTAAAGATTAAAACCAACAAGATTCTATCCGGTTTGAGACGTCTTTTTTAAGACAAAAGGTTGAATGTTGAAGCCAACAATATATAAGGTAAGGTCATTAACAAATAAAAATATCAAGCTTTAATGCAAAGTTTGTAACAACCCAATCTAACATTCTAAATTCTAACAATCAATTATAAGTGCAAGACGTCTCTTTTCCATTTTAAAAAGTACATTTTCAAATTAAAATAAAAATGTATTCAAAACTACCACGGTAGTCTCTGTATTATATATCGAGGCTTAAACGAAAAATCAACTCCTAAATTATATATTTTATTTTTTAGTTTTTAAATTATTTTTGGTTAAAATTAATCCCTAAACTATTATTTTTGGTCACTTTAAGTCCGGTAGTTATCTAAGTCAAAAAATATTTTGGCTAATAAGATGTTGACACATCACAAAATTTTTTGACCAATAGATAGTTTAGGGGCTAAAAGAAAAAATGACAGTTTTGGTATTTATTTTGACCAAAAAATAGTTTAAAGACTTAAAGTGACCAAAAATAACAGTTTCGGGACTTATTTCGACCAAACAATAGTTTAAGACTGAAAATAAACAAAAAACATAATTTAAGGCTGATTTTTCATTTGAGCCTATATATCAAATTGCATTTTAGTTCTTTTATTGAAAAATAGATAAATTGATTCATGTACATATCAAAAATAACAAAATGGTCCATCCATTAAAAATCTCGTTCATCGTTGACGAGAGAATTATAAAAAAAATTAAAAATAACTTTTTAATCCCTTAAATGTCCAATTTTTTATAATTTATCCCTTAAACAATAAAATATATAAAAATGAAAAATAACTTTTTTATTAAAAATATTAAAAGTTATCCCACCAGCCATTAGTGATTTTTTAAAATTACTTCATATATTAAAAAACAATTTATTTTTTTATAGTTATCATGACAACTAAAGATAATAGGTAACATTTCAACAAATCATTATATTCTTGTTTCAATAAAGATTTAAAATACCAATAATTAGTTGGTCTAACGAGATGAGATGTTAGGTCTTTTAAATACTAACATTGTGAATGGAGAAAATTGGATTGGGTGAGTCATCTCATATTATGCCTCTATAAAATTCTATCCGAATTAATCAGTCACTGAATTAGATATCAATGATTAAGAAAAAAAATAAAGAATTAAAATACAACCCGAGATATAGTAAAAAACTGTCATAGAACTTTTACAAATAATTTGTGGTGCCTTTTTGGAACAATTTAGTGCTCATATAAAATTGAAGGAAACGCTATGATTAGCATGTAACAAGAAAATTCCATTTCCATTTATTTCATACAACACATGATTACAGTTCCTTGCATGAATTATAGGAACAACAAAACGGATAATCTTTACAACTAATAAAATGAAACAACTTAAAATCATGAGATGATTGACTGATTATTTCCCGAATCCATTGGAATTGAAGGCCAGTCTTCCCAAAATACCTTGTTTGTATGGCAAGAAAGTTTTCTTCTTCATGTTCTCAGACACTGCTTTGTTCGTTGTGTAATGTAGCTCGTGAGCCGACACTTTCCTTCTCGATTTCTTCTTCTCTTCAGGTTTCTTGAAAAAAATTGATGAATACTTCCGCAATGGATCCTTATCGCTTGCACGACCCTCCGATGCGCTTCGAAACAACAGTAAATCTCTTAATCTCCATTTTCTTGATGAACCCTTTGAGGAAGATGATGAAAACGATGGCTTTGTATTCAATGATGATGATTGCTTGGTGCTCGTGGGTTCATGTTGCAGTTTTCTCTCTTCTTCTTCTTCATCGTCTTCCCATCGATTTTCCGAGACTCTGTAAGGAGAAAGCGATGTTGTTGTTCGGCGGCTCGAATTCCTTAATGTGAAATCTTGAACCCTGTCTCTACCTCTGCCCTGCTCTCCATTGTTTCGACTGGTTTCGATGGCGGTTGCAAAAGGGTCTGGATGGTTCTTTTGCTTTCTTGGGGAAAAAGCTTCACGGATGATCTTTCTGCCTTGGGAAAATGGTGATTTTGGAGACTTCGGCGATGACAAAAGCGGGCTTTTCTGGCTATACACATCGACCTTTAACCGAGGTGGAGGCTTCAATGGCTTGATTTTCCCTCCATCGAAGAGTTCTTCAGCTGACCGAGATGTTTTCTCCAAGTCCACACTAAAATCAAAAGCAAAATCATCTCCATCACCCGGTCTCAGTGACTTCGGTGCACCTGGTTTTTCTTCCCAATCGAAAGGAATCGCCAAACGACTGCTTCTCATGCTGCTTTCCCCATCGTATCGGTCGAATTCGCGATAGAACTCAAACAACCGCGCAGGACTCGTCGGGGCACTAAAGAAACAACCGCCCAATCGTCGAGGCGTGGAAGGAGCGGTCGACACGGGAGATGATCGAGCACTGTTGAAATCAAAATCCATAACCGGCGAACTTGATATCGCCACCTCCATGTTTCACTTCACAATGGATAACTCAATAGGATGATTATGTAGCAGATTGATTGAAGGGCTTTAAAATATATAGAAAAAAAAAACTGAGACAGGTGGGGTAATAGAACAAAGGTAGAGTTTATTGACCAAAGTAGCCGACTTGTAATACATATAAATCCGACCTCAACCACATGGGGGGAAGTTTGTTTATCTATATTTCTGTTTCTTAGGCAAAGTGGATGGCTTATATAGGAGAGTTCATGTGTCATGGTGACACACTATTGTCTGAATTTTCCGTGCAGTTGAAGTTGACGTGGACATGTATTCCTATATTATTTAATCTTCCCTTTTAACATCATGAATGCCATCATTTGTGAGTATATGATTTTAACAGCAACTTTGGGTCAAGGGAGTGTGAACAAGATTCAGCTATATAACAAGATGTGGAGGGCAGGAATTTGTTTATGTTGTTTAGATTGAATTGGTAAATAATTCTCTTGGATTATAATATTTGCGAGTAGCAACAAACATGTGCTACCAACTTACCAATTGACTGATTCATGGAGTTCTATATGGTAAGAGTTTGTGGGCAGAGAATTTGAATTCTATAATATATGACTTGGGGATATGCCTTTACCTACTTTTGCATTGCTCCCCAAAGGTAACAGACAAGCCCATTCTTGGTCTCAAGCTGACCATAAAACTACCATTGTTCATCTGACAGAAGTGGTAGCTGGTTGAAAGTGAAACATGACACTATCCTAAGAGTAACTGAAAATAACTGTATTGGAACAAAACCATGTGTTATGGGTCACACATACGGATACAAATCCTTTGCCCGTTTCTATGCTCAACACTGACAAATTAAATTCTAAGCTCTAACCCTAAATCTTAAATACTAAACTCTAAACCCTAAAAATATACCATACCCCAAATTCTCTAAACTCTAATCCTAAGCCTTAACCTTAAACCTTAAACTTTAAACCATAAACCTAAGTGTTTAGTGTGATACTGATACATAAATAGGGGTACCGAAAAGGGTTAAGGATTTCTATTCGACACATACCATTCTCATCAATTCCACCGCCGTCTCCGGACTCCCTGGTACTCCACGTTCTAATAATGCCTGAATCAACATCATGAAATAAACGATTTCATCTACTAAAGTAATCCAGGTTTGCATCAACAGATAAGAGTAACACCATAAAGAGAATATGAGGTTGGGGCCCATGGTTTGTACTTTAGTATCAATTTTGATACGTATTAAGCCAACAATTTATATGTAAAACTAGCCTTAATCTTTTCAATTTATATTTGTTGACTTGTAAGGCGAACAATATTCTCATATTGTGGAAAACAGGTGGTTTTGATGGCAGTGGAAGGTGGTTCTGAGGTGGTGATGAAGTATTCTGGTCTGATCTAGCTGAAGAAGAGTGATTGTGTCCCTTGCTCTTTATTATATGGCTATTTATAAGGGTTAGGACATATGTCGATGGAGGATTATCATGGCATATGGGTATTGATTTGACGTCTTAGAAAGTGATAGTTTAGATTGGTTTGTCATCAAAGAGGACCACGTGCGTTGCCACGTGGTCCGAGATAACATGCTTTAACTCACTATGTTGCTTTCGTTAATGACCGTTCGTAAGTTCTGTTCGCAAGAAGTTGCGGCTGATTATTCTCACGCCTGAACGTTCGCACTCTGGGAGGTTCATATGGAGAAGGTTCGCAGGTGCTAACTTTCCTAGGCTGTAGAGACGTTCCGGCTCTGGAGTTCATCTTTTTAACACAACCCCACTACCAATCCTGCTAAAATCCAATTCAAAATCCTCATCAGAGATCGGATAAGCATTAATAACAATTACTTTGACAGAAAAAAGTTGAACTTTTCATGACAAAATCGGCATAATTCAAAGACTCCATCCAAGCAAGTAAAACTATGACAGAGCTTTCATATTTTACAATCATGAGGACTTAAAAAAGGGTGAATTGTAGCTTAATTTGCTTAGTTTATAAACTAAGAGGGCTCAAAAAAGTAATTTGACCCAAAAATTGGGGAGCCAAGGCTTAATTTGCTAGCTTCAAAACTTAAAGACCTAAAACAGAATTAAACCCATAAAATTTGAAGGGACCAAGACTTAATTATTTAGCTTCAAAACTAAGGGGGATAAAAATACAAATAGTCTTAAAATATTTTGGGGGGAATGGTCCCTCCCACCATATATGTGATTTCACCCTCGGTTTTACCTTTGCAGAACGTAGCTCAGACAATAATCCACTGATTAACAGCAGCACAAATGGAGTTTTAACCCTAACCATTCACTCAGATTCTTGTAAGAACTCTCGCATACAAAAACACTGATATTTACCAAGCTTAATAAAAACACTCAAACAAACTAAGTTAGAGATAGATTGTTGAATTGTAAATTTGCTGTTGACAGGGATGGACCGAGAGGACTGGAGGAGGCGGTCGTCCCTTAAAAATTTAAAATTCATATATGATTTAGAAATTTTTATGCATTTTCTATTAAAAATCTATATTTGTCCCCCTAAAATTTTATAGGTTCGCCCCACTAACATAAAGTATTGCGTCCATCCTTGGCAGTAATCTTTGTTCCTAATAGTTCGAGTAATGCACATTCTCGTTAGCTAAGGATGCTTGAAGAAAACTAAGATCAAGGTCAAAGGCATCAAAAGCATAGCTGCTCTCTCACAACATATTTATCATATAATAAATAATATAAAATATCATTAAAAAGTTATTATAACCTTGTATTATAATTATTATTAAATATCCAACTTAAGCAATATCATCATCTGAAGAGGCATTCACAAATCTCTCTAGTAATGAATCATAAAGTTCAATTACAATGTTTTTATCATGTATGTTGACTTTGGGAATCCCACTTTCACAATTCGTAGAGGCCCAAGAGGATGCTAGTTTCAGTAGTATTTTATATTGAGACAATATCATATTTGACATATTTATTTTCATAAAATATTTATATTCTTGAAATATTTAATGTGGTTTATGACATTTGATAGAATGTCCAATATTATACATGTGCTTTAATAGAATGTTTAATATAATATTTATACTTTATTATAATGATTATTTTAGGAGACTTGAGTTCAAATCACTTTTATTCTAGGAGATTTGGGTTCAAATTGCTTTGTCTGTAAAATGTGTGTGCATTATCAAAAGGTTAAGAATATGTATGAACAAATACTACATTGTAACACCTTAAGACTATTCAATATGGTACATGATATATCATTTTGTGCATTATCATGGTACATGGATTAACACCATTAGTGTCTTACATGAACTATCATTTCGTTTATTTTTATGGTACCTGGATTAACAATGCTAGTATGTGTCAAATTAGTTGGTGAAAATTCATATGTATACTGTAATAATACACATAATGATAGCTCAAGTTTCAGATTAAATATTTTATCAAAGTACAGGTACTACATTATATATTTTGTCAAAATACATAAACACATTAAACATTTAAAAATATAAATATATTATGAATGTAGCGACTAGTTTTTCAGAGGCTGCTTACGAAAAATTAAGAAAAAAAATTATATTTGGGGGTATTCCCGCTTTTGCTGAACAATTTATTTAAAAAGGGAGAATTGTTTGAAAACTCGTATTTTAAAAATGGAGTCTCCACCGGTCACTTGTATAAGGTAGACCGGACACCGAAACAAAACCAGATATTTAATTGGGTTCGGTAGTTGGTTATTTGTAAATAGCTAACTATCCATATTTTTAATTTAAAATAATAATAAATTTTTAGCGTTCTTGATGTGATATCATAGTAATATATGTTCTTTTTTATGTCATAAAAGTCACACACTGTGCAAACAAAGCCGTTCAAACCCAAGTCTATTAAGGAGAATAACATTCTCATTTCCACTAAGATCATTCTTTGAGTTTAAACTTATTTTTTTTTAATTTAATATTTAATAATTATATATATTTCTTTTATCGAAATTATTATTCTTTTTGACAAATCTTAAATCTAATCTTAATCCTACCTAAAGGGGAGGGGAAGGGGGACTCTAGGGGAGGAAGGAGAGTGTTCCTAGTGAGTCTAGAACTCATGACTTAAGAGAGTATAAGAGAACAATGATGAACAGTTTGATTAACCGGCCAAATGTGTTTGCTCTCGAATTTATTATTCTTACTCACTTAAACATAGACAACTTAACATGTGTTGGTATTTAAAGTATAGTATTATACATTATTATAAATTAATTTTTTATGTGATATAAATTATATAATATATAAAAACAATGTAACATAATCTATTACAAACTTGTGAAATTGAATGGGCTAGGCATAAAATTTAATGATAGAACTTGATTCCAACCCATATTTTAAAAAGATTTCATATTTTTATCATACTCATTTCCGGGTCTAATATCTTTACTTAGATATTTTCAAATTTCGGATAATTTTTTTTTGGTATTATAATTCAATTATAAAATAATATCATAGTTCAATTCTAAATTTAAATAAATTTATACACATACAAATTATACTACACAAACTCGAGTAGCCTAGGACTTGGAGAAACAACATCAAACAAATAAGAATGGACCATTATTCTTGCGCAGTCCGACTTATCCACATCGCAAACCCAAGGCGACACCGGCCTCATGGAACACGTGTGGGTGTAAGTAATTAATTCTCCATTTCATGTTCCACAATTTGGCAATTTCAATAAGAATGCACAAGTGACAGTGACCTCGCTTTCCCGCACTTTTGTCACTAAAAATATAACATTTTCCACGCGTCACGTTCGATCAAGTCGAGTCAAATTTTTTTATATTAATCGAGTTTATGAGTTATATTTTAATATTAAAATTTTATTTTTTTTTTCAATTTGAGTTCGAGTCTAGTTTTAAAGTTTTTGTATAAATTTAATTATAATTATTTATAATATTATAGTATATATTGATTTTAATTTAAACGACTTTCTATATCCATATATAATACACATATATTTCTTCACATTTTTACATGTGGTATATATATATCATGCAAAATTGAGGGATTAAACTAGAACTTGAAAATTAATTTACTAATTATTAAAAACTTTACAACTTAAACTTTATTTAAATTTTTCAAGTCGAGTAGAGGAATCAAAACACGTCTAATTTTTTGTATTGAGTCAAATCGAGTTAGATGCAAAAAGAATTCACGAGTCGCACAATTGAATCATTTTGTTATTAAACGTGGGATCTTTTTACCTCTTATTTAAATACATGTGACTTGTGTGAATTTTGAGAGAAAAATGATAATAATTGTTTTGTTTTAAAATTTTGCATATTCATCAATATTTTTTTAATTTTATCTTTTAAAAAGTATATTTAAATTTAAATATATCAAACGCAAAATTAAAAATGTCACCTATTTTTTAATTATAGTTATGATGACGATCAATACATCAATTCAAATAATTATAATTACTATTCAAATAATAATTATTACAATTAAAATCAATTAATATACAGTGGGTTTGGTTTTTTCTTTTTTGAAAGAATTCTATTTATATATATTTTCTTTTTTTAACCCTAATATACTTTCTCCCTATTAAGCACCAGAGTTCTTTCATTCATATTTTGTTTAGTCGACGGTGGCACTGATTTTAATGTTTGTCGATCGTCGATTTTTTAGTTTTTAATAAAAATTATTGTCTTATGACACATTTTTTTCTGCTTTTGTGACACGTTTATCTATGTCTTTTGGCATGTTGTTCGTCTTCTTTCTCAGTCGTTTTACCATTCTTTTTATTTTATGTTTTCTCATGGTTGGATTTGACGACGTCACGACTGATTAAGATGGTGCTTGTAACTTAGGCCTGTAACGAACCGAATGAACACGAACGAGAGTATGTTCATGTTCGTTCGTTTAATTTTAACCGAACAAATAAACGAACATGAACAACTAAATAAATATAATTTATTGTTCATGTTCGTTCGTTAAGGAATGTAGCTTATTCGTATTCGTTCGTTGAAATAATGAACGAATGTAAACGAACACAAACAAAAAAAATATAAATAGATATATGTGAATTAATTTAGGCCCGTTCGGGAGAGCTTTTGCCCTCTAAAAAGTGCTTCTAGGCAGAGAAGCATTGCCAAACGGCATTATTTTTTGTTAAAGAATCACGTTCGAGTAGTAATTATTAACCCAAACCAAGAAGTTAGATTTTTAGTGCTTTTTCGGTGGAGAATCCCGTTTGAAAGGGAAATTCTATTTTTACCTTGAAGATACTACTTGAAAGGTTTCTCAATCTCATTTTTTCTTCGTAGATTCAAGTGGGTTGCTCAATTAGAAGGTTCGTTCTTTCATTCTTCTGATTTGATCATGTATCTGTGTCGTGTTTTAATTTTCTTGGGCGTAGCTTTGGGTTTCTGCTGAAATTCTGAGTTGTTTCATAATCTCTTAAATATTTGTTGTTCAATTCTTGCTTCTTTAAGTAAATCATAATACGGCTATTTCTTAATTTTTATTTATTTGTTGACTTATGAGCTGTTGGAGATGTCTTTTAAGTTTTATCCATAAATCATAGCCTCAAAAGTGGTTTCTGTAATTTTTTTTTTTTGATAACTTACTATATAATCCTTTGATCTTAGAGAAAAAGTTGGAGGGGATCTTGGATTTTACTCTTGAGATGGAATCAAATATTTCAGTTGAGATGTCTTGTTTAATTACTGTTACTTGGATCAACAGCTTGATGGGGCAAGGGTGAGTATAGGGATGGATGATTCTGCAAATCAATATCTTTGGCAAGGATGATATAAAGCCTAAGAGAAAAGGGTGTAAGAGTTTAGAAGCATTTTCTTGTACAATCGATGTATGTTAGGATCTTTCTTTGACTAAGTTCGGGTCTTGGTCTAAACTGTTTGAAGGGTTTTATGCTGGTGTTGTTGCCAATAAGCAAATGGTTTTGTTTCTTAGGGACATGAAGAAAGAAGCTCGTAAGAAAACTGGTGCAACTCATGTTCCTTCTAGTGGCATTTTGGTGACTAAGAAAGAGCATGTTTTCGACAAGAAGGTATTCGCTACCAAGGCACAGTTTTGCGACAATGGTCGGATTTTTAATCTGATAATTGAAAGTGACGCTTTTGGTGTGAGTGATCCATGCCGTGTAATTTTGTGTGGATTGAAAGGCTTTGGTGTAAGTGAAGTGGCTGCAGTGGAAGTTCAGAGGGAACCATACCATTTTGGTCGATTGGATGGCGTACAAGTTTTTTTTTTTTTGATGTGCACATCAGAAGAAAAGTTGTGATTTAGCAAAAACATTCCCAGTCTGAGTTCCTTGCAATGCGCAAAGATTTAAGATTCAAAGTCCCAGAATCCTTGCTTTTCCCTAATTTTGTATGCTTGGAAGAACTAATAGGGAGAAAGATAGCAAATGCTTTTATACTCTGGAATGCTAACAAAAGCTTTTAGTGAGTGGGGATTTTTATCTACTCTTTGATTTAAGTACAACTGATTCATTTAAAAGTTGGCTTATTTGTATTTATGTTCATCTTCAGTTTTTTAACCTCGAGTTAACTCAACTTGAACGATTAATATATGAGAGACAACTTTTTTGTTCATACACGATTGTACATTGTATTATTTTTAATAACATATTTTGTATATTTATTGTTGTTTATACTTCAAGATGAATGCATATGTAATTTTGTCATATTTTTAAATATTTGAATATATATGATAAATAATATTTTTTAAAAAATATTTCATATATAAAAAATATTAATAATGAGTTATCATAGAATTTTTTTATTTTTATTATTGTTAGTTGATATATTCCATATATCACAATATTATTCATTTTAAATTAATATACTAATCTTTAAAATAGATATTTTATCCTTTTAAAAGTAATTCTTCACAACAATCTCAAAGAGCTAAATTGTAAAATAAACTTTTCCACAACACTTTTCAAAATCACTTTTCTACAGTACTTTTTAAAAGCATTGCCAAACTGGCCCTTAAACGAATATAAACGACCGGACATATATGAATAAATTTATTTTTTAAAAAACATAATACTTTTGTTATGAACAATAATAAATATAAATGGATACATGTGAATAAATTTAAACGAACATAAACGAACGTTTACGAACGTAAATGAACGAACGAGCCATTTGTTCATGTTCGTTCATCTAACTAACGAACAGGAAATCTTGTTCATGTTCGTTTGTTTAATAAATAAATGAACATGAACGAACTTCCCGCCAAACAGTTCACGAACGGTTTGTTGAACATTCAATTCGTTTATACGTATGCTTATTTGTAATCCTGGTGATTTCCTTGTTTTGGACACTTCGAATTGAATTTGATACGCGGTTTGCATTTGTGGATAGTTTCTCACGACGCTCGGCTCTGATTTGCGGTTCTCGGTAGTCTTTCAATAGCTTAATTCCTTTTTGTGGTTCGTTTGCCGATACAGTCAGATTTGTTCGTATCTATTTTTCGTTCGAGCCTTTTGGTTGGGTTTTTAACATTTCCCATGTATGGTTCTTGTATGATCTAAAGTGGCTAGTTTCTTGTGTTAGGAAAATGTCCTAATTATGTATTTAGTTTACGATAATAGTTATAAACTCTTATTGCAATTTTAGATATTTTCTCTTTTTAATAAGACTAGCGACTTCTATTCAAATATATATATTGGGATTCAAACCTTCACATACAAGATTTTAAAGTTTATTTTTTGCCAATTTTTTGAACATACAATTTAATATAATATCTATGCTACCCCAAACTCTTTTAGCAGGTTGAAACCTTCGTTGACTTGATTTTTAAGCAGGTTAGGGAGATAGTTAAATTGAAGATTAGGGGTAAAGTAAAACATAGTCGGCAGATGAAACATAATAGCATTTGTTCATATTAGGATTTACTTGTATAGGTGTTTTGACTGAGCTGTAAATAATCATAGTATATCTCTGTGCATGAAACAGTTCACAATTCATTTTAAAAATATTAAACGTTTAAAAGAAAATATCTAGATTTCTTTACTCATAAATCGAAAGATATTGAACGTTTAATCATGTTAGAATGTATGTTCTCCTCCATATTATAATTATATCGATAAAATACGAACTGGACTAAACTCAAGATCAGTTCACAATGTTAAAACATCATTGTATTATACAATATTTTTAATCAATAGTGTGTTATTTAATTAGATTATCTAATAAAATTAGCAGTTTTTTTTCAATCATTAAAAAGTGATAACTTTATATCTGCTTAAATGCAAATATTTTTTTAATTTGCTTTAAAAAATACAAAAAAGAATTAAAATATATTCCTCATTATAATACAGGGACAATAAGTTTATCGTACCATATACGAGGTTACTTGGGCCAAGTAGTATACAACGAAATCAGGGACAGGGATCCTCTCCCTCTTATTACCGTTCGTTCTTATGTACATTTCAAACAAAGTCCATCCCCTCCCTCTACGTGTCCACATTTTAATCTTCAACTTCAAGCCAACGCCCCAAATCCAACGCTCCTAAATTCATCGGCAAACTTGCTTCTCTAAATTTTCAACGGTCTTGTTTTTCCAGCAGCAATAATAAGATTACGGGTACATATCATCACTCAACTATCTTCTCACTCTTATTTTGGTCACTTAACTTTTAAACTTTTCAATTTACTAACTAAACTTTTGAATTGCTGCTATTTTGGTCACTATCAATTGTTTTATTATTATTATTTTTTTATTTTTTAGCATTATTATTATTATTTAATATAAAATAATATAAAATATAAAATTAAATTCAGCTATTCGCCGTCGTTAGTCGCCACTGTCGACGGTCATAGATAGTGGCCGTTCAGTCTTAAATTTCACTGCTCGTTTAGTCTCGGCCCCCTAAGTCCAAATTCGACCTCTATTTTATCGGAAAGTGCTCCAAAATCTATGAAAAAAAGATCAAAAAGTTAAGAAACTAAAAAGTTTCAAACGAGATTTGCGGGTTTCGGGATATTTTCCGGTGAAACAAACACCAGATTCGAACTCAGCGTGTCAAAATGTGTCAACTAGTGTAGTTTGGGATCAAGCAGTCGTCGATTTTGAGACCAACAGGGTGGTCGACAGTGGTGGTGATTTTTTTTCATATTTTTAAATTTAATAATAATAAAATATGATTATATTATTTATTTTAAATTATTTTTATATTTAATAATATTAAAAAATTTGAAAATAATAATAAAATATTTTAAAGTGACCAAAATAAGAACAATCCAAAAATTCAGTTAATAAATTAAAAAGTATAGAAGTTGAGTGACTAAAATAGGAGTGAAAAAATAGTTGAGTGATGAATGATGTATTTTACTTTAAAATTATTATCCTATACACATGTTGGAAAACAAAATTTTGGTTATTAAAGGGTCTAGGGTTAAGGTTTAGAAATTAGGGTTTACTTTAGAATTTTTAATAATAATAGTAGTAATAATTTGTTTTTAAAGAAAATTGAAAAAATCATAAACCTGAGCAAAATGCATAAGAATATGCCGTTATTATGTTCGTCTTAGACAGTCTTAGATGCCATAGTTTCTCTCTCATTTTTTGAACAAATTCTTCAAAAACATTATATATATATATATATACCCCTTTCCCATAGCTTTCCCCTCTTACTGTTCCCACGTTCACTCTCTCTCTATTCAGGTATTCTCTCTCTCTTGAATTTTTATTTTTGTTGTTTTCCGATTCGTTAGTGTTTAAATCGTTTCATGTTTTCTGATTATTTGTGTAACGTTTCATTAGGATTGATATTGATATTATTTTTAATGATTTATTAATAATGCGATTTTATTTTGCGTCCGTTATGGGGTTTTAGCTTTTATTTTTTAAGAAGAAGAAAATTTGAACTAAAACCCTATTCGTTTGTTCGATTTTGGAAGGAAATGGTTAGGAAAGTACATGTTTTGTTGTTGTTTGTTTATATCTGTCCGTACGGTTTGACTTGTATATTAATGTGGCTTTTGAATCATTGAGTTATGGGCATTGTTAGCTTGATGGAAATGGTTAACTTGATTTTATTGGATTATTGATTACTTTGGGATCTTATATTGCCGATAAGAATAGAATGGTGTGTTGGTTTTATTACCTGTTCTAATATAGAAATTACTAAATTTTATTGTCTTCGATTAAGTTGAAGGCTTTCCAGTATTGTTATCTGTACCTCGGAGCTGGCCTTGTGGTGATTTTTGACTTTTCGTGCAGGTGAAGTGTGGGGGTGATTCGTCAGGATTATTACCTACCCTCGAAATGGAGAGGGTTCGAATGATCCTAAGTGATACATACCCTTATCCTCATGAACACTCACGCCATGCTATAATTGCTGTAGTTGTGGGGTGTCTGTTCTTTATCTCTTCAGATAACATACATACCTTGATAGAAAAGTTGGATAATAATATCAAATGGTGGTCTATGTATGCTTGTCTTCTTGGATTCTTTTATTTCTTTTCATCTCCATTTATAGGGAAGACTATCCAACCAAGCTATTCAAATTTCAGTCGATGGTAAGTGTTTTAATCTGATGCCTTTATTTATCATACGGTGGACTCCCTTGAAATAAATGCATTCAAATAACTATGAACTATCAGTATAAGTAGGAAACTAAGAACGTTCCACAACTTATTCCTGAATTATAACTTAAACCTGCAGGTACATAGTGTGGATTTTAATTGCTTCCGTTTATCATCTTCCTAGTTTCCTTTCAATGGGAGTGGATATGAGGATGAACTTATCTTTGTTTCTGTCAATATATATCTCTTCTGTTCTCTTTCTTCTTTTCTTCCACATTGTGTTCCTTGGCCTGTGGTATCTTGGTCTCATTTCTCATCTGGCTGGAAGAAGGCCAGAAATCTTGACCATTCTCCAGAATTGTGCTGTAAGTGTTGAAGATGAAACTGATGATTTCTTCTTACACTGCAGCTTTTAGCTTTTCTGTTGATGCTGGTCCTTATTGGTATTATTTTCGTTTCTCAACCTTTGTAGGTTATTAGTGTAGCCTGCTGTGTATTCTATAGTCATTGTGGCAACCGTGCTATGCTAGGGCAGAGACCTTTTGATCGAAAAGCTTCGAATTGGTTTTCCTTTTGGAAAGAGAGAAAAACATGGCTTGCTAAACTTCTTCACATGAATGAGTTGAAAGACCAGGTTTGCTCATCTTGGTTTGCTCCAGTTGGCTCTGCAACTGATTATCCACTTTTGTCAAAGTGGGTCATTTATGGTGAGGTAAAGCTCTGATCCATCATAAGGTTTTATATCATTACATCATTCTATGAGAACCTTTTTGGTGTTTTTCTTGATTTTAATCCTTACTGCTAGTCTCTCTTGATATCTCATTGGCAGTTAGCTTGCAATGGTTCATGTCCGGGTTCCTCAGATGAAATTTCTCCCATATACTCATTATGGGCTACATTTATCGGCCTTTACATTGCCAATTATGTAGTGGAAAGATCAACCGGGTGAGATGTAATCTTTAGCTTGTTTTGAAATGTTTGTAATATATCTGTCTGTTACGTGTTTGAATGTGAACTGTACCATACCTTGCATTCACTGTCTGGAATCTAGATTGATTATATTCTAGCAGCTAGGTTCACTTATATCCAGTTTTCAGTTTGCTATATATTCTTGTGATGCGGTTCATTTTCATTGCAGTGGCATTTTACATGCATGAGTATTTTGTGGATACCATTTCCTAGTTTCTTGATTATCTATCTTGTAGATGACTCTTTAGTCTTTATCAGTTTCTGGGTCTAAGATTTGTTTCTTTTATGGAATTGAGCTACTCCTAAATACCTTGGTTGATACACTTTATCTTATTCTTTTTGCTTCACCTTTTATGTCAAGTTCAGGTGGGCTCTTACTCACCCTTTGCCTGTTGAAGAATATGAGAAGCTGAAAAAGAATCAAATGAAACCAGATTTCTTGGATATGGTTCCTTGGTATTCAGGGTAAATGTTTGTTATTTATTTTTCATTTACCCTTTTCTTATCACTTCTTTTCCATACCGTGAGGTGGGAGCAAAAATATTTTAGCATTCTTATCCCCAAATTTTGCAGAACCTCAGCCGACTTGTTCAATACTGTTTTTGACCTCCTGGTATCTGTAACCCTGTTTGTTGGCCGGTTTGACATGCGCATGATGCAAGTATAGTTCTAAATTTTGATTTTATATGCGTTTAGTATAGTTTTCTTTTTGTATTATTAGGCCAAAAGTCCTAATATATTTACTATTAAGGATTGACTTTCTATCACTTCCTTTCTGTATTTGTCAGGCTGCAATGAGCAGGGTTCACGAAGGAGCTCATGAACATGATCTTTTTTACGATCATTTGAGTGAAAAAGAAGATCTATGGTTTGATTTCATGGCTGATACTGGTGATGGCGGAAACTCATCATATGCTGTGGCTCGGCTGCTTGCTCAACCTTCGCTTCAGCTTACTCGAGATGATTCTGTACTTACACTGCCACGTGGGGAGCTGCTACTTATTGGAGGAGATCTTGCGTAAGTTGCTGCAATGTCTTGCATACAATTTATAGTTGACTTGATAAAATCAAATTTTAACATTGATGGTTAATTATTCATGAAGCTAGATCTTTGAACGTTTGATTGATGATTTAGCTGTAAAGTGTATTGATAGTTTATACTCATAACATGTGTATTTTTAGGTATCCTAATCCATCAGGATTTACTTATGAAAGGCGCTTCTTTTGTCCTTTTGAATATGCTCTTCAACCTCCAGCATGGTACAAACCAAATCACATAGCTGTAGACAAGCCTGAGTTACCCGAAGGGATACCTGAACTCAAGGAATACAATGGACCTCAGTGTTTTCTCATTCCTGGAAATCATGGTAGGCCTTACTTTCTTAGCCTGAATTTAATCTTGAGTGATCTGATTTTCTTTTTTAGTTGGAAGCAATTTTATACCCGATCTTATTATATATTGCTGTAATTTTCTCATGGTCTGAACACTATCACATTTTTCCTTGGAAGAACTAGAACAGTAGAAGCTTATTTTTGTTACAAAGAAGTCTTATACTAGTATTGCAATTTAGAAGCTCCTCCATGTCTAATGGAATTATGCTTTAACTTTACAGATTGGTTTGATGGACTTAATACTTTTATGAGGTATATATGCCATAAGAGCTGGTTGGGTGGGTGGTTTATGCCTCAAAAGAAGAGTTATTTTGCTTTGCAGCTCCCAAAAAGGTGGTGGGTATTTGGTCTTGATTTATCACTCCATTCTGACATTGATGTGTACCAGTTCAAGTTCTTTTCTGAATTAGTAAAGAACAAGGTAATATTTACTCCTAAGTTATGTCCTCCTCTGTTATGTTTGCTTCTAATGTCACATTTTAAATTTTCTACGATGAGCAAATGCAACTAATTGAAGGAGGGGATATATTTGAAACATATTGGAAAACTGCTTTTCTTTTTTTTTTTGACGTCATATGAATTGTCTTGCCTTAATGTGTTCCAGAGACGTTGCAATAATACTGGTATTCGTTTCCTGAGTCATCTATGCTGCATTTGATGCTCAAGGCGTACTGGCTTTGATTCACATAACGTTGTAATTCATATAGTATGCGGTGAATAGATAACAGATTTTGATTTCTCAACACGGTGCATACCTTAAGAAGTATGCTCACTTTGAATGTTCACCGTTATATGTATGCACTTAGTTGTGGAAGAAGCTTTTGTGATAGCGTATATTTATGTTTTCAAATCTGATGCTATCTAATTCATATTACAGTTAATAACCAAGTTATTGGACAATAGTATTGACTGTTGCTAGGTTTAGCTTTATCTGCTAAATGTTTTGCTGGTTGAGAATAATTTCATCTCCACCATCTTCCTTTTCAGCTTGGAGAAAATGATTCTGTGATCATTATGACCCATGAACCACACTGGCTTCTTGATTGGTACTGGAATGGTGCTTCTGGTGAGAATGTCTCTCACCTGATACTAGACTACTTAAAAGGAAGGTGTAAACTTCGAATTGCCGGAGACCTACATCATTATATGCGCCATTCATGTGTTCCATCAGAAGGCCCAGTTCATGTGCAGCATCTTCTTGTAAATGGGTGTGGAGGGGCATTTTTACACCCCACTCACGTGTTTAGTAATTTTAGCAAATTTTATTGGAAAACATACGAGTGTAAAGCAGCTTATCCTTGTTTTGATGATTCAAGCAGGGTACTCTTCCTTTCTTTACCATTTCGTATATTTCATTTGCCTTGTTTCCTTTGAGTTCTCATTCCTCTTGGGGTTGTGATGTAGATTGCATTGGGAAATATCTTGAAGTTTCGGAAGAAGAACTGGCAGTTTGATTTCATTGGTGGCATTATATACTTTATATTGGTTTTCTCTACGTTTCCACAGGTAAATTTATTTTAAAACTCTTTGAGTTTGGTTACATTTAACTTTGATTATTCTAACTTCAGCTTTCATCGGACCTAAAATGACCTGATTATTAGGATCCCATCCTTCACTGACTCTCGCACTCTCTCTATTTGTTTACTAATTTATTTATTTATCATTACAAATTTGGGTAACAGGGATAGGGTTACCAGGGCCTTAACCTTATTCTTTGGTGCCAACATACAATAACCTTGCCACTCCAATTGTGGCTTTGTCGGCCTTTGACTCTATGCAATATGATATGATATCGTTTTACTCTGTCGGGTAGGATAACTCTGATACTGAAGTGACTGATTCTTTTCGTGCCTTTTCTTAGTGTAAGCTTGATCACATATTGCAAGATGATTCTTTTTCGGGTCATTTGAGGAGTTTCTTTGGCACAGTATGGAGTGCTTTTGTATATGTGCTGGAACATTCTTCTGTATCATTGGTTGGTTTGCTTATGTTGCTGGTTGCAGCAATTGCATTTGTTCCTTCCAAATTAGCACGGAAGAAACGTGCAATAATTGGAATTCTTCATGTGTCTGCACATCTCACCGCGGCCCTTATTCTTATGCTGCTCTTGGAAATAGGTCTGGAGACGTGTATACGGCATAAATTATTAGCAACTTCGGGTGGGTTACATTCAAGTTATCTTGTGTATTAGTAAGATTGTTAACATTGTTGCTGTGATAACCTCAACATTAATGCCTTACATTATAATCTGCTCCAAGCAATTTAAAGTTGTTATAACCTCCATAAATAGAGGATTTTCGAAACTACTATTTTCTTGTTAATTTTAGAACGAGATTCAAAATTTTCAATATATCAACACCAGTATTAGCTTTTTATTTTCATGCAGTATCTATATTTTTGAATCTGTACGTACTAGTTTTATTATTTTTTGAGTAAGACAATTTAAACGACTGAGCAAAAGTGATACAAATAGAAGTAATTCTTGATACTTTACTTATGGGCATAATTGGGTCGTTTTGGTGGAAATTAATGATGGTTAATTACTGTGTTCAGGTTATCACTCTTTGTACCAGTGGTACCAATCAGTGGAAATTGAGCATTTTCCAGATCCTACTGGTCTTCGATCTCGTATTGAGCAATGGACATTTGGCCTCTATCCAGCATGCATCAAGTATCTCATGTCTGCATTTGATGTTCCAGAGGTAAGAAACCTGTCCTTGTTGGGGAGATACGGTACCTTATTGTATTGATGGAGGAAATGTTGCCAGGTTATGGCTGTCACTCGGAGCAATATCTGCGAGAATGGAATACAGTCACTATCCCGTGGAGGTGCTGTCATATATTATGCTTCAGTCTTCCTGTACTTCTGGGTTTTCTCCACCCCTGTGGGTTCATTGGTGTTTGGAAGCTACTTATATATTTGCATTAACTGGCTTCACGTACACTTTGATGAGGCCTTCTCGTCTCTTCGAATTGCTAACTATAAGTCATTCACTCGATTTCACATCAACCGTGATGGTGATCTTGAAGTTTTCACTCTTGCAGTCGATAAGGTGAGAAACCAGTTTTTATTCACTTGCTGCTGTCTTTTTCTTTAGGCTTCTCTTTGTGTTTTGCATTTATTGGTTTTCCTTTAGCTTAGCTCATACATACCTTTCTGTCATTGAATCTCTTGATTTTAAACTCATGACTTGAGGAAGAAAGAACATTCCCATAGATTTAGAACGGAGCCAGTATACTAGGTCACCGGACTAAACGTGTTATTAGATTTTTATCCATGTTGTTGATGTTGGTAAAGCGAATTGTTAATCAAATGGTGTGCCCGTTGACATGGATTATTCGCCTTCACATGAAGAGGTTTTCTTCCTTTTTAGACAAACACTGATCCATTAGACATGCAGGTTCCCAAGGAATGGAAGTTAGATCCTGACTGGGATGTGGAGGCTAAACAGCAACAACAGTCAAGCTATCGGAGAAAATATCCTAGCAAGTGGTGTGCATCTGCCAGCCAGCAGGATCCGGTGAACACTGTAAGGATTGTTGACCAATTTGTTATTAGACAAACCGAGAAACCCGATTTTGTAACAAGTAATGGTTCAGTTGGTCACTGAACATGATTGTAACATCATTTCAATTCTTACATTTAGGGAATCAATGTAGGGGAAAAAAGTGAAAAAAAAAAGAGAAGAAGAAAGGCGATCTACAAGAATCTGATCTTTGCTTCATTTCTTATATCACATCCCATCTGGTCATAATGGCATTAGGTACAGCATCATGTGTACTGCTGCTTGAGTTCTTGATTCAAAAGGCTCAGTATTAGAGGGAAGATAGTGGTTTAATTAGGGATATATTTCTGGTATTTTTTTCCCACAAAGAATAAGAGTATGACCTGAGCTTGTTTGATCACACAAGAAGATATGCGAGAAAAGAGTAGAATTATTTGTTTCAGAAAGGAGACAGGGAAGGTGATAATAATCGGATGCGATTGGTTCGAGAAATGTAAAATTATTTTTGAGAATATAATTATAGGAGGATAAGATTACTCGGTATGTTATATTACACTGTTTGGTTTTGTTTTATTGGGGGAATACAAAATATTATTGTTTTTTGGATAAAAAATACAAAATATTAAAGAATAACAACATTGTTATTAATTTCTTTTTATTAATATCATATTATATTTATGTCAGCATCTGAAAGTATCATATCAAACAATGAGAAATGTTATAATTATTCTTCACAAATTATAAGAATCATAACATAAGAATATTTTCTTATTTTTTTACTGGTCTGTTGTGTACGTCGATAAGAAAAAAGAAAGAAGATTTAGCTATACCTAAAACAACTCAGTGGAAAATATTGTCCATCTTACTTGGTAGATGAAAATAATACATATATTTTTTAAGCTCAGTACATGGTGCTTGAGACAATGCAAAATCATGGTTAAAATGCCTTGAGGTTACATTCCTCGTTTTGTGAAGAAATTGCACCTTCATCACTTCTTTTTAAAGAAATCTTTAGACGTTTCAGGTTAAACTTCCGTCTAGAGAGCTCTCAAACCCTAGCCGCGGTGCTTAGTATCTTCATCTTTTCCCTTTTTCTTGTAATCTTTTTGTGGCCGGTGGCAACATTAGCTTTAGTGCTGGTTGTCGACCACTGGTAATCTTTTATTTGTTCTTTAATTTTTTTTAGTTTTTGAATTTAATAATTCTGTCCTTGTGATACGTTTTTTTTTCTACCTTTTGGTATGTATCTTCTGCTTTTTGGCATGCCTTTATTCTCTTAATCGGTCGTTTGACCGTTTCTTTTCTTTTGACTTTCTATTTGGCTTGGATTTGACGTCTCAACGACTGATCAAGATGGCACTATTATAACTATCATGTTGATCTTCCTGTTTTGGACCCTCGAATTAGATTTGGATAAGAGCTCACAATCACCACTTTCAGGGACAAAGCTAGAATTTAGGGATGAGGGGGGCAAAACATAAGTTTTAAAAAGTAGGGGGCAAATTCACAATTATACCATTTTTTAAAAAAAATATAAAGGACCAAAGGGTAAAAAAAATTTCCCCCAGTCAGGAGGGCCCAGGAGCTTAATTGCTCCGTCTCTGACCACTTTTATTCACTATTGAGTTGTGGTAATGACTGTATTGTCAACGCGCTTTATCATTGTAATATGCATTTTTTAATGTTGTTTGTTGTTGGTTTTACCTTTCATCGTTGAGCTTTGGTGATACTTATGATCTAGAGACGTTAATTTTCGTATTTTTAAGAATATGTCATGATCAAGTTTGTTTATCTGAGTTATAAACTCTCATTGTATTTTTAAATTTAACCTCTTTTAATAAAGCTAGTGTACTTATATTTACAAAAAAAAAATAGACGTTTCTTTAAGTGATTTTAAAACGGACATGATTGACTAAACTATAAAAGAAAAAGGATAAAATGGTAAATAAAATTATTAAATAAATAAATAATTATGTGGTTACATCTTATAGTATATCTTTTTTTAAGTTAAGAAAGAGGCCAATGACCATTACATCAACCATACACTATACGTAAATAAAGAGTGTCATGCACATCTCTATGCAAACAATCACTTGAAAAATCGAAGCAAATTCAAAGAGGGGCAGAGAGCCATCTGTGGAGTTTGTAGCTTTGATAAGGCCATCAACAACCATATTTGCTTCTCAACGAACCTGATGAAATTCCACAATCCATGACTGTAACGACCCGAATTTTGAGTTAGTAAATCGAACCTTAGAGTCGGGTTTGGATCGTTAAGATTAAAGATTAAAAATTTAAAGAATTCATTTTTTAGAAGCTAAATTGAATGAAAATGAGGATTGGGGTGAGCAAGATTTCAGTTGTGGATCAAAAGTAAAAACAAGGGAAAAATAAAGGAGTTAGTTGGCAATTTTCTCATTGTTTTTGAAAGGCAGTAAATTTAAAATAAAGTGGATGGTAGGTGGGGATATGTTAAAGAGGATATTATTGGAGAGAGATAAACGGGAAAAGGAGAGAAAAATGAAGGGGGAGGTTTTGAACTTCGATTTGCCGCCGTTGGAATCGTCGTGGGCTATATCGTCATCACCATCATCTTCAGCTCATCGAGATGAGTCGACTGGTGGTCGCCCCGTTGTCACTGCCGTCGCCACTCGCCGGGGTAAGAAGAATGAAAAGATTTGAAGAAGCTCAAACATCGTGAATCACCGTCCACCGCCGCAAACCGAGGGCACTATTGGAGTCACTGACCGATGAATAGCAGATATAGAGCTCGCTGCCGCCGTCCTCCGCCTGTGCGTAGTCGTGCGCCAGCTGCACGATCGGGTCCATAGCTCTCTCATGCACCCGTGCCACACTAGAACCTGCTCTGTCAGGTGCACATGAGCTCGCCCACACCAGATAACACCTCGGCAGTGCACCATCCTACCATTTACGCGCCTCACAGGAGCATCTGGATGTTAACCTGCCATTGATCGTGTTGACCGGTGTTGACCAGCCGTTGACTTTTTTCGGGGACCCTACCCGGGGGTTTCTCGATGTTCTGAGTCTATTTTGCCAAATTTGAACTCGGTAAGATGTTTTTCTGCATTTGACCTTGTGAATTAGTTAGTAAATAAGAGAAACAAATATTTGTGGTATTCGTATTTTTATGAGGATTGTTCGAAATCGAATACCGAATCAAGATGAGCATTTTGAGGAGCTCGAACGATGATTTAGCGATATTTGCTTGAGGTTAGTACACCTCGAACTCTGAATGCTTCATGAGCATCATAAATATAATTGCCTTGCGTGTTAGTGGTTGCAAACTAGGTAGATGAGAAATAAGCATGTTTAAAGACCGATAATTATGAGACTGATATTTATGAGATGCAAGGTGGTGTTATGAATATGTTGAGACTCGTAGGGGCTTTAGGGACCATGTAAGGTCGTTTGGAGTACTTGTATAATTAATTGATGATTGGTTGATTGATTGATTGATAAATTGTGATGCATTGTATGCTAGTTTGAATGTTTTGACGTGATTTAATGGAAATTATGATCAATAAATAATACCTATAAATACTCAATTAAAGGATTATAAAGTCGGCAATTAATATTAATTGATTTAATGCATTAGTAAATAAATCCTAATATAAGATTTAGGAATCGAATAAAATATTGTAATGTTGTATTTCACAGAAATGGTACGAACCCATAAGTAGGGTATCGGTACGAGCTTTGGCCGTACTAATATGCGATTGGGGGTCGTATCGGTACGGATCGACCTATATCGATACTTGTAGAAATTTAAGATTCCAATAAGCAATGTCAGTATCGGTACGCATGTGAGTACCAATACCTAAGAGTACCGAACTGATACTCGTATTCAAGTACGGTACCCACTTAGCTGAATAATTTATAATGCCAATTAAGATGGAAATTGACGTGGAAGATTAATAAATTGATTTATGCCTTAATTAATAAGATAATGTGGATTAATAGAGATAAATAATGAGGATTATTAATGTACTATTCCATAATGTATTAACAACTTGATAAACTTAAACGGGTGGCTTGATAAATGATAGAAACCATAGAGTACGGTAATCAGGTCAATGATGTGTGCTGTGTGGACACTTGTTTGATTAAGTCACCTTTGGTTGTTGGGATCTGGATACCTAGAGAATGTGTTGCAACACCATGGTTAAAGATACTGAATAAAGGTTACCGATGCTGTGTGACCCGGGCCTTATTCAAAGATACTCGGGGGATTCTGAGTATGAATGTATGTTTCGATACTGTGTGACCCGGCCTCACCCAAGGTGTATGTTTCGATGATGTGTGACCCGACCTCACCCATAGAGAGTGTATGTTCCCGAGGTCGTGTGACATCGAACATCACTCAGAGTGTATGTTTTCGAGGCTGTGTGGCACTGTGCCTCACTCTAGGTTTATGGTATGACTTTGTGTGCTTTTGCTCGAATGATCTGGTGAGATCCCGAGTATGGTTAGGCCTTGTGTGCCATGTATGATGTTTTGTATGATGAGAGCATGTGTTTGGGCGACCAGCGGTAGCGTCACGTGTTTATGTATCTCTCATTATTGCTCGTACTAGCTTGTATGCTTATGTTTATGATTAGCATGAAGTATAGTAGAGTAAATGTGTACCACTGAGCTTTGTAAGCTCAACACTCGGAATCGTTTTTTTTTGTACGTAGGTTGATAGATTGATCGGGAGCTCGAGAAGCACAACTAATTTGGGATTCTAACATGCGGTGATTACTAGAGTACGATACTTGTATTTAGTGGGCTGTGTATTCATAGGACCTTGCGTGGTCGAGTCTGTAACTCTTATTTTGAAATTGTATTGATCAAGTCGAATGTTCAAATGTTTTAAATTAACTGGAGCTCATTTGTAACGATTTAATCATTTATCTATATTTTCAACTATTGGATTTAAATATTTTTAGAAAATATTTTCTTTGGGTTAAACCAAGTTGAGAAATTGTATGGTAGCAGGTTGGGCTTAAGGTTCAACGAGACGAACTATAGAGACTATTGACAAAATTGTCAAAACTTTCAACATGAGGTTGATGTTGATGCATAACAAAAAAAAATACAAGGGTGGAAAAATCTTTTGGATCGAATTTTCTAACATACATGCTAGAGGCTGAATGACTACGAAATGTCTTAGAGGATATTTCAGAATGGCCAAAGTCTATGCCCACAATATGTATATATTGTGATAACCAAAGAACATTTGATAGAGCTCAGAACGTAATGGTAAGTCGAGACACATGCGTCGTCCATATAATATCACTAGAAAAATGATCTCAACTAGAGTTATCTTTATTGATTTTGTAAGATCAAAAGATAACATTTTGGATCCGCTAACCAAAAGGTTTAATCGAGATCAAGTTGATAAAATATCGAAAGGATTCAGACTAAAGTCCATGAATTTGAAGGTGCTATGTAAAGGAAATCTCAAGCTAGTTGACTGGAGATCTCAAGATCTAGGTTCAACGGGACAACCTACTTGTATAGACCTTATGGAGCCATTATGGGGTTCTTACCCCAAGTCCATTCCTATGATGTAAACAATGACTAAAATGTGAAAAAAAAGTTAAGCAATGCTTTTAATGACTATTGTGTGTTTCGGTGAGCCGAACAACATAAGTCACCTATGTGCGAGTAAAGTGGAGTCGCTTCAAAGAGACTATTGGGACATAGTTGTCCAAGCTCTTGCAGAACCAGGAGATGTCTAAGGCTATATGAACATAACCATAAGAATCAAATTCTTGTTAGTGAGGTATTTGTGTGAGGACAGTTCAAGGATGTCACCTCTATTGGACAACTAGTAAGGTAAACATATTTTCACAAGGGAAGGTTCAAAGGGGGACGTCTACATATCCTATGCAAATATCGAAGGTAGAATCTATCACCACATCGAGTCAATGTTTCTGAACCATCAATTTTATTTATGTGGGGGAGTTTTGAAAAATTAATATATATTGGTTAAATAATATTGATGCTAAGTCATATCACTTGGTGAATAGACATGCTAATAATAAGTCATGTCATTTGGTGAATAGACTTATTAATTTTTGGTTTAAAGTTGCATCTATTCAATCATAAGTTATGAAATTTGTACATTACAAGGTTTAATCTTTTCATCAAATGGTTTAATTTTTTTATCCTTCTATATAAAGGAGATTTCCAAAACATTTTACACAACTCAAACAACAACGAAAACATTATTTACAATATCCAAAAATACATGCATGGAAAAAAATGTTTTTTTTGGTTATCGGTGATAGAGAAAGGCGAGATTGTGTTCGATTATTCACTGCAATTGTGCTACTGTTGTGAACGTTTGTTGTTGGATCCTGGAAGATAGACGTCTAACGTTACTTAAGCACAGAAGAGAGGACGAATCTGTTTTAAGAAAACTGTTTATACAGGTCTGAACAAATTTCTTCTGATTTTTAACTATGTCCGATTTTAGATTATATTTTTTAATTTATTGTTATTTATTTTTTACGGTATTCTATAATATTTGGATTATCACTGCACCATTTTTCTAACAAAAATAAAAGACTTATTAAAATAAAATAACACAGAAACTCAGATATAAATAAAAAAAGACAGAAGAAAAAACAATGGTTTTGATTTATTAGATGCCTTTAATTAAATTAATTGCAGGATAAGTTAAATTTTGATCATTACAGAAAATCCCAAACTAAAATTAGCTTTCAAATGTGAAAACACAGTGTAGGAATTATTTACACTCACAAATCGCAAACCTAACATTTTCCATGAAATTAAAAATTAATAAAGAAAGGTACAGACACCTTTGTTAATTGTTAGTAGGGTGTTCGACTCAAATGCTAATTTTGTCGACTTTGAGGTAAGAAAGATTATTAGAACACCGTTATTGCATACATATTTTCCGCATGCCCAAAATCTACATCATTCAATTCACGTTTTTTTTATGTTTGATCTCTGGTTGTTGGCTATGTTGATTCCTTGGTTGAGTAAACATTTGATTGAGTCGAGTCGAATTCAGTCAAAAAATTTTAAGTTTGTCTCGTTAACGAGTTTTATTTTATAACTCAAATTTTATTTGAATTTTTTTTTAGTCGAGTTTCTATTCAAATTTAATTATAAATATTTATAATGTTGTGATACTAATTGATTTCAATTTAAACGACTTTTTATAACCATATACGATATACATGTATATTTCTTCATGTTTTTCCATATGTGATATACACATATTATGTAAAGTTGAGGGACTCGACTCGAACTTAAAAACGATCAATTAATTACTAACAATTTTGAGTTATTCGAAGTTTCATTTTATAATTCAAACTTTATTTAATTTTTTTAAAATCTAGTCGAGTTTATAAAATTATGATTCGAGTCGAGTTTTGCCCGCTCTATTATTATTGGTAAATACATTTTTCTCATTTTACGCATTCATCCCTATCTTCTAATTTCAGTCAAAGTTTGTCTTTATAAGGGAAATCACCTAATTTCATAAGTTATCAAATGTCCAATTGGTTGAAGTTTAAAAATTCGTAATTAATGAATTAATTTCTCTCAAATTCAGCAAAAGTAAAAGAAAATTGCTAAAGTAGTAATTAAACAATCTTTCATTAATATTTATAATTTTATTTTTATAAAATTCACTTTATGTACTTGAAAATAGATGGGATTGAAGTAATAAGGATAGAAAACGTTAGGATGAGAATAAAAGATAATATATTTTTTGGTATAATTATTAATATTAAATTTATTGACTAATTAATTTAAATTAAATTTTACAGATACAGAGCATATAGTTATTTTATTACTGCCCTTGAAAAGGGTACAAAGTAATATTATTTCATTTCAAACTTTTGAAAAGCACAGTAAATAATAGTCCCATTATTCTTATTTGATTTGATTATGCCCCAAGCTATAGCAACGATTTCTTTTCACGTCGCCGTTTTTCTTCGGACAGTAGCTTTGCATACCTGCCAGCCAGTGCCGTGTTTATTAACTTGGATTAAAGAAATGCGTTAATTGAAAATAAATAAATAAATATTGGATTTATACCTTGTGAGGGCCTGAGCATTGGTTTCTAAGTCTCCTGCAGGCTCATAATTACCAGTCTCAAAGTTCACCCTTGAAACTGGTTTATTCAACAAATTTTCAGCCACTTTGGCCAGATTCTTCAGATTTTCTTCCGTTGAAACATCCACAGAGGAAAGCTCCCCTTTCAGCTTGTCATCCTGTAGTTGTTTCAGTTATATCAGGAATTTAATTATTGTAAATATAATTTGAAGCAAATTAAGATCTGTAAACCTGGATGCGGAGATAATTCTTCTCGGAACTTAAAGCTTTGAAAATGACGGAAATGTGGAAATCAGCCATATCCGCGCTGCCTTCACTAAACGCGTTGATTAATGGGGTGGAATTGCCGGAGATTAGCCAACCAATTACACCCCATCGGGCCGCTTGCTTTGCGGTGTATTTGTCTGTGAGTTTTTCTGAGCCTGTTCCTAAGGATAGCACCAAGAATCTGCTGTAATGATTTGCTGCTTCAATGCAAGAGAAATCGGCGTGGCCTTTGTTTATCTGTTTTGTCACTTCACCCATGGCAACTAAAGCCTGTGAAATTCAACAAGTGTTAGTCACAAAGCCGATACTCCGTGCTTCATGAATTATAGGTTAATAGTTTTGTTTCTTGTTACCGGATTATTAGCAGCGATCCCGCCGTCGATGAGGTCGAACTTCTTAACCTTTCCATCACTGTCCCTCGTTTCGAAATAATGGGCAGGAAGATAAGTTGGAGCCGCTGAAGTTCCAATGCAAATATCCGACAGCAAGGCATTCAGGTCTGGACATTTCTTCACCTAAAGAAGAAGGAATAAATCGGTATATCTTTCATAGTAAAAAAATAGTGGATGAAAACTTAATCTCAAGAGCAACCTCATAGCTGGAAAAGATGGTCGGCTGGAGTTGTTTGATATCGAAAGTTGGAATTACAACGTTAGTCAGTGTTTGATTCAGCCTTGTGTTTCCAAGTTTTTGCTTGAGAACTCCATGCAGATACTTGCCATCATATTTTGGTCCCATCACACTTCGAATCATATTCATAACACCGGAAAATGGAAGACGGTTTTGAGGGAAAATTCTAGGGCCATGCTCGAAGTAGAAAGCCTTGATGTCTTTGGCAGCAAATAAGGGTCGGTTTTTCTCGTCGGGAGCTGTTAACATGGTGGTGACGAGACCACCAGTGCTAGTTCCGGCGATCACATCAAAGTAATCAGCAATTCTTGCTTCCTCACCGTCCAGTTTCTGCAGAATAACCATGAAATTATAACATTAACACCCGTTTGATTGTATTAAAAAAAGCAAATATGGGAGCTGAGCTAGGTTTGATGATTACTTGTAACTCGGACTCTAAGAAGCTGAGAATGATTCCTGGAATAATTCCTCTAATCCCACCTCCATCAATGCTTAAAACAGTTATAAGATCTCCATGACATGGAGCGCGCCTAGGGTTTCCTGTACTTTTTTCCATAGTGAGAAGAAAAAAGAAATGTTTGAAGGCTTAATTTAAGTTCTGAATTAGGAAAATTAAGACTAAAAGACAAGTGTGTATGCACTAAAGACTTGGAAACCTCGAGTATTTATAGACCCTTACAAGTTACAAGCTCCAAGTTGGGTGGCAATTTCCACGTGAGATGGATAAACATGTTACCAAGTTCAGCGCGTTGGTTTTTTTTTTTTTTTACAAATCTTAATTTTAATCACTACTAGAAGAGAAAGGATGAGGGACTTTAGAAAAAATACTATTAATAAGTTTAAAATATATGACATAAAAAAATATTAAGAAACAAAGATGACCAGTTTAAAAGTTAATCGCTTTTGTTCTTTTGTTATAAAATATTATTTATATATTTCGTTGTCCAACTACCCATAAACTAATTAATTATTTCATTATCAGACGATTTAAACTTTTTATTTAGCAAAGATGAACCAGTTGGCATAACAAAAACATGAAAAATACAAGCAAAGAAAAAAAACTAAAAAAAAACTAAAAATACAGGGGAAGGAAAAGCAACAGAACAACATGCAGGGACAGAACCAAAATAATACAAGAAAGAAACAACAAAATATCGTAAAATATAGAGGAAAGTCGGGACACCAAGCCAACGAGAGGAGAGGAGAGGAGCCGAAGACAAAAAAACATGGCCAGCAAATCTTTGATCCACAGCTGCATGACGCTTCTGATGCTCAGCAGTGGAGTTTTGGACAGGGATGATAGAAAGATTGTACAAGCCAAAAAAAGAGCTTAAAAATAAAAATTTTAAGTTAAATAGTTGTAAATAAATTATAGAATTATATATATAATTATATGTATATCTATAACAATTATCTGAAATTTTATACATGCAAAACGAATGACACTTTTTAAGTGAAAATGTTTAATTTTTATATATTTATAAGTTAATTTTTTATTGCTCAAGTGAATAATATAATAATATTTTTTTTATTAAGATAATTAAAAAATTTATATTTATTACCGATTATAAATTAAGGGCTGTATTTTAAAAAGTGTTCATGCCCTAAAATCTTTGAACCCCCATGATGTTAGAAGAATGGAGACGATGCTGAGAAATGCAGAGGGAAGCCATCTGGGTCAATGCTTCAAGAGTCTGAGATCGTCGAAGATCGATGGACAAGAAATGACGGATCAGAGTCGGAGAGTCAAGCCAACGAACCTCCTCTATCAAGAAGGCGAAACATGACCCACCATCGAACGAAAACAAACACCTGCAACAAAACTCATTTCAAACACCACAAAAATTGAAAATTTTGAAAAAAAATCCCCTGCCGAACCAATAACAGGAGGACCCGAGCCTTTCTCCGAGACACCCCATTCAAAACCACTCGAAGGTCTAAGGGAGAGCAACGATCGACTCTAAAACCTCTTCATACGGAGGCGAGATTCACAAAAAGTCATAGCAAAGCAGGAAAAAGGAAGAGAAAATTGAAGAAAAGGGGCATGAGGGAAGAGAGGAAGCAAAATGAGGGGGTTTGGGGTGGTTACCGCTTCAAACAAGGGAAACAACGCTACCCAAAGACGACAAAGCAAAGAAAAACTTAGACAGCAGCGAGAGAGAGTTTTAGAGGGGTTCTTTTTTCGAACCACATACGGTTAGACATTATCAGACGATTTAAACAGTACTTAATTTTAATGATCAAACCAATCCATCGAGCGGTAACAGTAAAAAAATATTATAATCTTTAGATGATCTTAGTTCAAAGAGTTTGTCTGCACAATATATATACATATAGAGTTATGATTAATTTACATCGTGTAAAATTTAATTATTTTTAGATTATTTTTAAACAGTTGGATGATGGTAATAAATGGCTAAGATTATTTTCTTATTTTATTTTTCTAAATGATAATTTTCACATTTTTTACTACTAATCTCATCCATCCATTTACCTTCATCTAACGATCTAAACAAGTGTAAAACTTTCAAATTTTATATAGTGTAAGAAGATCATATCTCATATATATATATATTTGTAATTTAACTTTATAATTTAAAAATAAAAATTAAGGATCAACCCAATGTGTGATATCCTAGCAGCACGTTAGGCACGACAGGAGGACTTTTTTTATTGCCTTAAGTTCCTTGAAATTAACCTGCTGCCCACATGTATTTAATGTGTTTACATACAACATGAATTTTTCACGTGGCTTTTTACGAGAAAACACAAATGTCAAATTAAATGTTTTTATGTATTGTTATTTTTAAAAGATAATATGCGGTGAATTTTGATACGAAATTTAATATTTACAATTTTTATAAGATTTTTTTGTTATTATCAAGTGAAGGACCCTTTGATTTTAAATTTTGTTTATATCCAAATATTCTAAATAAAAATCAACAATCTCTAGAGTGATTAAAACTCTCAGTTGATACTTTCTTTTTTCTTCTTAAGTTGCGGGTTCGAAATTCATTAAGAATAAATTTTTCCTCTTCCTCTCCTTAGGTAGAAATTCTTAAAAAAATATTCTAAACAAAAAAATGACATTTAATTAGAATAATTAGCATGAGTGAAACATGTTCATTGACTCCATCTAGATTAATAAAATTACTAATATTAAATCTAATAACCAAAAACAATGAATCATAAGAGAGAATAAATAAAGATGCAACCACAGAGATAATGGAATTATTAAACTAACTAATATGTAATTTACGTTTTTTATTTGATTATATTCACTAAGATAATGAACCTAACAAGTGGTCCAGTGGAAAAATAGATAATGTCCATCCTAGGAGACTCGAGTTCAATTACTTTGTCTGCAAGGTGTGTGCATTATCAAAGAGTGAAAAATATCTATTAACATATACTACCTTCTAATCACCTTTAGACTATTAAAATATGAGTTCACTGTATTTTCCTATATGTGAAGGGAAAGAAGTTTGAACAATACAAACATTGTATCAAACTATATGCTAAAAAAATAGTATTTATTTTTCAAAAATTAAATTTAGGCACTAACCTCTCAAAAGATTAAATATTTTTTAATTAAAATATGAGTAAAACACTGATTGGACTTTTGAAAGGTCGAATGTAAAATTTAACTCATTTTTAAAAGAATACTTGATGCATAAATTGGTCCATATAGCGTATAACTTTTCTCACTTTAATCCTTAAAGTATATTTTAGTTTGGTCCTTAAAGTATATTTTATTAGTCGATTTGGTCTTTTTGTAACCGAATAAAAAATGGTTAGAAACTGACCCTTGTAGAATGTGTCACATAGCACTTCAAATCAAATGATAGAGGACCACATGGCATTAACCATTTACCGTATATATAATATAAGTTCACAATATATATAAAGCTTAATTCAGTTATAAAAATTTCAAAAAATAAAATTTTAAAAATTAAAAATTAGAAAAACATTTTTAAAATATCTAGTTATAATTCTAAAAAGGTTGAAAACTCAAAAAGATTTATAAAAATTGAAAAAAAAAGTTTATTTTTTTAAAAAAATTACATTTTCAAAAATAAATAAATAAATAAATATGCTAAAATATTGAACAATTCAAAAATCCAAAAATGAAAAATATGTATAATTTCTATAAAATAATCTGAATAATTAATAAGGCCAACATATTTTTTATTCAAGAAGGAATGCCAACATAAATTATACGAGTTAAAGAATAAATTTTTTTATGAAAAAAGATCATTATCCTGTACCTCGTTAAAAACCTCTATAAATTTAAATGGATAAAAATAGTACACAGAAAATAATTACAAGCAAATATATTATACCGACACTACACCAAAAACAACCACAAGACCAACAACCAAAACCCTCAAGGGCCATAACCAATACTAACCACCTACATTGGCATTCAACAAAGCACCAACCAACGACGGTGGCACAAGAAATAAACGAACATCAAACATCTCAGACCTGGCCAATTTCGCCTTATGATCTGCGACCTTATTGCCATCCTGGCGAGTATGACGGAACGAGATCGACCAATGGCGTGTGCAAATATCCAGAATATGCATGGCTATACCATGTGAACCTGTGCGCGTAGAATCCTGCTGCACAACTCTGATAGCATTCAAACTATTCGTTTCGACCATAATGTGCCTGAAACCCAAGTCCCATGCACATTTTAACCCAACTAAAATTTCTCATAGCTCAGCCTAGAGAGCGGAACATACACATATGAACTTCGAGAATCCAAGTAACCACGCCCCTGATTCATCCCGAATCACCCCACCAAAAGACGCGCGACCCCCCTGCACCTCTCGAGACCCATCAGTGTTGACTTTAATCCAACCAGGTTGAGGAGTCCAGGAAACTGCTGCTGGCTGCACTGAACAGACCGATGCAGATGTGTGCTGCGACTGCACATCTGGTAACGCTAGAGCATCTTGAACCGAGAGAGATTGAAGCCGGCAACTTTGCTCCAAAATCGACCCCCTATCCTCCAAAGGATTGTTGAACGCAACTGAATTTTGGAATAACCACAAGTTTCATAGAATATATATAGGGGTAGAATCCACTTACACTGTAAAACTCAACTAGTTTTACACCAATTCATGGTCATTAGATGGGTGAAATAGATGGATATATATATATGGTTAGGATCCACTTACACAGTGTAAAAGATTTTAAGTTTTACACTTTTTTTGGATTGTTGGATGGTGAAATGGATGGCTGAGATTAACTCCTTACTCTTTTTTCAAGTGATAATCTTCGCATATTCTACTGTTAACCTCAACCATCCGTTTTACTCATCCAACGATCCAAAAAACGTGTAAAACTTAAAAACTTTTACACTGTGTAACTAGATCCTATCCCATATATATATGGGATAAGATCCAGTTACACTATGTAAAACTCAATTAGTTTTACACTTTTTTGAACCATTGGATGAACGTAATAAATGACAGAGATTATTTTCCTTTTTTTTCTTGTGATAATCTTCACATTTTTTACTATTAATCTTATCCATCCATTTACCTTCATCTAATGGTCCAAAAAAGATATAAAATTTTCAAATTTTACATAGTATAAGAGGATCCTATCCCTATATATATAAGGCTTAAGGGGTCTTTTTGTCTTTGAAGTAAACCCAAATTAACAATGTTATTTCTATTTTTAATTGCATCAATTTTGTCTTCGAAGTAATTCAATTATATCGATTTTATCTTTTAATAGACGTTAATCGTTATGATGCTGGCGTGGAAGTTAATGATAATTACCATTTATACAGACTTTATTGCTAGCCATTTATGGCTAATAAGTCCCACTTGTGTATGAAATTGTAATTACCAAATGAATAAACAAGATTAATTTAACTTATTACTTAGTTTGCTTAAATAATAGTTAAATAAAGCTTTTGTTCCTCCCAATTTTTAAATTTAAAGGCTTGATAAATTTTTATCCTTGCCAATATTTGATACTAGTTTAATTTTGTCCCAACTTTTAAAACACTTTCATGTACCCATATAGCCAACTATGACATGGCATACATATCCATATCAAAACAACATTAAACACCAAGTTGTCCAACACTTTCATGCATTTATCAAATAAAGCATATTCTCATACCTAGTAAGTAATTTAATCAAACACCTTTTCAAGTGCAATAAACAAACATGATGACAAATGCCAAGCCCTATTCATAAAATCAAATATGGAAAGCACATAGAAATGCACTTGCCTAAACTCCAAGATACACAAAACACCAACATTTAAGCTTCAAAGCTTTACTCTACAACTTTCCCTTTCCCTTTCCCTTTCCCTTTCCCTTTATAGATTCCACCTTGCACCTCACTCTTGAAAGCTTCACGTACAACATAAATAACAAAGATCATTAAATTATCACATTAAGCTTCCTATCTATCAAAATAGAACATTATTCTCGTTAGGTGTTAGCAGAACTCGATACGACTCAAAAAATTTAAATTTTTCAATTTGACTTGATCGAGTCATAATTTTGTAAACTTAATTCGACTTTAAAAAAAATTAAATAAAGTTTCAGTTATAAAATGAGACGCGAATAACTTGAACTTTTAATAATTAGTGGATCGGTTTTCAAGTTTGAGTCGAGTTCTTCAACTTTGCCTGATATATGTATATTACATATGAAAAAATATGAAGATATATATATATATATATATATAATGTATATGGTTATACAAAGTCGTATAAATTGGACTAAATTAGTATCATAACATCATAAATACTTACAAATAAATTTGAACAGAAACATGGAGAACTCGATTTGACTCGAATTTATTAAACTCGAACTTTTAATATATATTTAAGGTTAGAGTGGTCATTTTGTCTCTGAAGTAAATTCAGCCAAATCAACAATGTTATTTTTATTTTTTAATTGCATCAATTTTGTCCTCGAAGTCATTTAATTGCATCGATTTTACCTTTTGACCGACGTTGCCCGTTACAACGTTAATGTGAAAGTTAATGGTGCTAATATGGCAGTCCACGATGCTGAAGTGACAATACACGTGTGATGATGACGTGACATGAGAGTTGAATTGATGTAATTAAAAAGTAGAGACAACATTACTATTTGAGTTTATTTCATGGACAAAATGACTCCTTGAACATATATTTAAGTATTTCTATTTTTTATAATATTTTTTTAAATTTCATATATAATTTTAAAATTAAATTATATATATAAATATTTAAATCTTAACGAATGATTTAGTTCCTAAACCATATTCATTTCACACATCGATCATTTAATGCCACGTCACATGACATGTTCTAATTGATATTTTATGTCAATCATTTTTCTCTCTTTTGGTTCCCAAGACTTTGTACTAATTAATCCAAATCGACTCGTATCGCACATATGATTTTAGTAGATGAGGCTTCAACGGGGATTTTCTGCATATATAAGGCCTTGAACTCGAGACCTACTTAAGTAATATCAAGCTGCTTACCACTTGGACCAACCTCTTTGGTCATGTCAACCATTATTTTAACCACATTGATATGATATGAATTAATTTTAAAGAAATAACAACGTTTGGTCATAATTTTGTAGGAGTGAGCAAAACTCGACTCGAAAAAATTAAATTTTATAAACTCGACTCGACGTGAAAAAACTCGACTCGTCTTGACTCGACTCGCAAAAGTTTCAAAAAAAGTTTGAGTTGTAAAATAAAAATTCAAATAACTTGAAATTTTTAGTAATTAGATGATCGATTTTTAAGTTCAAGCAGAGTCTCTCAATTCTGCATGATATATATACCACATATA
Source organism: Hibiscus mutabilis (assembly GCA_019671005.1). NCBI lineage: Eukaryota > Viridiplantae > Streptophyta > Magnoliopsida > Malvales > Malvaceae > Hibiscus > Hibiscus mutabilis. The sequence goes on from CM033732.1 coordinate 41,762,973, forward strand.
AAAAATATGAATATATATATATATGTATTATATACATATATAAAAATTCGTTTAGATTAGAATCAATTTGTATTATAATAATTGTAAATAATTACAATTAAATTTGTACAGAAACTTAAAAACTCGACTCAAATTTTATTAACTCAAATTAAAACGAAAAAATTTCAAATAAAGTTTGAGTTGTAAAATTGGACTCGTAAACTCGACAAATTCAAAAAATTTTGACTCGACTCGACTCAACTCAACTCGATCTAAAGCTCACCCCTAATAATTTGGACCAATAAAAGAATGAACAAAATGAAAAACAATGATATAGTTTAGGGACCACACCATGCAATAAACCCAACAAAGATTTACAGGGTGCAAACAATGGAAACTAAATTTTAGTTATGCCATAGAACTCAAATTGTAGTATAACAGAATACAGATCCAGTTTGCGGCGGTTTCTATTCATAATTCCTACGCATAAATCACCAGAGCGAATCAGGGGAGATAAAACATAAAGATTTCGAGGTCTTCATTTGACCTGCTACTGTCCGATCGACTATGTCAGGCATGGAGAGATTACAGAGGATGTTCGCCGGTGCGGGAGGCGCGTTGGGTCACCCGCCACCGGATTCCCCGACTCTCGATTCATCCGAGCAGGTCTACATCTCCTCTCTCGCCCTCCTCAAAATGCTTAAGCACCGTGATTTTCGATCTCTCTTCTCAATATCTGCTTATTTAAAGTTTTTCTTTCATTTGCTTAGCTGATTAGGGCATCCCTAAATGGTAATTTCGTTTAGAAAGATAACAAAAACAATTGATGGGTTTTTACTGCTTGGCTTTTGCAGTTTAGGGTTTATTATATCTCAATTTTTATTTTTCTAGTCTGCTTTGCATTACCTGCCTATTAAAAACATGAGCTGTTTTTCAATTTCAAATTTACTGATAAAGAGTTTAAGCTTTATCAGATAAGTTGTTGCAATTATATTCCTGTTTTTGGTTATGTGAATATTTTACAGGAAGAGCTGGAGTTCCCATGGAAGTTATGGGTTTGATGTTGGGACTTGGGAGAGTTTGTTGACGAGTACACCGTGCGTGTTGTCCATGTTTTTGCAATGCCACAGAGCGGAACCGGTGTTAGTGTCGAAGCTCTGGATCATGTTTTTCAAGCTAATATGCTTGATATGCTTAAACAAACAGGAAGGTATTAATTATTCTATAGCTTAATCATAGTAACTTATTATAGTGTTCATAGAAAAGCTCAAGAGTTGAAAAGAAATAGCATATGTATGGCAAGATTATATGTTTTCCTCACCTTGATGACATAAACCTCTAGATTTTGAGCTGACCATTTTGCTTTGTTTTGCAGGCCAGAGATGGTGGTGGGCTGGCACCATTCTCATCCTGGATTTGGCTGTTCGCTTTCTGGTGTAGACATAAACACACAGCAGGTGGTTTTTAACCTTTTTACTAAGTGCTAAATCATAAGCATGCTATTCAACTTGCTATTACTATTGCCTAGAAGATATTCTTGTCAGTAGTGAGTTTTTTTTTTTGCCTTTGGTTGGTCTTAGTATATGACTCATTAGTCACATCATTCTTTTCTCACTAAAATATAGTCCAATCCTTTCTTTTTCTTTGGTTTGGGGGTTGGTTGTGGGGTGGTAGTTCAAGGGTTGGGGATTGCTCGAGAATTCTGACCATGATTGATACTACTATTAGAACACAATGGTTCCAGTCATGTAATGTATACGAGAGGACTGGCATCAGTTTGGATGCTCTGCACTCTATTAATTGCGATTAATGATTTTTTTAAACTACCTCTCTCACTGTCCTTCCCAAAAGTGTAGATCTGCCATTATTGTAAATGCTTAATTAGATTTGATACAGACATGGCTGCTTTAAACAATGCTTTATGCAACATTTTAAAGATATTTGAGTATGTCATAGTTGATGGATATCATAAAAGGCTAGAAACAAGATTGTCGTATATTCTACTAGACACTATACAAGAAAGAAACAATTTTAATGTTTTATTTTTCATCCATACTGTCGGTTTATGTTTTGCATTTTGATCTTTTTAAGTGAACATCATTTATGGTTTTGTTTTCCTTAAATATTATGATCAATGAAGGCTAGTCTATCTATTGTTAAAATCTGTCACTGCTTGCAGAGTTTTGAAGCCTTGAATCAAAGGGCTGTAGCAGTGGTGGTTGACCAATTCAGAGTGTTAAAGGGAAGGTGGTGATTGATGCATTCCGTTTGGTCAACCCACAAACCATGATGCTTGGCCAAGAACCACGTCAGACAACATCCAATCTTGGGCATCTTAATAAGCCATCAATCCGAGTGCCAAAAAAGTACTATCTGACTGTTGCTTGTTTCTGGGAAATGTCTCATCTGATTATTCATCATTGTCAGGCATTGATACATGGGCTCAATAGACGGTATTACTCTATAGCCATTAACTATAGGAAGAATGAACTCGAGGAAAAGATGCTGTTGAATCTTCACAAAAAGAAGTGGACTGATGGATTGACACTTAGGCGATTCGATACCCATTCCAAAACCAATGAACAGACTGTTCAGGTGAGACTGAAGATTTCCTGCTAACATTATCAGCATAGTTTTGTGGTTTTCAATTGTTGGTTGCGTATTGCTATAGTATGTTTGGCTTTATGTTTTCCCTCACTGATGCAAGGTCCTTGAAGGCCCTAGGCTTGAAAGGAAAGAAAACCGCTGCTATGAGTCAATTTAGGAACGCCCATAATAGAGAGAGAGAGAGAGTGAGAATCCTCTAAAATGTGAAAGTTTTACACGTTTTTGGACCGATAGATGGAGATAAATGGATGACTGAGATTAACAGTGGGAAATGAGAAGATTATCACAAGAAAGAAAAGACAAGGAAATAATCTTAGTCATTTATTTACCCTCATCAAACGCTAAAAAAAATGGTGTAAAAATAATTGAGTTTTACACGGTGTAAGTGGATCTAACCTATATATATATATATATATATATATATATATATATAAAGAGTTGGATTCTCTAATATACGGACTATGGTTCTCAATAGCCATTATACTTCTTAGTTATAACTTGCATTTCTATGTTCCTCGAAGAGTTTAAATGTGAATGCAAAATAAGTTTATTGCCTCACATAATGAAAACTATCTTACACGTGGGAGTTTATGATGTTGAGTTAATTTATTATGTGCAGGGAATGCTCAATTTAGCTATAAAATATAATAAAGCCGTGCAAGAGGAAGATGAATTGCCTCCTGAGAAGTTGGCAATAGCAAATGTTGCGAGGCAAGATGCCAAGAAGCATTTAGAGGAACATGTCTCAAACTTGATGTCCTCAAACATAGTTCAAACTCTAGGAACAATGCTCGACACAGTCGTGTTCTAGACTCGTAGCCTCCACGTACTCTTTCCAAGTTCAGGAATTGCATTTATGTTGGCATCATCGATAAATTGTACCAAGTGACTATCGAGTTGCCTCGTTGAATTCGTGACGTTTTCTTCTCTCTCGCTCATGTGTGTACGTGTAAGTGTAAGGATGTTTCTAGATTTGTTTACTTTGTTGGCAGTTTTTGAGATTTTTCATTTTTGCAGTTTAGCTTGCTTAATGTCTTTGTACTCGAGTGTTTTGAGAGCGGCTTGGTTAATGTGTTTGTACTTGATAAAAGCTTGCACAAAATAAAAAGTTGAGGGATAATTTGAAACCGAACTAAAATATTTAAGGGTAAAGTACACAAATGGTCACTAAACTATCCCTAAGAATACAAAATGGTCACCAAACTTTTTAAAGTTACGTAACGGGCATTAAATTTTAGTTCTTGTTACAAAATAGTGACTGAGCCGTTTACTGTTGTTAACTAGGTGACATGGCAATTACGAAAATTTGTATAATAACGTATTTAATCCTTAATATTTACACATTCAATCAATTTATACATCAATAATGAGGGTTAAATTATGAATAAATTTATTGAATGTGTTAATATGGAAGGTTAAATGTTCTATTATTCAAATTTTTGTAACAGTCACGTCACTCAATTAACGACAGCTAACGACTCAGTGACTATTTTGTAACAAAAATTAAAATTTAATGCCCATTATGTAACTTTTAAAAGTTTGATGATTATTTTGTATTTTTGAAGATAGTTTAGTGACCATTTGTGCATTTTACACAATATTTAATCTAAACTATTGACTTGGTTTAATTTCTTTAAAAAATAAGTTGGATTTTGATGAGATCACAGGTGAGGTTAAACATTCTGAATTGGGCGGCTACCTACAGGAAAAAGGAAGAGAAAAAGTAGAACGGGGAATTTACACAGATATTGTTGTGGGAAAAATTTTCTACAATATTGCTGTAGGTAGATTATTTCCTGGAATATTATACTTTAAACAGTGTACGACCAAAGATGGTGGCAGCTGAGTCAAACTTCAAGGGGAATTTTTTTTCCTAAAGTCGGTGGCAGCTGAGTCCGACTTCAAGAGAAATTAAAACATTCCTTAAAGTCGGGGGCAGCTGAGTCCGACTTCAAGGGAAAATAAAAAAATTCCCCAAATTCGGGGGCAGTTGAGTCCGACTTCAAGGGAAAAAAAGGTTCCCCGCCACCCTGCATGCAGGAGAATCTGATTCTCAACTGGGAGAAAAGATTGGTGCTTGAGAAAAAGATTGGTCTCTGGGAGAAACTTGAATTGGGTGTAATTAAGATTAGTAGAGTTCTAATTTTTTAGATTGATAGATTGCAGTTTATTTTTGGGGAAGAGTTCTGATTCGAATATAGGTATAGGTTTATACATGAAAAAATATGTTATGATTCGAATATAGATTTAGGTTGGGTTTACAGTTTATTTTTGGGGAAGAGTGGGTAGTATATTCAATTTTTGGGAGTAGTGGATGTGATTTTTGAATGGTGATGGGTTTAGGGTATTTTAAAATGTATAGGGGTAGAGGTTAAAAATTTATAGTTGTTAGTTAGGTAGAGATAGGGGTAGTATAAGGGATAAAAAATTATTTTTTTTGTTAAATAGTTAGGTTAAGGTTGGAAGGAAGTTACGATTGAAAAAGTAGAAGAAGATAAAGAAAATAGTGGAGAAAAGATTGTAAGTAGATTCAAATTTTTTTAGAGTTTAATTTTTCTTTTAGTTTGGTAATTTTATTTTGTTATTATTTTGTAAGTAGATTCGATTTTTTTTTTAGTTTGGTAATTTTTTTTTGAGTTTCGTAATTTTATTTTGTTATTTTGTATGTTTCATATATTTTTAATTTTTTTCATGTAGTTTATAATTTGAGTTGGTTCGAATTTGGATTGGATTTGAATATTTTTAAAATTTATTTGTAAAGTTGATTTACTATGTTAGAAAAAATTATTATGTTCATTTTGATAGGATAAGTATATTATTAGGAAATATATTCGAACTATATATTTTTAAAAATTAATATAATATATTTATTAAAAGATATATATTTGAAAAAACTCGTCCATGATGTTAGTAAACGAAGTTATTTTTTTATTTCATGAGCATTTTAATTTAGTATGTTTTATTTCGATCATGCAGAGAAAATGAGCAACAACAAATTTATGGTGATTGTTCATTATAATGGACAAATAGTGAAAATTGATGTCGGGGTTGTATTTGATTCTGAAAGCAGTACGAAGATGAGATTCGAGAAGGAAATCGTGCTTCAAAAAATGAAGGAGGAAATATTACAAAAAATTAGGAAAGAGATTCATGGTTTACGTTACCGATGGATGACATCTGACAATCCGGTCAGATATTGTGCAATCACTCTCCAAGATGATGACGATGTTGCAATGATGATCGTAGAACATGATTCTATGGGGATTCGATATATCGAGTTGTTTGCCGAGGTGCGTGATGTTCCCGGCCCATCTAGAAACGTAGTTGGAGAATCAGCTCAAATGAATTTTGGTGATGAGATTGATATGCCCGGAGGCAGTTTTATTGCAATGTTGACAAGTGGGACATCAAATGCATTTCATCAAGCTGAGCCTTCAACATATGCTTCATCTCAGGGGTCGGGTGTTCATCATACTGTTGAAGCTGATGTGGAACTCTTACGCGGTCGATGGGGAGAAACACTTGACGATTCCAGCGAAGATGAAGATATTGGGGATCATGATTTGTTCCCTGATGACGTCGGTGCAGCCCCTAGTTTTGGTGTTGGAGAATTCGTTTCGACCGGGGGTGACATTACATTCTATGAACCTCTTTCTCACATGAGTTCGATGGATTTTGATGTAATGAGGGCGCCTGAATTCTCGGATTTGCCCCGATTAACCCCGAGTCAGCACGGTGAATTATATGTTAAGCTTCAATTTGATGACAAGAATGAAGCTATATTGGCAGTGAAAGAGTACAACATTAAGAACCACGTGGACTACGTTGTCGCAGAATCCAGCCAGATAACTTTCTTTGCCAAATGCGTGAAATACGAACAAGGGTGCAATTGGAAGATCCGGGTGACGAAGCGACAGAGGTCAAATCGTTGGGAGGTCACAAAGTATAATGGTGTTCACACATGCTTATGAACTTCAATCGACCAAGACAACCAGAAATTAGAATCCAGCGTAATAAGCCATCACGTAATGAAGTTGGTTGAAGCAAATCCACGGGTTCTAGTTTCAACGATTTAGGCAAGCATTGCGCAACAATTTGAATACCAAATAAAATACAAGAAGGCATGGCGTCCAAGGGATAAGGCAATAAACTTGGTGTAAGGTGATTACGATAAGTTGTACAACAAGCTACCGGCTTTATTAGTAGCACTGACACATTTTATTCCGGGCACCTTAGTGAGGTATCAAACAAAGGATGCGTACGACCGAGAAGGCCAAATTGTTGAAGGTCATAAATTTTTTCATCGACTTTTCTGGGCGTTCAAGCCTGCCATCGAAAGCTTTCCCTATTGCAAACGTATGATCCAAATCGATGACACATGGTTGTACGTGAGATACTCTCATATACTGTTGGTTGTTGTTGCGCAAGATGGTGACAACAACGTCTTTCCGATTGCATTTGCAATTGTTGAGCAGGAGACGGCGGACGCTTGGAATTTTTTTGACCAATTTACGTGAGCATGTTGTCCAAGAAGATGGAGTCTACATTATATCCGATCGAGGGACGGGTATCAAAGCAGCAATTAATCGAGACGGAAGTCGTTGGACATCGCCGTACGCATACCTTGCCTACTGTATTCGTCATATTGGTAAGAACAGCTCCGAGCGGTTCAAAAATAAATATCTTTGCAGTGAGATTATAAGCATGGGTAAGCATCTTTTTTTCAAACTAAATTTTCCATAATTTGCATATACATTTATTTATTTGTTTATTAATGTTTGTTTTTTTATTTGTGTCAATACTAATAATATTATGACACATGATATCTACTAACGCAACCACATTTTGAGAGGAAGATGACGAATTTAATGAAGTACGGTGAGCAGGTTTGGAGTTGGGCAAACGAAATCGAGAGGGAAAAATGGGTCTAATCATATGACGAAGGTGGTAGACGATACGGGCAAATGACTACCAACCTTGTGGAGTGCATAAATGGAGCACTAAAAGGATCACGTCATCTACCGATAGCAAGCCTGGTGAAAGAGACGTACTATAGGTTGGCAAAAGTTTGGGTAGTTAAAGGGAAAGAAATTGAGGCCTTATTAAATAGGGGGCAAAGTTGGGCTCCCAATCTTGTGACGAAAATGAAAGAGAACATGACGGAAGCAACGTCGCTAAAGGTTCACAGCTTCGACCGAACTAATCAGACATTTGATGTTGTTGGTTCCAGATGCAACAACGAAGCAGTGCACTCAAATGTATTTCAAGTCGATTTCAGACATAGGTGGTGTGATTGTAGAGCATTCCAGGCATGGCGATATCCATGTATTCATGCAGTTGCAGCGTGTATGCATATAGGGGTTGGCCCATATACTTTTGTTGATGAATGCTTTGATCTCCACATGATGGTTAATATTTACAGAAGTGAGTTCCCACCGATTGCAAATTTAATTTATTGGCCGTCGGTAGAGCATGAAAAATGGTTATCGGATCCTACACTCTATAGATCTTCAAATGGCCGACCTAGATCGACTCGCATCTATACCAGTATGGATCTTCATGATAGAGAGAAGGGACATCGAAAGAGATGTACCATATGTAGGGCTGAAGGACATTCTAGATCAAATTGTCCAAATGAACCAAGGTTCGTGTCAATGCCTATGTGATTTCCAATGTTTGTATTTGAAAATATTATTAATGTTATTTTATGTTGTTCAAGTTTGTTTAGACTTTAAATTATTTTTGAAAGATCTAATATAATCGATTAAGTCCAAAAACATTTTTCTTTTAAATTGTTATAATCGATTAGTTCAACAATTGCTAAATTCAGATTATTCAGTTCTTGATCTTATATTGTACCAATTAATTTGGATAATTAATTGACTATAATAAAAATGAAGGATAGGAGAAACTAAATAACTTTCTTTTTTGGTCCTCTGATTTGCTTGCAATGTTAGATACAAAATAAAAATAAAAAACTTATTCAAACATTGCATTTTAACATAGTCCACTAAAGTTATTAAGTACTTAAAATAAAAAAGCTAATGATGCTTACGTCCACCGGTACCACACCCCGGTGGATGACGAGACCGATCGGGATTGCGTCTACCATATGGCTGAAGTTGATGCTCTTCATTGCCATCAGCATCGTCCTCATTCTCGGTTCCATCTACAGTAGTACCACTCGTTCCAATTGGCCCACCTGTGAAGAACAAGGACTGTGGTGGTGTTTGCTGAACATAGGGGGTCCCAAAATCGTGTTGATACAAATATAGAGGGATCGACCTTGAAGAACACTCGACGAGGCAGTCATCATCGGCGAAAATGCACTATAGGGGTTGGCCGCAAGAGGCATAAAAAAATCCATGTTCTGGCCCAAGTTTGAGTAATTGGGTGTCTGTGGTGAAATAAACTCGGGTCTGTATAAATTAGGATCATCAAACCCTACATTACCTAAAGAGCACCCTCTCACATTACCTGAATAGCTCGAGCCAACTGGTGGATATACAAATGTAGCGGGCTGAAAAAACCCTATATTATCTGAGGATCTTGGGGCCACTTTCGGTTGTACACAAGTAGGAGCCGGTTCTTTTTCCCATATAGCCATTGGCGTTACTCTACTCATATCTGGCTCCCATGTCGTTGGCTAACCTGTAGGGTCTCTACTGCAAATCTGTTGCCCATGTGATGAGCCTGCAGCAGCCTTCGATGATTTACTTTTGCCTCTATATTTTTTCTGGAACCTTTCGTATTCCTCTCGTTCAGGCTGATCTGTTAAGTACGACATTCCATGACTACGATAGTAGATCATGTACTCTGAACTCTCGAAATCAAAATCAGCAGCTTCTATTGGATGGCGTTCCGGCATCGACAAACCTCTGTCGTTCCACAAAGCAATATAGTCTCTATGTTCGACTTCACAATCCGTATCTGCCCTGCCACGTCCATCATAGCCATGAAGATGGTAATGGTCATGTGGAATGCGCAGAATAGGCTGGTGGAATCCAAATTGCCTCAATACTCTATCCGCAAAGTGGAACTAGACAGTAAAGAAATGGATCAATGGTGTAACACTACACCATAAAAGTGAATCCTTCAGCAAATATCCCAGTAGAAATATCTGATCATCATCGTAAGCCTTCCAAATAAAGTGCAAAAAAATAATGGTTTAAAATAATACATCTAAGTAAGATGTCAAAAACACATTTAACGTCAAAAATTACTTTCCATTCATATACTTGTTCCTGACAATGAGAATCAATAAGAGATCTACAAACTCTGACGTTGTTGTGCGCCAACCCCGTCTCATGCTTCTCCTCGCACCATCTGTATACAAATCACAATATATTTAAAGAAGAAATTAATTTAAAGATTCAACTAAGAATAAGGATATATATTTACCTTGCAACGAGAGGAAACTGCACATGTGTTTGAGTAAGCGGTGTAAAAAAGGGAAGTCGTTGCCAAGCCCACGCTTGCAACAATAACATGCAACCACCAATACTGCCTACCCTCTTACCCTTTTGCAGTAAAGCGCCCTTGCATAGCTCGCGATACAAGCACGCTAATATAGCTGATCCCCAACTATATTGACAACCAGGTTTCCAAGGAGTATCCAAAAAACGAAGATACCTTACACTGACCATATTTTCAGATTTATCCGGCATCAGTATCCCTCCAATCATCTGTAGGATATATGCTCAACTGACCATATAAATTTCATCAACTGTATTATGCTCAGCGAGTTGAAATTCACTCTCTAGCTAACTCATTTTTACACGAGACCCTCTCACGTTACTTCCATAGGGTACCTTCCTAATGTACCTTTCACAAATTTCTACCGTTGAGCCCTCGGTACGCTCGACCACTGGCTTCCCGTTTACTGGGACCCCAATAAGATAAACCACGTCCTCGAGGGTGATCGTCCATTCTCCGCAAAGCATATGGAAGGTATGCGTTTTAGGTCTCTAACGCTCAACTAGAGCGGTAATCAATCCGGGCACCAACTTGTACCCACGGAGGAACGTGGTATGATAAAATCTTGCCATATCTAAGAAATTCTCGATTCTGTGGTCTAGGGGTTTGTCTACCATGCACAAATTATGTTTAAATGTTTCCTCTGCATCCTATAAATAACACATTATTTAAACATAATTATTAACAAAAAAACACAGAAGTGACCTATTTCGTAATGAAATAATTTTTAAAAAATTATACTAGCTCATCAACTCTAAGGCTAGTAATATGTCGATTCTGTAAATGCAACAATGGGGCTTGCTCAGCCATCCTACATGACAAGTAAGAAAATGTTAGTAAACCGAGACTAAATCTAACACGTTAAAAATAACAATTATAATAAAATAAAAAATAACTCGGATAATCTTACTTTAAACAACCATATCAAAGGGAAAAGATTTCAATACTTGAAATTTAGTTACGTATTTTCTTATTTTCTATTAAATCATTAACGTCGTTGTTTTTTATTCAACCACCTATAAATAAATAAATCTAAATAAATTAACGAACTTAATAAAATAATAAAATACAAATCAAATCAAATCAAATCAACTTACTATATTTTCTTCTCAAATATCTTTTTCAGACATAAATCAAATTAAATGTTTTTTCTCTTATATTCAAACAATTTTCCATATTCTCAAAATCTTTCTACCTATTTAACACAAAATATTTAAACTATCTCTCCAAATAACATCGAAAATTCAAACATCAAATAAAAATTAACAAAAAATAACGAACTTAAATTAAACAATAAAATATTAATTTACTTACTATATTTTCTTCTCAAATCTCCACCTATTTAACACAAAATTTTCAAACTATATTCTCTATAACATCAAAAATTCAAACATCAAAATAAAAATTAAAAAAATTATTGAACAATAAAATAATACAAAATGTATTTCTCAAATCCCCGCATATTTAACACAAAATATTCAAACAAAAACTTCAAAATTAATAAAACAAATAACTTAACTTAATATATTCTCCTAAAAGTTTCTTCTTCTCTTCAACCATCTATTTAACACAAAAAATCACAAATTTTAACTTAAAAACACAAAATTTTGATTTTCATAATTACTATAAAATTAAATATACAAAAATAAACAAATTACAAAAATACTACTTGCTACCTATAATTATTCAAAATAAATACTTACTTTAATAAAATTCTCCAAATCTTCTTCAAAATATTTTCTCTCCAACCTAAATTAAACAATAAAATACAACAAAGTATTACTATATTTTCTTCTCAAATCCCCTCCTATTTAACACAAAATATTCAAACAACAACTTTAAAATTAATGAAACAAATAACTTAATTTACTATATTCTCTTAAAAGTTCTTTCTTCTCTTCATCCACCTATTTAACACAAAAAACCACAAATTTTAACTTCAAAACACAAAAATTTGATTTTCGTAATTACTATAAAATAAAACATACAAAAATAAATAAATTACAAAAATACTACTTACTACCTATAATTATTCAAAATAATAATGATAAATAAATTACAAAATAAAATACTTAGTCTAATAAAATGTTCCAAATCTTCATCTTCTTATTCAAAATATTTTCTCTCCAACTTAAATTAAACAATAAAATACAACAAACTATTACTATATTTTCTTCTCAAATCCCCTCATATTTAACACAAAATATTCAAACAACAACTTCAAAATTAATCAAACAAATAACTTAACTTACTATATTCTCTTCAAAATTTCTTCTTCTCTTCAACCACCTATTTAACACAAAAAAGCACAAATTTAACTTCAAAACACAAAAATTCTTCAAATTAATTTTCGTAATTACTATAAAATAAAATATACCAAAATAAATAAATTACAACAAATACTACTTACTACCTATAATTATTCAAAATAATAATGATAAATTACAAAAATAAAATACTCACTCTAATAAAATTCTTCAAATCTCCAAATCTTCTCATTCTTCAAAATATTTTCTATTCCTCTACACTATCTACCTTCAACCTACCCCTATTTAACCTCACAAAAATTAAATCTCAACCACTCATACCACCTACCCAATTAAATACCACCATTTATCCAACCATTACTGATTACACCCTATTCACCTTTCTCAAATTCCGTCCATGGCAGAATCTAAAACTGCATGCATGCAGTCTGTGTGCAGCCAAAGTCGGACTCAGTTGGGGTAGAGTTCAAGCTAAAGTCGAACTCAGCTGGGGGAGACTTCAAGCTAAAGTCGGATCCAACTGTGCAAGACTTCAGGGATTTTTTTTGCCCAAAGTCATATCCTATTGAAGACGCCTTTAGGGAAAATTTTTGGTGATTTGGCTACATCACAGTCCGACTTTAAGGCACTATTCAAACAATAATATTCATAAAAATAATCGGGCTACTGTAATAGTTTGGGAAAAAATATTCCCGCAACAATATCGGTGTCAATTTTCCAGTAGAATGGCATTGCATAAAGTAAAAGGCTTTTAAGAAAAGTTGACAAATAGAGACACCTTAGGTCCTTAGCTTAGAATGGAAATCAGGTGTTAGGTGCATCTCAAATCTCAGCTGATCTTATTTTATTACTACAAGAAAACCCCATGTTTTTCAGTTGATATTAACAGCCTTGCCTTGGTTCAAGAAAGCAGCCAAGCGTTTGATCAAGCTATTGGCCTTATCGGAATCAGGGTTAAAGATGTGGAACACATGATCCTCACCTTCGTTCTCCATAATCTCTGCTTTTCCTTTCCACTCCGATTTCACCAACTTATCATAATAAAACCTCCCTCTGTCTCTCAATATATCTTTCTCTGCAACAATAACAAGGACACTGTGACATGCCAACCCTGCAAGATCCGGGGATCCATCCGCAAACGGGTTGATAAGTGGATCATCACACCCTTTATCGGATGGACAAACGTTCAGCCACCACTTATCGACTAGCTCTTTCCGGAACCGATCGGTAAACTCGGATCCAATCGGGTTGGTTCCCCAAAAGTAAGGATGGATCATACCAATGCCGAGAATCTTCAAGTTCTGACCCAGATCCGAGTCCTTGATCCGGAGAGTCAAGTGGTGTGCAATGGTTGCACCAGCACTATCACCAACCAAATAAACCTGGTCAAGGTCCACATAATCCTTGATCCAAGTTTCATTATTGCCATCTTCTTCCTTATGAGAAGCCACATATTGAAGTGCAGCCCAGGAATCTTCATATGCTGTAGGAAGAGGGTACTCAGGGGCTAGCCTATAGCCAACCGAAAGAACGATAACGTTGGCCTCGGCAACGAGCTTGTTGAGGCTGGTATGGTAGTTTGGGAACGCTGGCGAAGCAACACAAAAGGCTCCGCCGTGAAAATAAACAACAAGGGGTAGCTTTGGATCTCTGGTGACGAAGTTGGGCCGGTAAATTCTAGCAGAGACGTCGGTTTCGGGTACGAGGACGATATCTTTGGATAAAACGTTGGTTTGGGGATCAAGCCCCGGCGGAACTACTTCAACTCCAGCTGTTCTCTCGATGGTTCCATCTTTGTATACTTTAAGCCAAGGAAATAAATCCAGAACAAGTTCCGAATCGTTGGAACCCATGTTTTTGTCGGAGAAAGGGGCCTGGAAAGTAGAAAAAAAAATAGAAGACGGTACTTGGAAAGATAGAAGGAAGTTTATAAAATGATTAAGGAAAAAATGGAAGAGACGATTGACGCCAGCCAAAGGACAGCTATTGCCTTTTAACAAAGACGACCATTCCTTGGTTCATTTCACCCTTTTTATAGAAAGAGAGTAGGTGCGACAAGAAGCTCAAATAGAGGAGAAAAACAATTTAAATATCCCACCTCCCCTCTTTATCTAGGGATGAAATTCTATAAATATTGTTTTAGGATTTTTTTAAAAATATGATTTTTTTTTTATTTTAATTCTTGAAATATTGTATGTCATAATATTTTTAGAAGTTGGATTAAACAGAATTCGACTTTAAACAATAAACTTTAAAAAACCTTTAAAGACGGTTTAAGAGGATCTGACTTTAAACAATTTTAAGGGTTTTAAGGAAAACATTGTTCATAGTCTGATTCTATTGAATCCGACTTTTAGGGTACTGTAGCAAATGTAACATTTCGGGAATTAAAATGAAAAGTACCATATTTTGAAAAAAAAACCCCTAAAACTATAGTATTTGAGTAAAAATTCTTCTATCTAAGTTTAATTGAGAAAAACGTTTAAACTATGTATTTTTTGTTTTAGGAGTTTAATATTTTTGTGTTTTAGGTGTTTAATATTTTTTTGTCAAAATAGGTCTTTAATGTTTATTTCGTTATTATTTTAAGTATTTAACCATTAATAACAGTTAAAAAATATGTTAATTAATTAGAATGGGATCCGTGCTGGAGTTGTAATTTTTAATTTCCTTAAAAATTCTAAAAACTTAAAATCCTTAATTTTCTAGAGAAATTCTTAAAATCCCGAAATACTAAAAAAATAATTCAAAAAACCTCTAACCTAAATCGTCAAATTCCTAAACTTATTTAATGACATCGTTGGACCAACCGCCAATATTCATCTCTTACGGCGTTGAATCCTCCCTTCAAATACTTCACCTTTTTCATCGTTAAAGATCAATAAACGAGTGTTGATAGGATGTTGAACCTCGAAAACTTTCAATTGAATGACAAATGACGTCGTTGAGAGAAAGAGACTTTATTGCAACGACAGTAGAGAGGCGATCAACTGTGATAATGGAGAGATTTAGTGATTTAAATTTAAAAATTTAAGGATATTTTATAAGTTTAAGATTTTTGTAAGAAATTACGTGTCAGCCAATAATTGAATAGCACATTTTTTATAAACTTTAAAATGTCAACTATACATATTTTCTAAGAAAATATTATGCTTAAATTAAAAAACAGCCCTCAAATTATGCATTTTTTCTGCATTTAGTCTTTAAACTATGATTTGGGTAAAATAAGCCTTTAAACTATTATTTTTAGTCCTTTAAGTCCTTAAACTATTTTTTTGTCAAAATAAGTACCTAAACTATGTCATTTTTTCTTTTAGTCCCCAAAACTATCAATTGGTCAAAAAAATCTTTGTGATGTGTCAACATCTTATTAGTTAAAATAATTTTCTTTTGACTTAAATAACCACCGGACTTTAAATGACCAGAAATGATAGTTTAAGGGCTTATTTTGATATATGATATTTTAAAATTTAAAAAGAACATAAATATTTATGGCTTAAGGGTTCACTAAGCCCTTAAACTTTTGCAAAAAAAAATTCAAAACTAAACTTTTTTTGTACCTAATTAAGCCCTCAAACTCAAGAAAAAAAATCAATTTGACCCTTTGACCAACGTTGACCGTTAACTTTAACGGTTTTTTTAAAATATTTTGCCACATGTCGTAATAGGAAAAAAATATAAAATCAGAAAAATTCTAAAAAAACTTAAAATTTTGGAAAATTCTAAAAATTATTTTAAAAATATATAAAAATATTTTTAATTTCAAAATGTATTAAAAATAATAAATTTTAAAATAATTAAAATATTTTAAAAAAATAAAATATTAAATATTATTATAAAATTATAAAATTAAATTGAAAAAATATAAAAGAATAAAAGTTATTTTGATTTTTCAAATATAAAACAATAAATTTATCTTAAAAAATAAAAGTTATTTAAAAACCCAAAATAAATTTTATTGTTTTATATTATTTCAATTTATTTTTTATAATTGTATAATAATATTAAATATTTTTAATTTCTAAAATATTTTAATCTTTTGAAAAAATATTTATTATTTTTAAAAAATTAAAAATATTTTTTATATTTTTAAAATGATTTTTAGAATTTTTTAGAATTTTTTAGAATTTTTAATTTTTTTCTAATTTTTATATATGTTTTAAAAATTAAAATTTAAAATTTTGTAGAAATAGCAAGTGACATTATCATGTTGCAACACGTGTCATTTTTTTTTAAAAAATCCCGTTAAAGTGGTAAAAGGGCCAAATTGATTTTTTTTCTTGAGTTTAAGGGCTTAATTGAGTGCAAAAAAAAATTATGGGCTTAATTGATTTTTTTACAAAAGTTTAGGAGCTTATTAAACCCTTAAGCCAATATTTATATATGTTAGAAAAGCCTATAAAATGATATTTTTATAACCATGGACTTAAAGTGACAAAAAATGATAGTTTAAGGGCTTATTTTGCCCAAATCATAGTTTAGGGACTTAAAGTGACAAAAATGATAGTTTAAGAGCCTAAATCATAATTTAAGGACCAAAAATAGAAGAAAATCATAGTTTGAAGGCTGTTTTTAGTTTAATCCAAAATATTAAACATCTAAAAAATATAGTTTAAACATTTTTCCAATTAAACCTTTTATCTAATGGAAGATAATGATAACCCGGAAACAGAATTAATTTCAAGCAAAGCAACCAACAACCAACAACCAACTGTTGAGTTCCTTGCCATCATTGCCAACGAAATGATACGGACACCAAGGCTTTTGTGTTTTTTCGATGTGGACATTCATGAGTCAACTTTCCACGTCTCTATTTTATCTCTAAAAGAAATTATTGATTTAATTAGTGGTGTTTAAAAATACTCAACTTAAATGACTCGACCTGTTGACTCACTGACCCGATTAAAAAATTCTAGTATTTTTTTTAAAAAATTCATGTCCCGGATCCGCCATTTCTTGAGTCGGGCCCGGATCGCAAAATCATAAAAATCCGGGTACCCGGCTATCTGCATATTTAAAATTATTTTTTATATTTAATTATTTATATATTAAAATAAAGTTAATTAATTAAAAATATTAAAAAAAACTCTTCCCCCTATTATGTTTCGACGTTCCCAGATTTCACCCAAAATTTGAAATCCCTAAAAGCTAAAATTAGAAACTTCTTCACGCTCGACTGCTCTGCACGGCTGCACCTCCACTCCAGATCTCTTCTCTGAACGGCTGCACCATTTTAATAGTAGAATTTGTCAATTTTGAAGGTAATATCAAGTTAGCAATGGAGATTTAATGAGGCAATCATAAACACGATGATGGCTTTTGGGTGTGGTTGGATTGAGTTGAAAAATGTTGCTACTGCATTGGTTCTTTCTGGAGTTTGCTGTTGGAATTTTAAGCTTTATTTTTGGAACGAATTTCCAGTCTATTTCATGGACTTGTTTAAGGTTCTATTTTAAGTAACTAGGATTTTAAAATTATATGTTTGGACGTTGGATTATATAATTCGAATTTTTAAATGGCAAAAATTTGGATACTCAATTAATTGATTTTTCGGGTACCCGCAATGCCAGAGTACTCGACTAACAGTTACCTGCAACACACTGGTCGGCCGAAGAACTACCCGAAGATCCGGGTACCCGGTACTTTGGGTACCCGAATACCCGAGTACTCGAATTTGAACACCCCTAGATATAACCCATAAATATATTATTTTAGTAATATACAAACTGAATATATATATATATATATATACGAGTTAAGATTCAAAATTTAAGTAATTTTACATTAATTTATGACTATTAGATAAGTTCAATGGATCAATAATATTAATTTTTTTTATCTTGTTAGACCAATTACAATAAATAAGAAATGATATAGTTTTTTAATATAATCACAAATGGATTATTATCTCATACACTAGCGGTGAAAACTTTAGTTTCCACAAGCGAGTTAATTCAGGAGTTTAGAGTTTTAGATTGGGGTTTAGAGGTTATGGGTTTAGATTGTGTGATATAAAATTTGAGGTTTATTGTTGGAATTTATGGTTTAATAATTAGGGGTTTAGATTTAAGTATGTAAATTTTAGATTTTAGCCCTATATTAGACACGCTTGTGTACAAAAATTTTACACCGTCTGGGCATAGAATAATTGTCCATCACAAATTTCCTCTTTCCTACAAAGCTTAATATCAAAAATAAATTCCCAAACTATCTCGTTTTCCCTTTATATGAACCTATTTTTTTGTGTGCATATTTTAAGTGTTCAAATTATCATTTTTAGTCAAAATAAATGTTTTAATTGACTTTTAAAAAGATAAAAACAATAATTTAAACACTTAAAAAGATAAAAATAATTGACTTTTACTACAATTCGAAGTTTGGTTCCGTAAACGTTACTCGTTTATTTTCTTCATTTCTTTTTTCCCTTTCTCGAGTAATGAGATCGCAAACTCTGAAGCAACCACAAACATGAAGTCAACAAGAGTAGGTGTACCGAGTGTGGGTGGTTCTAAAAACAGGTAGCTTAAAAATAGACTAAAAAGAGGCCTTGTTTTTTAGGCCATTGGATCAAGCTAAATTAATAATAGGCGTTGGATGAAAAAAAATAGAACCCGATGAACCGGTAACCTTAGGAATAAGGTAAAAAGCAAGTCAAAAGCTACATACCTGCATAATAGGCAAAGCTGTTTCCTTGACTATTTGTTTACTCAGAATTGCAGAGAAACTAGATTGACTCTATCTTTATCTCGCGTTTACCAAAAGTCCCCAAAATTTAGGGTTCTTGTTACTCTCATTTACCTGGTAAGTTTCTTTTTTTTGATCCCTTTTTATCGGTTTATCATGTTCTGATTGCCTTTGGTTCTTTCTTTCTTTCTGTATTTATTTAAATTGGAATTGCAATTTGTTGTCTTTTTAAGGAATTGAGAATTTTATTTTTTTGTTTCGAATTTTGTATTTTTGGGAGGAGAACTTGATATCGGGGATTAGAAAATTTAATAGTTTTTGGTTGGTGATTTTGATGAGTTTTCTTTATGTGTGGATTATGGGTTTTGTGGGACAACAAGAAGTGGGATTTTCTATTTGAACATTTAAATTTGTTGATTCCATACAGAACAAGAAATAAGAGTTTTGAGTCACACTTGAAAGAATATGAGTAAAAAATGCTAAGCTTAGGGAAAGCTTTTAAGAGACCAAGGAAAGAACCCTGTTGGGACTTCAGAATATATATTTTTTTTACATTTTGGAAAATGTTTTGTATTCTTGATAATGATATTTTTAAGATAATTGAACGTTGTTTTCAAAGAGGTTGGATTCTGTTACTTTCACTGCTGACATTCAAAAAATACAACCTTCTTCTGGTTTTGGGAAGGTTCCCTTTTTTTTGCCGTCTGGGTTTATAAATGTTTCAATGTAGCATCTTATTATTTGGTCAGAAAAAACAATTTGTTTTGAATTTTCTATTCAGTTAAAAGGTTTTTGTGATTGTATATTCAAATTAAGTTAATTTCTCTTCAGTTTGAACCTGGCAATAAGAAATTGACTATTATTTGAATGTATTAGGAGGAATGCAATCGAAGTCTGTTTCTATGGTTTTAGGGTTTTGTATCATAGTTGATTTTGTTCCATGGCTCTAGCTGAACCGTTGAACTGAGAAGTGAGAAAAGTCCCAAATCTAAAACATATAACAGATACATCCATCTCTACAATTTCCTTTTCGATTCTATTCGAAGTTAAAAAAAAACTCGCCAGAAATTGGTTAAATGCTTGATATGCTTGAAAGTAAGGTTTATTATGTGTAGTTCGTTGACATATTAAGTTGTTTTGCTTAATTTGGTTAATCATTGCTTAGTTCTCGATCCTAAATGTGTTAGGTTCTGTTCGCCATGATATTAAAAGTAGTTATAAGGAGATTAATTGGAACTTTGGAATGGTGGGTAGTTTTTGAAGTATAGTGTGATTACTTTGTACGTTTGAATGTGTGACTTGCTCATGAATAGTTTGATGCTAAAAAAAATAGCTAAGTTGTTAGTGCTAAACCTATGCTGGTTCGGTTATAGATATACGAGAAATTAATTGCCATGATCCTAGGAATTGTTGAAAAGAGTCTTCATTTAGACATCTAGCTATGCAAGTGTATAAGTAGAATTCTATCTATAACAAGTTGTGACCGTTATGCTTCTATGTTTGTGAATTGATTTGTTTGTGGTTAAGATGTCGTGGTGCGCAAAACCTTTAGGAAATAAGTATATGATTCTTGTTCCTTCTATTCGAATGGTTGTAATAAGCTTATCTCATATATATATAATTATAATCTTAAAAATTAATCAGGTAGCTAATTTAAAGGTTAATTAGAAATTTGATCATGTGATTGTATCCTAGAGTATGATAGTGAGAATGTAGGTTAAATTGGTTTATGTAATTATAATAACCTTAGTAATGGAAGGAATGTTGTAATAATCACATGAAATTTTTAGTTTGCAGTATAGGCAAACTTTTGTCCAAATGATCCATGTTAAGAATGGAATTTTTGTAAATGTACTAATTATCTTTTGTCATCATTTATTCCTTTCATCCTTCCGTTATTTTGTCATTTCAATTTTAAGTTGTTTACAATGGAGCATCGTAACGAGACCGACATAGTAGCGGTGGATAAAACACCTAAAAAATTGACACCATATCTCCATTTCTAGTAAGTTAAAGTTGAATGTATATAGCATTGTTGAAATTGTTAGTTGGTTAGCGATATGTAT
This sequence comes from Hibiscus mutabilis, assembly GCA_019671005.1. Taxonomy (NCBI): domain Eukaryota; kingdom Viridiplantae; phylum Streptophyta; class Magnoliopsida; order Malvales; family Malvaceae; genus Hibiscus; species Hibiscus mutabilis. The sequence goes on from CM033732.1 coordinate 41,784,052, forward strand.
TGCTTAGGCTAACTCTGGAATGATGTTTTTACAGTATAAGTGAATGTAAAGGATTGAAAGGTGGTAAAAAGAAAATGAACAATAGTGTAAGTGAGAAAAAGAAAATACGATTGTGTGTTGTGTATTAGTTTGTAAAGTGTACATATTATAAAAATTTAATAATTGTGGGTGTAATGCAAGCAAGAAAAACACTCGGTTTGAGATGGGGTTAAATGACTGATGTAGAAAAGAAGCCTTATATTGATATGTATGAGGAGTAGAAGAAGGCTCAATCGGAATAGATATCAAAAGGCAAGGTGAAGAAAATAGTGGAGAAGGAAGAAGTTAAAAAGGTAAGTGAAAGTGTATATTTCTTGTTAGAGAAAGTGTTAAGGGTGCAAACATGTTGTAACATAATATATTTAAGCGTAACATTACAGTAATTATTGTTGTATTAAACGTTGTAGGAGATATCATCGAGATGTAGCATGAAGAAGTTGTTAAATATGTTTAAAGAGATGCAGAAGTTGAAGATTGACAGTGTTGTTAAAGAATTAGGGTTTAGCCCTTTATTTGGAATGAAACCGCGAGCAATCCATTGCGACCTATGTCGCGAGTTAGTGGAGAAGTTTTATGTGGAAAGCTCGTACGATTGAATTTAGTGGACACAATATACCTGTACTAGTAGAAGATGTGGAAGCTATTCTGGGTCTGAAGAATGAAGGTTTGGATGTTGAACAGGCCACGAGAAAAATTAATGGAAAAGAACTAGCGATGAAGCACAAAATCAGTACGAAGGCTACATATCAACAACTTGAGGGGGAGATAGTAAGTGGTGCTTTTAAGAGGAATGAGTTGAAAGCACACGTACTATTGTATGTTGTTGGTGTGTTCTTATCTCCACATGCCAACTTTGTGCCTTCCATAGAACATTTCAAGTTATTGTGCCCAGCTGGATTGAGTGGAAAATTGAATTGGTGTAAATATGCGTACGAGAGGTTACTTGATGGAGTAGCCAAATGTAAAGCTCGTGCTGGGTTGGCTTACATGACCAGATGTATTGCTATCCTTGAGGTAATATATTTTTAAAACTATGTCTCGTTCCAACGTAGTACTTTATTTCACCCATATTTTATTTTTATTATAATGTTCTAATTAATATAAAATGTAGGTGAAATTATTTGATTATTGGAGTGGAATTCCGAGCAGAGGCTATGCTTCCGCTGACAGTCGTGCTTGCATTCATGCGTGGGGGAAGAAGAATGTAGGAAAGATTGTAACCCACCTAAAAGGAGAACGACCTTGCCAAAAAACTGAAAGTAAGTAGGTTAATAAATTTTGTATTCTATAGGGGTTATAATGACATGAAATGAATTAATGATGATGTCTGCAGGTACTTGGGTCTGATGATGAAAGCTATGAAGGTGAAGAAGGTGGAAGGATGACTGGAAGTAATGATGTTATTATGGAGATATTACAGAAGGTTATTTCAGACTTGGGTGAAATAAAAGAGAGTCTCGAAGCTCGTGTCAAAAAGGAGAAAAATTGAAGAGAGTTTGGAGACACTGAAGGAGGAATCTAAGAACGTTGTTGAGTAGGTTGCGGGTTTGGGCGCAAATATGATGTACACGAAGAAGGCTTTGCGTATAATCGATGCAAAGTTTGGCATTGGCCTTGAGGAAGAAAAAACAAGGGTGGAGAAATCAGAAGTCAAAGATTCCAACCCGGAAGATAGACTTAATAGTGACGTTGAAGCGTTGATAAACGATGTCACCTTGTTGAAGGAAGACACCGTTGTGGGCGAAATAAAGAAAAAGGTATAATGAGTATAACTTTTTATTTTGATCAACGTTTCATTAATTTAATGTACGAGATTTTTGTTGTTGACAAAGTTGATGTTAACTTGTAGGCTAAGCCAACAGTGGCTGCACTATCAAAGGCTAGTGGCAAAGGGATTCGAGTAAGAATGAAAACTCGAAACATGAAATAAGTCACCATTTCAAAGAAGTGTCATGTGGAGCTTCTTTTGGTTTAAGTAGGGTTTAGAAAAAACTTGATTGGTTGTAATGTTAACTCAATGATTTACTTTGAATGCCCTTAGCCATTTGATTAGAACATGATATGGATGGATGATCTCGTTGACGTTTGTTTAGAACGTAAATCATTTTTGTAATATGTCTTCGTATGGGTTCTTTAATTACATATGTTTGACATTATATATAAATTGGCAGAAGGTGTAATACTTAAGAAGTGATTAAATATTGTAATTCTTTAATGTTATTCAATATTTCACATCAAAGGTTTAAGCGTTGTAGGTATTGACGTATGTTGAAATACCCGGTGGAGTAGGGGCTGCAGCCAAAGGCACATGTGACTATATATAGAATATGCCTTTGCCCGAAGGGTAAGCAATCTATAATGTTGCTACAATGTAGTTCGGTTCAATATAAGTTTAAAGTTATTGTATGTATGAGTGAAATCCTCCTAGATTTTGGCCACATATATATTACTGTCAGTGATGCTGATACATTACGACCAGGAAGTTGGGTCAGTTCAATGGTTAGTAGAGTGTACATGTTCCCGTAAGCAATAAAGTCATTTTAATGAAATGTACTATGATAGTTGATATAATTTTTGTGTAAAATTTAGGTTATTGATGCTGTTGGATGGGAGATTATTGATGAAGATAGTAGGACGGAATGTCAAGCAAGGAGAGGGTATCTACTTTGCGCATTGAGTGTATGTTAAATATTGAAAAAAGTTAGTGTATATTAAGAATAAACATATGTTGTTTTCGAAACATGCTGAATAATAATGATTGTCTTGTAGGATCAGCTTGTACGAGGGCTACTGGATGGTGCGAAGATTGCTGATTATTGGCGTTTCAATTTCAAACTATTCGGTAAAATTACCGACTGGAAAATGGTATGAAGAAATAGAATTTTTTTACAAACCATTTGCAATTTATTACATAGGTATATTACATGGGTATCGTTTATTGAAGGCAGTAGTGAAATATTTTATGCAGATCTTTATCCCCATTAATGGCAATGGATGTCATTGGTATACTTGTGTGTTGGATATTAATCGTGGGGAATGCCAGATACTAGACAGCTTGCCCACAACTCGAGGCAACGCTGCAAGAGTGTCTACTATTAAGAAGTTGGTAATAAGCGTAAACTTAGATCTATTCAACAATCTTTACTGATGTTACACAATATGTAAAAATCTATATATGTTTGTACATCTAGCTTAAAACGTTAGGTGAATTTTTTTTGGATGAAAAGTTTGTAGAAGTGTTTGGCTCACCATCTAGACCATTGACCGATCTCCGCGTGATGGTGGCTAAAGTCAAACATCAAGACAATGGGTATATAGTTGGTAAACTGTAGATATGTGTTATCTTGCTAGTACCATTTGTATATGATTACTAATAATTTGATGTTTAAACAAATAGGTCTTCGAATAGAGATGATTGTGGGATATTTTGCATTAAGTGGATGCAGCTTTGGCATAGGAAGCGTGTAGAGGATGTGGTACGTCCAGCCGTTGTTTATTAGACGTTAATTACTGATCCATTTATACAAATAAACAACCATTAATTAATGCACCTATTGTTAACATTTGTCTTACTAGAGTGTTGGGTATTGGGACTGAATGCTTGTTTGTATGATCTCGTGAATAATGATCGGAATACGAGGAGGCAAGAAATTTCAGCTGATGTTAAGTCATATGTTGTACAGCTGAAGTCACGTCCATTCGTAAACCGTGCAAGCATTCGTCATCCAAAATGGTAAGTGAGTAATTACATAGGTTTTGTTCCTTTATTTATGAAATAATTATTACATTGAAGTTAACGTTCGTAACTTTGCGAAATCTTTGTTGCTAATAAATAAATTGAAGTTGGAGTTGGATCTGTGGCAATGCAATTATTTTTGTATGAACCTGGCATGACGCATTTTTGACCCTCTTTTTTGTACGGGTCGTACCCAGGTATGTATCTATGCTCATATTTTTTGGTAACATGTCTAATGTCATTGGTCATTTTTTGAATGGGCAGCAATAAGAGCAAAATGTGTTGTAGGATAATTTGCATTTTGTGTACATGTACAACAATTTATACATTACAGGGTTTCACAATATGAAACATGTTAGGTTAGTATAGGAGGTCTATTGGAAAGTTGCAATATATGTTAAGAAATCATATTGAATGCAGTGTACAAGTTTTATATTATATTCCACTGGAAAATTGAGCATATGAATGCTTTATCCGCATATGTTATGTGATACCAAAACTGTGAAAAATTTATTGGACATATGTGTTATTCGCTATGGGTATGCAATTTTTGGCTTTGGAAAGACGTTGGTCGGTATAACAAACCTTCATATAAAAAGTGTAATTCGAATAATTGTTAATGTGGTTGGTGTGAGTACTTGTTGTATGCTACTATGAGAGTCGATGTTGCATGAAATAATAGATCATGTGCAGTGTTTCATGAAAACGTCAAATAAATCGTAGATCCATGAGAGCAACCATTGTGGCCAATCTTCCTTCAAAATGTAAAGGTAACCACATGAAATAATAGATCGTGTGCAGTGTTCCATCAAAAGTTTATATAAATCATAGATCCATGACAACAACCATTCTGGCTAATCTTGCTTCAAAATGTGAAGTTAACCATATGTGCTTTAAAACCACTACTGTCAAGGACAAGTGCTACAAAATGGGACGTGAAGCGCAAGTGCATCAAGGCATTAATTGACAAACAAAATGCGACCATGTAAAAACATGAAATGGGAGAGAAGATACTTACAGTTATGTTCTCTCCATTTTCACATTGAGTAATGTGTGAAGTGCTCTAACTCCAAAACTTGGGAATCTACATCACATTGAGTTATTTACTGTAGGGAGGAAGGAACAGATTCGTACTGAAAATATAAATAATCGGGTAATAACTTGACGTTGCACGAAATATTACCATGGATGTCGCAGTCGCAGATATATTGAAAACATTAGCATCTGCATTCCAAAGATGTGGTCGGTCCTAATTGAAACACAGAAACAAACACGCGTTAACTTTTATTTTTTTGACACATATGAGAGTAAAGGAATATTGAATCACATTTGGTTCATGTTCGAACATGTTGAGGTTATTTGTAATTTCCATGTCGTCTTGGAAAAAGTTAAAGTTGTCCCAAATGTTGCGGTTGGAAGTTACAACTTCAAACGGGGGCATGCGTTTTTATTATGTCTCTCAATATTGCAAAATGAACAGTGATAGGTTCGTGATGTTGGGACTTACTTTTTCAGATTCTGTTTCTGTTTCGCTTCTTTCTTCTGTGGGTCTCGAACATTGCGTTTGTTTTCTTTCTTAGATGATGACTCCTTCAATATATTGGACTGATCAAATTCAGCAGTTAATCTAAGTATCTCATTTTTTTATGCTTCGAAAAGTTTCATCAGTTTGCGATGCAAAGTAGCACAACCGCAAAGACAGTGATCGGAGAGAGGCGAATCGAGACATTTGTTTCAATTCGGGAGGCACGTTGAAGTATACAAATGATGAAGCTGAAAGCTTTGCATTTTTTGTCCACCACGTTAGTATTAAAGATTTCGGGATCTCTAAGAAGTCTTCTAACTTAAGAATGTGTACTTGGTGGCGACATGGAAGGCTGACTGTCTCTAATTTTCTACAAAACACGTTAGGTTATGCGTTGCGACATCAAGCACCACCTCATACATTTTATTAGGATCCTTATACTTGGTTAAACGATAGGTCCGCAATCCTCCTACTTCAACAATCGGATGTATAGGACGATACAATGTCTCATATTTAAGTTTCGTCTGAACTATTTGGAACGATGCCCGAGTATACAGATCAGTCGCATTCCTTTCAAGGTTATTTAATTTCGTCATCGGGAAAGGCTTCGAATGTGAACTGAAGAAATCTTTCTTCATCTCTTTAATTCGCATCTCATTAATCCCATTTTCGAGGGCACGAACAATATCTATATATGTCTTCTTACATTTGAGCACAATAGAGAGCACAACATTCATAGCTTCGCACCTTTGTGTTGAGCGAACATTTGCGAAGAAATGTCCCGTAAGATATGCTTGTGCCCATATATTTTGGGTTTGATCCTTATCTACAACCCACAGATGGTCTTCAACGTTAAACTGTTGAACAACTGATCTCCACTGTCTATCAAATTCATCAATTGTCCACCAATATGACATGTACCTACTATATACGGAAGTAAAGTTTTTATCACCTATGTTTGCCTGAGCAAGTAGGAACACCGTTTTTATAGCCCTATGCATGGCCCTATCACCATCTGTCACCACTGAGACAGAAGTCTTGTTACACATAGCCTCTAAAAATTCCCTCAATACCCATTCAAAAGTATCGGCTGTCTCGTCAGCTAGAAATGCAACAACGAAGACAATGGTTTGATGGTGGTGATTGACACCAACTATAGGCATTAGAGGTAGCCCATACACATTTGCTTTGTATGTTGTGTCAAATGCAATGATATTACCGAAGCATGCGTAGTCGAACCTCAATGTTGAATCACACTAAAATAGATTATGCAATCCCGCTGAGTCATCAAGACTATACTGCATGTACAACCCGGTATCTTGCTCTTTCTTGAAGTCAAAATAAGCGAGAAGGGCATTTACATCACCATCATGAATTTTAGCAGCATCGGATTTTTGAAGTGAGTTGTATAGGTCTTTCCTTATGAAACCAACATTATGGAAACCACCTGATTGTTGCGTGAAATAATTCATTATTTGTGCTGTTTTGACCCCTACATTTTTCAATGCCCGTGCCTCAACAATATCTGTATTTTTAACTTGTCTGCTCGACCGAAGAAATAGTCACATAACATGTGGGCATAGCGGGTGATTATGTTTAGTATGACAAAATAATATCCTCCACTTAAAGGAATCTGTAGACTTAACAACAACCTTTGCCTTGTACCTGATGCGTGTGATACCGCGGGGCGCACGTTTCCGTTCTGAATCATTAACACTTGATCTCCATAAGCCTCCCCGTGAACAACAAAATTGTTGTGCTTTGACATTACCGAGACCATCATGCCCAGTTGTTGCGCGACACACAATGAACTCACTATTATTTGCACAATCCTTATAAAACTCCCATGCATCATTACGAGAGTTAAACTCTATGCCTATTAAATTTTCGGGAAGAACATTTTCCTTTGTTGTGCACTCATCAACTACATAGTTTTCAGCATCCTTTCCAACTGTATCGACCATGTTTCGATGTCGACGATGAAGAGATCCTAAAAAAATAGAAAGCATGGTAAAACGAGGGATGTCCCGTAAAATAAATATTTTTACTATGAAGTAAATGAAAGTGCAAACATTCCTTCCATCGTTGAGCTGGATTACATAACTTGGTAGTTTTTGTGGGAAAAGATGCTGCTTTGGTGGGAAAAGATGCTGGATTCCTTCCAATCGGCTATCACACATCAACTCACGATAACCTGGCCTATCTCTCTCATTTGATCTCATCTATTCTTTTACTTTATTGCTTTCTAGTTTAGTTATTAGTTTAAACTTCTATAATCTTCTACTTGTGTTTTCTTTTACTTTTTACAGTGCAAGAGATTAGATTCTTGAAGTGGCACCAATCCCTGTGGAGACAATATCTTTTATACTATAACTTGCGACGTGTATACTTGCACAATTGCGTAACACTTATTACACGCAACAAGTTTTTGGTGCCGTTGCCGAGGATTGGCAATAGCGACTTTGTTTTTATTTTCTTACACATTTTATTTTTCTTGTTTAAGATTCAAAGGGTTAACAAACTTTGCTTTTGCATTGGTATATGACCAGGGCGAGACCGATCACACCAGAATATCCCTTTGATCCAGAAATCGAATGAACCTTACAAAGACTTAGACGAAGGTTAAGAGTAGCAATGGCTAATCAAGACGGCGATATGAATCAAGATGTACCAGCAGGAGGGGGAGTGATTCTTGCACGAAACAGAACTATTCGAGACTATCTTGAATAAGATCTTGATGGACTTAATCCAGGAGTTATCGCACCTGAAATTGAAGCCGACCACTTTGAGTTGAAACCGGTGATGTTTAATATGATCAACACAATTGGTCAATTTGGTGGCTCAGCAAATGAAGATGCACGAAAACATCTTAAATCTTTCCTTGAGATATGCAACTCATTCAAAATACAAGGAGTCACCCCCGATGTTTTACTATTAAGATTATTCCCCTATTCACTGAGGGATAGGGCGAAATCATGGTTGAATAGCATTCCTGCCGGATCAATAAGATCTTGGACCAATCTTTGTCGTGACTTCTTTTCTCGGTTTAATCCTACAAATTTGACTGATAAGTTTCGTAACGACATCACTTCTTTTCGGCAGGCAGATGATGAATCCATGTACGAGGCTTGGGAGCGATATAGAGAACTTCTACACAAATGCCCCCTACACGGATTCCCAGTGTGGACACAAGTAACAATGTTTTACAACGCCGCGAATACATCAACAAGGATGATGCTAGATGCCTCGGCAAATGGCATACATCCTAGATAAGTCACCGGAGGAAGCAATGCAAATTGTAAACAGGCTTGCCAAGAATGATTATCAATTCCCCTCTACTAGAAGAGGAGGAGTTAGACGCCAAGCCACAATACATGAACTAGGATCATCAGACTCAATTTCGGTACAATTGGCCACTTTAACCAAGATGGTCCAGAACATGCAGAAACCAAACAACACACATGAGGTCAAGGTAATGGATTCTTTTTGTGAGTTATGTGGTGGTAACCATGATTCTTCTGAATGTACGCAGAATCTGGAATCCAGCTTCTATGTGGGGAATTACAACCGGAACAACAATGTGATGTCCAATACATACAATCCAGCTTGGAAGAAGCACCTAAATTTTTCTTGGAGTAATCCCAACAATGCTCTAAACCAGAACAATCATAATGCACAAGCATCGGGATTCTAGCAGAATATGCCACGACAACAGTTGCCGCAGCAATAACCGACAACATCTAGTTCTTTGGAAAATTCTCCCAATGTTTTTATGTTGAAAACTGAATCTTATATGGCTGAGAATAGTAACTTCATAAAAAGAACTGATGCTTTTATTAACGGGACCGAGATGAGATTGCAAAACCAAGAGGCGACAATCAAATCATTGGAAAATCAAGTCGGACAATTTGCTCAAAACCTGAATACTAGACCGCAAGGAGGGTTACCTAGCGATACTGAAGTCGCAAGAGGAACTGGCCATGAGCAATGTAAGGCGATCACCACTAGAAGTGGCCAACAACTTAAAGAGGCTCAAGCTCGCTCATCAAACAAAACTCCACAAAAAGATCAAGACGAACCTAGCGGCAAAGCCTCAGATGCTGAACTAGGAATTGTCGCGACAACCGGCAATAAGCATGCCTCGGCAACCAACGATAAGCATGCCTCGGCAAATGGCGATAAGGATGCCTCGGCAACCTCAGTTGATGATGCCTCGGTAACTCCAGTTGTCACAGTAATGCCATCAATCAGATTCCAGACCAATGAAAGGATCGAAGTTGCCATTGGTGGAAGCAATTGAACAAATGCCGAACTATGCCAAGTTTCTTAAATACATTGTGTCCAAGAGAACAAGGCTAGGAGAGTTTGAAACAGTTGCCGCAACAGAGGGATGCATGGCCATATTGCACAATCGTATGCCACCCAAGTTGAAGGATTCTGGAAGTTTCACAATACCCTGTTCCATTGGAAACCGCTATGTCGGGAAAGCATTATGCAACCTTGAGGCTAGCATAAACTTGATGCCTAAATCGGTTTTCCAAAAACTAGGAATCAAGAAGGCAAGACCTAGAATAGTTATGCTACAGCTAGCCGACAGATCCTATGTGCATCCAGAGGGAAAAATCGAAGACATACTGGTAAAAGTTGATAAATTTATTTTTCTCGCTAACTTTATTATTTTGGATTGTGAAGCAGATGAGCATGCACTTATCATTCTCGAGAGACCATTCCTAGCAACAGGGAGAACCTTGATCGATGTTGAAAAGGTAGAACTCACAATGAGGATGAATGACCAGCAAGTTAAACTAAATATGTTCCAAACACTAAGGCATGCCGATGATCCAGAAGAATGGCAACTTCTTCATGCCACGATAGAGTTTAACTTCGACGAGAAATTTAGTTGCCTCGGCAACTACATTGCCGATCAAGAGGAACCTGAGGAGTATGAAGAACCGGTCGATGAGGAACAACAAGAAGAGGCAAATTGGCTAGTCAATCGACCAGGTACATACTTTGAACCACTGAATTACTCAGGTAAGGAAGGTAAGCTCGAAAAGCCTCTATTGAACAACCACCGATTCTTGAGTTGAAACAGTTGCCAGAGCAACTAAAATATGCATACTTAGGAACCGATAATACATTGTCTGTAATTATTTCTTCTAAGTTACAGCCTGAGCAGGAAAAGAAGCTGATCAAAATGTTGATGCTACACAAGAAGGCAATAGGGTGGACAATTGCCGACTTGAAGGGAATTAGCCTGGTAGTGTGCATGCACAAGATTTTGTTGGAAGATGATCACAAACCTTCAATTAAGGCCCAGAGGAGACTGAATCATGCCATGAAAGGGGTTGTAATGAAAGAAATCATCAAGTGGCTTGACGCTGGCATTATATACCCTATCTCTGATAGTACATGGGTAAGTCTGGTACAATGTGTACCGAAAAATAGAGGTATAACAGTGGTAAGTAATGAAAAATGAACTCATTCCAACTAGGACTATGACCGGTTGGAGGGTTTGTATGGATTATCGAAAGCTAAACAAATCCACTAGAAAAGATCACTTCCCATTACCCTTTATTGATCAAATGCTCGACCGTCTTGCAGGTAAACCCTTTTATTGTTTTCTTGATGGTTATTCAGGTTACAATCAAATTGCCATGGCACCAGAAGATTAAGAAAAGAAAACCTTCACATGCTCATACGGTACTTATGCTTTCCGAAGGATGCCGTTCGGATTGTGTAACGCCCCGGTAACCTTCCAAAGATGCATGATGGCACTCTTTTCAAACATGGTCGAAGACTTTCTTGAGATCTTCATGGATGATTTTTCCATTTTTGGTAATGACTTCGACAGTTGCCTCGGTAATTTAGAGAAGGTGTTGGCAAGATGTGAAGAAACTAATTTAGTCCTAAATTGGGAGAAGTGCCATTTTATGGTAGATGAAGGAATAGTGCTCGGCCACAAGATTTCATCCAAGGGAATTGAAGTAGACGAAGCCAAGGTGGACGTGATCGAGAGATTACCCCCACCAAGTTTGGTTAAAGGAATTCGAAGCTTTCTTGGACATGCAGGTTTTTACAAAAGGTTCATTCATAATTTTTCTAAAATCACTAAACCCTTGTGCAATTTGCTTGAACAGGATAAAATATTCGATTTGAAGATTCTTGCACCCAAGCATTCGAAACCCTAAAGGAAAAGCTTGCCTCGGCATCCATTGTCATTCCACCAGATTGGACGCTACCTTTTGAGCTCATGTGTGATGCAAGTGATTTTGTGGTAGGAGCAGTCCTAGGCCAACGCACAGGTAAGACCTTCCATGTGATATACTATGCTAGTAAAACTCTTAATAGTGCTCAAGTGAATTACACAACAACGGAGAAAGAGTTACTAACTGTATTTTTCGCATTTGACAAGTTCCGATCCTATTTGATTGGTACAAAGGTAATTGTTCATACGGACCATTCGGCAATCAAATATCTATTTGCTAAAAATGATGCCAAACCTCGTTTGATTCGTTGGATATTACTTTTACAATAATTTGATATTAAAATTAAAGATAGGAAAGGAACAGAAAATCAAGTGGCCGATCACTTATCACGTTTAGAACGCATTATGAAGGAGGACGCGGATCTAGAGATATGCGATGCATTCCCGAATGAGCAACTTTTAGTTGCCTCGGCAACCCTCGACGCCTCGGCAGCCCTTGACGTGCATGCCTCGGCAACTCTCGACGCCGCAGCAGCCCTTGACGCGCACGCCTCGGCAGCCCTTGATGCGCACGCCTCGGCAACCATGGATGTGCATGCCTCGGCAACCCTCGACGCCTCGGTAGCCCTTGACGCGCATGCCTCGGTAACCCTAGACGTACACGCCTCAGCAATTTTGGGAGCAGTCGCCACGGCAGCACATGCCTCAGCAATACCCTGGTACGCTGATTTAGTTAATTTCCTTGTTTGTGGTATTTTACCTTATGGTCTTACACACCAAGGGAAGAAGCAGTTACGCCATGATGCTAAGCATTACTTTTGGGATGAGCCTCTTTTGTTTAAACAATGTGCAGATCAGGTTGCTGATATGTCCCTGAAGAGGAGCAGCAGAATGTATTCCGGCAATGCCATTCTTCATCCTATGGAGGACATTTTGGAGGAACTCGTACCACGACCAAAGTTTTACAATCCTTTTTGTTTTGGCCAACATTGTACAAAGATGCCCAAGACTTTTACAAGCAATGTGATCGTTGCCAGAGGACGGGCAATATCTCTAGACGACATGAGATGCCGCTCCAAAACATCATCAAGGTAGAATTGTTCGATGTGTGGGGATCGATTTTATGGGACCTTTCCCATCTTCATTCGGCAACCTCTATATTCTACTTGCCTTCGACTACGTGTCTAAATGGGTTGAGGCAGCTGCAATTCCCAACAACGATTCCAAGATCGTGCAACGATTATTGCAGAAAAACATATTTACACGGTTTGGGATGCCGAGAGCAATTATCAGTGACGAATGCAAGCATTTTGACAGCAGACTTATTGCCAAGATGTTGCAACGCTTCGGCGTATCACACAAGATTGCCACGGCATATCACCCACAAACCAATGAGCAAGCAGAAATTTCTAACCGGGAATTGAAGGGTATACTCGAGAAAGTTGTAAATCCCTCTAGGAAGGATTGGTCATTAAGACTAGATGACGCGCTTTGGGCATATCGCACTGCATTCAAAACACCCTTAGGTATGTCCCCCTTCCGACTTGTCTATGGCAAAATATGTCATCTACCGGTGGAAATCGAACACAAGACATATTGGGCAATCAAGACCGTGAATATGGATTGGGAAAGTGCAGGACAAAAGCGTTTGTTGGACCTCAACGAGATAGAAGAATTCCGTGCACTTGCCTATAACAATGCACAAATCTACAAGGAGAAAACAAAGCAATGGCATGACAAGAAACTATTGTCGCGGCAATTCATGCCAGGGCAACTAGTTCTCTTATTCAATTCTCGGCTAAAACTTTTCCCGGGAAAACTGAAATCAAGATGGTCGAGACCATTCAAAGTTGTCAAACCATTCTCCCATGGTGTCGTGATAATCAAGTCCATACTAACGAACATGAATTCAAAGTTAACGGACAAAGATTGAAGCACTACAACGGTGCCCATGTGGAACGTAACAAAGAAGTGGTCACTTTAGGAGATGCATGAGCATGTTCTCCTTTCAATATTTTCTTTTTCTTTTTATTTTCATTATTATTTTTAGGAGATATTTTATTTTTCTTCATTATCTTTAGTTTCCAGGTTTTCTATGTTTTTTTTCCACAACAAGACTCACAACCGCCATGCTAAGGAAATTCACTACCGACTACTTGCCACGGCAACTGCAACAGAGGATACCCCGGCAACCAACCCTGAAGATGCCACGGCAACCAAAGCTAAAGACGTTTTGGTAACCACTGCAAAAGCCAAAGGTAAAGCACCTATGCCCGAATCAACTCGTACGGAATCATTGTTTGATTTTTCAGATTCAGACGAGTCCTCCATTGTACCAACAAAGACCGCACCAATTGAATCATCCAAGCGAAAAGCCAATGACATTAATGAAGATGACGATGAGGACAACCCCGTACGAGGATCGATTCCACCATCGGCAACAAGGAAACAACCATCGTGTTCAAGCAAGAGAATCAAGACACCGACCAAAAGGAAACTAATCATCCACGACGATGAACTCTCGAAGTAAGTCCTCGTTTGCATTTTGCTTTTCTTTATTTTTCTCTTTAATGCATGCATTGAGGACAATGTCTCACTCGAGTTTGGGAGGAGGATTGTTAGTAGTTAGTTACCATGTTTAGTAGCATTCATCTTAAGTATTGCATTTAGGATACATAAATTGCTTGCCATACCTTTAGTTGGAACAAGAATTGCCTAGATTTGATGAATATCCGATGATGACTTTACCAATGCACTTAATTGATAGAATTTTTATTCTAGGATAACTATGGAAAAACTTAGAATTTTACTATGATGCTAAATTTGATGAAACACTGTTGTGGTTTGATTGATTTAAGGAATTCTAGTGAACTTAGGTTGATAATTAAAAAATTGAGGGATTAGAATAAAAATTGGATGAATGCTAGAGGTGCCCGAAATTGGCTCTAGCATGTGCTAAAAAGTTAATAGCTAGAGGTGCCCGAAACCGGCTCTAGTATGTGCTAAAAATTAATCGCTAGAGGTGCCCGAAACCGGCTCTAGTCGAATAAATTAATTAACTTAAGAAAACTAAAAATAAAACACTAAAGGTGCCCGAAACCGGCTCTAGTTAAAACATGTTAAAAGAACCCAATGAAGTAATTTGAAAACCTCTTGTTTGCATAGAATTCGAAAAATCAACTTGCACACAATTCCGCACACACTCACAAGCATTATAGTTTGATTCCGAGTAACTCCTAAGTTTTTCGAAAAATGAAAAGCCAATCATACTTTGTGCCCCGGTTCTGAGAATTGAAATCAAGTTCAAAGCTAAGTTTGTGAAAATTGAAGTCTTGGCAGGTAATTATTACTTTGCATTGCTTGAGGACAAGCAATAGTTCGAGCTTGAGGGTGTGATAAATGTTCAAAAGTACTATTTTTCTTACCCCTTTTACTCATATTATTGTTAGACTTAGGCTCATATTAGTTGCATAATTAGCCATTCATGCATTAATCCATGTTTCCTTCCATCGTTGAGCTTGATTACATAACTTGGTAGTTTTTGTGGGAAAAGATGCTGCTTTGGTGTGTTTTGTGTGTATGTGCAGAGTCACTTGCCAAAGCAAGGCTAGAACTAGTTTCCAGGGCAATGCATGAAGGAGTTGTCGAGCTAGTTGCCAGGGCAATGCATGAAGGAGAAGCCGAGCCAGTTGCCAAGGCAATTGTCGACAAAGAATAAGGTGATATGGTAGTCGAAATTGATGACTAGACAAGCCCAAGATGACGTGGAGCAAAGCTAAATCCCAAAGGAATTTGATTTTCATGAAGAGGTTAAAGAAGAATTAAATTCCAAGAAGATATGAGAAGTTATAAAAGGAATATAATTATAATAAAGAATTATATTCTTTAAAGATAATTTAATTCCAACTTAATTTCCTCCTCAAAGAAGGACTTTGACCTAGCCCTATAAATAGATCACCAAGCCGTCAACTCCAAGAGGGAGAGAAGAGAGAATTTTTGACAAGCTTCAAGGGGGAGATCTCGACAAGAAGGCTTCATCCATCCTTCATCTTTTTCTTTCTTGTTCAATTAGGTTCATGCTAGGGATTCTTTATCTTGTGTTTCTTTGGAACCTAGCCATGAACTAAATCTATTTGGCTAAGGTTATTGTGTCTTGTGGTTGTGAGAAACTATTGGATTTTGTTTTGATAATAAGAGTTTGCACTTTTCTATTTAAGGTTTATTCATTCTTGGTTCTTATTCTTATTTGCGAGTAAATTGGGAGAGGATCTCGTAACTTCATCTATTTATCTAATATTGGGAGAGTTAGATTCAAGAAATGAATGAGTATGATCTTTATTCAATCTATTGATGGTGAAGTTTAATTCGGCTTAGGAATAAGTTAAGGATTTCAACGGCTAAGAGGAGCGCAAGATTGGTTGTTGTTCAACCTTGATTCACGTATGGATGTATTATCAAGGCATGCACAAGTAGCTAGAGTTTCGACTTAGGGATAAGAAGAAACCATTGAATAACGCTCTGCCGAACCTTGAAGTTGCTGCCCAGACGCCCAAGTTGTTGCCCAACTAGTCGCCAAGGCAACCCCGTTGTGCAAGTTGCCACGACAACTGAGTTGCCCTTGCACTCTTTTACCAAGACGATAAAATTGGCTATCACACATCAACTCACGATAACCTGGCCTATCTCTCTCATTTGATCTCATCTATTCTTTCACTTTATTGCTTTCTAGTTTAGTTATTAGTTTAAACTCCTATAATCTTCTACTTCTGTTTTCTTTTACTTTTTACAGTGCAAGAGATTAGATTCTTGAAGTGGCACCAATCCCTGTGGAGACGATATCTTTTATACTATAACTTGCGATGTGTGTACTTGCACAATTGCGTAGTACTTATTACGCGCAACAGCAACCCTGGCTTCCATCTTCAAAGCAAATACGAAGGCAGAAATGAAGCTAATTGAGATGCAGACTTTTGAGAGGCTGGTTCACTGCTATAATGTGCAAGAAGAAGTAGATGGTAACCCTTGGTATTACGATATCTTGCAGTATGTCAAGTTTCAAAAGTATCCCGAAGGAGCAAACAAAAATGACCAAAAAACACTCAGAAGGATGACAACAAGATATGTTTTGGACGGGGAGATTCTGTATAAAAGAAGCCATGATCAAACGCTGTTGAGATGTGTAGATGCCCGGGAGGCAAAAGAAATTTTGGCAGAAGTGTACGATGGTTTGTGTGGAACACATGGCAATGGTCTATTAGTAGCCCCAAAAATCATGAGATATGGCTATTTTTAGTCGACTATGAAGGGAGACTGCATCAATTACGTCAAGAAATGCCATAAATGCCGAAAAGATCCATGCTCCTCCTTTACTTTTACACACCATGAACGCACCTTGGCCGTTCGCAGCATGGGGCATGGATGTCATTGGACAGATTTATCCGAAGGCTTCCAACGTGTACTGTTTTATCTTGGTTGCCATAGATTACTTCATTAAATGGGTGGAGGCAACATCCTACGTCAATATCACAGGGATAACGATGTACAAATTCCTGAAGAAAGAGATCATTTGCCGATATGGGTTGCCAGAAAAGATTATCACCGACAACGCTTCTAACCTGAATAACAAATTGATGAATGAGGTGTGCAACCAGTCCAAAATAACATACCATAATTCCACGACCTACCGACCTAAGATGAATGAAGCAGTAGAAGCGGTAAACAAGAACATAAAAATCATTGTAAAGATAACAGACACCTACAAGGATTGGCATGAGAAGCTACCATTTGCTCTGTTTGCCTACCGGAAATCTGTTCGCACATCAATAGGGGCAATGCTCTATTCTCTAGTATACGGCACAGAGGCGGTACTACCCATTGAGGTTAAGATTCCGTCACTCCGGGTTCTGAATAAAGTAAAACTAGATGAATCAGAGTGGGTGCAAACCAGGCTCGACCAGTTAAATCTCATCGAAGAAAAGAGGCTGAAAGCCATCTTCTATGGTCAAATGTACCAGAAGCAAATAATGCGGGCATATGATAAGAAAGTGGGCTTGAGAGAATTCTGAGAGGGAGACCTGGTACTTAAGAAGATCATCCCAATTTAGAAGGATTTTCGAGAAAAGTGGATGCCTAACTAGGAAGGGCCATATGTCGTCAAGAATGCCTTTTCGGGAGGAGCGTTGATTTTAACTGATATGGATGGCGAAGAATTGAAAAATCCCATGAATTTCGATTCAGTAAAAAAATATTATGTTTGAAAAAAAAAAGAAATAAAAAAAGAGAAGAAAAAAATAATAATGAAAAATGGAAAAAAGAAATGAAAAAATGATGATGGGGCGAAATCATGGAAAGACACTTCATAAAAAAGAGGAGAGCTCAAGGAGAAAACCCGAAAAAGGGCGTCTTGAGGCAAAAGAATGATCTGAGTTGAAAACCCGTTAAGGGCGGCTTAGATAAATTTTGAGATTGTGCCTCCGCCAAGTAAATTTATCCACACGAGTACCAGAAGAAGGAGATCCGGGCAAAAGATTCTATTTTGGTTGAGACGATCATGCATCATTCATACAGTGGATATTTGGGATTCTGCATTTCATGTTCTGCTTTCCTTTTCCTCATATTTGCTATGACTCTTCTAAAACTATTCCAAATCCTTCAATGTCAATAAAATCATATTTTTATGCCTTCCTTTCCTTGTCTTCTCATTGTTTTCATAAGCATCATACAAATAGGTTAACAAAGACTTATGATAAACAAAAGATTTCTGAGCATTATTATGATCTAACCCTGGGAATGCAGGTGATTAGAAAACATAATTGACTTTGATCTCAAGCTTTCTGCATAATGTGTGTCGAGGCATGATGAGGTGAAGAATTCAAACATTAGAATAAGATAACTAATGTCATGCACTACTCATACTTGTCTGAGAAAATATCGAGACAACAATAGAGATCTCCCAGGTAAAAACCCGTAAGGGCACCTAAAAAAACTCTAAAGCAAAAACCCGAAAGGGCACTTTAGAACTTAAAGACAGGAACTCAGAGAAGAAAGGCTGAAATGGTTGAACCCAACAGTGAGATGGCGTACTGCTACCAGAAGTCGAAAAAGAAGAGAAAGCAAGCAAAGAGTCAAGGTTGACTGACTACGGAAGTAGGCGCGCCGAGATTTTGACATTCATGCATCATATATAGTTAGGCATCCCTAGGATTAGGAGCATGCTAACTCATGTATCATAACATTTTGTCTATTTTAAACAGGTACATACATATTACCTATGACTTTTGATCTGCGACTTCACATTGAAAAGGTGAATTAATTTGAAGAAAGATTTCGACAACCTTAGTAGAGTGAGTCTAGAAAGATCGGTAGCCAGTTTGGCATGAATCCCTCATTCTAAGATAAAGGTTTTATATAGGAAGGGCCTACATTTTCGAACCCTTGCAGTGAAAGGTTCTATATAGGAGGAACTCGTAACTCCGAGATTTCAGAAGCTAAAAGTTCTATATAGGAAGAACTTGCGGCTCTAGGGTTTGAAGACTAGCAGTTCTATATAGGAAGAACTCCCAGTCGGAAGATCCATCCGTGACGCAGAAGGTTTTATATAGGAAAAACCCACCGCGTTGAAGGCAGAGAGTTCTATATAGGAAGGACTCCAAGCTTTACCATCTCAGAGTGAAAAGTTCTGTATAGGAGGGACTCGTAACTCGAGGCTTCAGAGTGAAAGGTTCTATATAGGAAGAACCATAACTTCAGGATTTCAAGGTAAAAAGTTCTATATAGGAAGAGGTTTTAGTCTGAAGGATCCGCCTGAGAAAGCGAAATGTTCTATATAGGAAGAGCCTGTAGCTCCAAGATTGAAAGGTAAAGAGGTTCTATATAGGAAGAACTTACGACCCTGAAGATTCAGCCGAGGAAAAGTAGAAAGTTCTAGAGGAACACGTGATAACAAAGCTACAAACAGGGAAGTCGAATAAAAATAAGTGCTTATAATATTTGCTTTGTTCTCGTTCCACGAGAACAAGCAAAGAGGGGCAACTGTAGTCACTCATTTTTATCTGTGTTTGTTAATATTGCGACATACTAATATAGTAATTAATTATTATTATTATTACATGATTATGTATATATACATGCATGTGTATTATTAATATATATGTAATATATATGTGTGTGACGTGTGTAAATGCATGTATAGCATTTATGTTATGTATTATATGCTTATTAGTAAGTATTGTGGTGTATGTGTATCATGTGTGTTTACATTTCATGCTACGTATGTTTTGCATTACATGTGTACTAATGTATATATGTTTATACCCATTATGTGTGAATACATATATATATGTTTGTTTGTGTTTAAATGTATGTGATATATGTAAGTATTTGAATGTATGTGTATGTTATATATGTATGTGTGTCCGTGTATGTATATATATGCATGTGTATATATTATCGTATTACTATTACTATTATTATTATTATGAATATTATTATTATTAGGCTGTATTAAAATATAATTTAAATAAAATAAAACCCAGATGCATTTAAATCCAAAAATGTTAACAGTCTAGTCCATAATTACAGAGGCCAAAAAATATTACATGGCCCATTTTTTGGCCGGACCCAAACCCTAAAAATATCTTACCCTAATTTTCTTTTTGTGCGCAGCCAATTAAGAGCCGTTGGATCTAATCCAGATCCAACGTCCATGATCGAGCAAGGATGTCCCTCCAGTTGGCCGCATTGATACGCGCGCGAGCCGTTCGACTCCCCACGCTCGCGAGCTCTGCACGCTCGAGGCTCTTTAGTTTCCCAGACGCCATGTGGTGTCATCTCGTGCAGTCCCACCCGTCCAAGATTACAACTGAGCAATCCATTCTTCAGGCAATCTCAGCCGTTGGATCAGAACGAGGCTGGCTGAGACGACAACTCCACCATACTTCCTCTACTGGCCCTCCAACCACCATGCTCAGAGACACGCGAAGGTAGAGAAAAAAGTAGATTATCAGTACCAAATCCAAAAAAATATATGTAATCTACTTTGTTTCTACCAAAAAATTCAGAGAGCAGAGATATATGTAAACCAAACCAAAAAATTGGAGGAAGATCATCAGTTATCAATTTTTAGTTCCAAGAATCAATAAAAAAACAACAAAAGTTTCCAGAGGGTAATCCCTTTCTCTATTTTTCTTTGTATGCACAAATTAAAGCATAAAAGTAAACTCTATACCTAAAGCTTCTTTCTTTTCGGACGACAAGGAATCTAGTGGTGAGCCCTTTAAAGGGGAAGGGTTTTTTTTCTTCTTTTTTTCGGTTTTCAAAATAAAGGTTTCAGTTTCTTTGTGGTTCTAGGTTGCCGGAGTCCTTAGACAAGGAAGGCTTGAGGCGGCCGTTGTGGCTGAGCCTCGCCTGAGTTTGAATGGGCACGGCGGCTTGCGGCGAGGTTTTGTTTTTTTGGGCGAAGGTTTCTAGAAACAAAGAGAATAAGGGTGTTTTATTCAAAAGGTTAAAAAATGGGAAAATTTGAATTTAGACGGATAAGTAGAATTTATAGAATTTTAATTCTTTTAAAAATGGTAAAATCACGAAATAAGGACCCTCGCATTTCTGAACTTTTCAAATCGAGTTCACCCCTTGGTATAATTACAACCCTGGTCCCCCTTATCTTTTAAAATCTTTCAATTTCATCCTTAAATTAAACCGAATCAGTTTCAAAATGGTAAAATTGCCGCCTTAGTCATTCCGTGTTTTGATATTTTTCAGTTCGAGCTTGCCCCTTGGTCTATTCACAAGTCCAGTCCTTATATGTTTCGTCCGGTTCTCAATCAAGTCCTTAAATGCTTTTTTTATTTATCTAATTTCTGTCATTCTATTTTGATTTCATTTTATTTCAGTCCTTTTCATGTCTTTATTGTTTATGTTTAATGCATTTATATTTCCAGCTTGATAGTATGTTTTTATGTATGCCTCCTTTTTATTTAGATATTTCATTTGGGTTATTACATGTTATTATGTTTTTTAGCATGCTTATTTTTATTCTCATGCATTTTTTTATGTGTTGTTTTTCAGTATGTATATTTATGATTTTTGGTGTTACCATGTTAGTATGTCATATAGTGTAATTTTGCTCATGGTATATGTATATTTTTGTAGCATGTATTTTAAGTTCATCCTGCATCTTAGGTTATATGGTAGTGTGGTGATTTTAATTATATGTTAATCTCTCGATATATATATATATATATGTCATGTATCTTTATTGTGTTTTTTTCGTATTTTAGGTTCATGTAGGGAATAGATGATAAATTTGTTATGTGTTTTTTAATATATGCATATTGTGTCATATGATATAGTTTTGGTACAATTTTGTGGTAATGTTGTTTTTTTTAATTTAGTGTCTTTTTTTCATGTCATGCATATGTTGCATTTGTGGTTTTTTTATATGTTTAAGCATGTTTAAATTAATTAATTTAATTTTGGAAGCATGTTTTCTTCTTTTTCCAAGTTTTTTTTTGTTTATGCTTTGTTTTTATTATTGTGATACATTATGTTAGTGTTTTTTTATCATTTTTTTTAATATCATGATATTCATATTTTTCTTATTATGTTTTTATACCATGTCAATACGAATGTATGTTGGATAATGTTTGTTAAGATTGCATAAACGGAATATTAATTGTCAATGCAGTGCCTTTTTATTTGAGCATAAACGTGGCCAGTATCAAACGCAGTGAAGGTGGTCTATCGGTTTATTCTCGAATAACGGGGCCCTTAAAATTTACTCGCACTTACAACCAAATCTTAATTTAATCGTCACTTTAATCCGGAAAGTTTAATATTAATAAAGCGGTAATTATTAAAGTACCAATTTTGGGCGGTGTGGGGGTGCTAATCCTTCCCCATCCTTAACCGACTCCCGAACCCAACATTTTTGAAATCTCTCATTTTATGGTGTCCGGCCTACCTTAGTGGCCGGTGGTGACTCCATTTTTAAAATTAAAATACAGTTTTTCTAAAACCCCATGGAATATATTTTTAAATACCCGAAAAAACCACAAATACCTCGAAACCCATTTTTAGCGAAAAAGAAGAGATCGCTACAAGATGTTGGCTATTTTACCCTTGGGCTTTGTGATCAAGGTAGGGTTGTTACTCTACGAGCTGTATGAGCTCGAGTAACTCGATGGGCTGCGTGATCTTGAGTATGGGCTATATAACCCTTGGGCTATATGATCAAGGTATGGGACGTAACTGGATGGACGGAGTGACCTCGAGTATGGTAAGCCTAGGATGGTTTGGTAGACTTCTTACATAATAGTGGTATTTTGAGACATGGTTATAGACTCTAGCTAGGGTAGGCTAGACATGATCCTTAGATGTTCAGAAGCCTTTTTGTGCACTCTTAATTGTATTATCATGCTTGCTTGTTTTATGATATTCATGAATTGCGGTGGAGTAGAAATGCACCACTGAGATTTATTAGCTCAGTGTGGGGATTGTGGTTTTTCTGTGCATAGGTTGACAGGTTGCTTTTGGAGGAGCACATCGAGGAGGATTTCCCAGCACCAGGCCAGTTTTAGAGTACAGTACTTGATGTCTAGTTTGGACTGATTATATTCATAGGACCTTACCACAGTCGAGTCTGTATCTTTATTTTGATTTACTAATACGTGGTCAAATGGTGTATTTTAATTTGAACTTATATTTTGTAAACCCTTTTAATCTTATTATCTATGTGGATTTTATGGAAATAGATCGTTTTGAGAATTGCCAACTTGTGGTTTTAAATGAGAAATTTTGATTGGTCGGTTTTAGGTGACCCGAATGTGATGCTCCGAATCCAGGACGGGATCGGGGTGTTACAATGGATGTATGTGAAGTGGTCGAATGAACAACTTGTGAAATCCGTGTATCCGATGCGTTTTTGTTAAGGAAAGATTCTATTTTTGGGTAACTTGAAAGCCAATATATGAATTAATGTATCATGATGGATAAAGGTGTTTTGTATAATGAGATTTATACATGTTTTGCTCTTTAAGCTTTGCTATTGGATGAATAAGCATGTGAAGGCTTAAATTAAAGTTTTGCATATGGGATTATGCATGAGATCCATGATACATGTTTTGCATATGGTTTAATATGCATGTTTTACAAAGGTAAAAAGGGCATGCTATGTTTAAGCATGATGTACAAAGTGTGTTTTGACTAAAATGATTTTAAAAGCATTGATGAATGTTTTTAGAGCGACCCTTACTAGGCATTATTTGCTTACACTCTCCTTTCTCATCAATGCAGGAAAGTAAGCTTACCGGGCAGTGAGCAAGTGAGGAGGAATCCAAGAATTGAAACATTTCAAGTATGGTTTTGATAAGTGAACTTGTAGTAAATAAAGGGCAATGTGACCAAGATGTAATTGGGAGGGTTGTATGCTTACTCCCTGTGTTGGACAAGTTTCTTTTGATGTTTTGGACTTGTGTGATGCTTATGTCTTGCTTTGAGGGGTTGGGATATGATTTGCGTGTTCGGGTAGAGATCATGCCTCTAGGATATATGCTTGGATTTGCTATGGTTTGATTGATCCTCTATCATGCCTATTTGATTGTGGAAATGTTATGTGAAATGTTATACTCCCTCTGTCCCAAAAATAATGTCCCTTTATGTTTTAAAATTGTCCCACTTAAATTGTCCTCTTGAAAAACTCAACAACTTTTACTAAACACATTTCCTTTTCTACCCTCTTTTTAGTTTTCCAATAAAGCAAACTTCAACTTTTTAAGGATGAAATTGTCATTTTAATTACTTTACAGCACACCTCTTACACAAATTTTTCTTCCTAAACCTACGTGAAAAGTCAACAATGGACATTATTTTTGGCACGGAGCGAGTATGATGTTTGTAAGGTGTTTGAAGTATGTTAGATTGAGCCAAAGTGTCATATGTTCGACCAAGAGGTCATTACTGGCCAGCCCGTACCGATACGGGTCCTCAGGGATCGGTACGCCAAGTCTGTCTCAACTCAAATCTGTGTAAAATTGCACAGGCGTATCAGTACGCCTTATAGCCGTATCGATACGCATAGCAAGAATTTATGCTTGGTGTCGGTACACGGGCAACCGTATCGGTACGCCTGAGGACCGTACCGATACCCTTCGTAAATTATACCCGTATCGATATGGGCAAGCAGCGTACCAGTACCCAGTTAGTTATTTCTGGTAATATGCTTTGCTGAAGTTTGAATCTTTGCAAATTAGTCCCTATTTCTTGATCATGCAATTAAATAAGTTTGGATGATTATTTTAAGTTGTAATTTAACCGATTTACATGAAACTTGATTAATTAAGGTTTGGTAACTCTGAATTTAGGGAATGCCTCTTAATTTTCTAAAATTATAATTTGGTCTCTGGAGTGTGTTTTCGGCTAATTGGATGTCAATTCGACGCCCGGTTTAACTACATATTTCACCGATTCTAGAATGATCACCTTAGGACATAATTATGCATTTAGACAAGATAAAAAATGGATCGTTTTTTGAGTAAATCGTTCGGGGTTGTTTCGGAAAACTCAATGTAGCTTGCTCAGTTTAGTCTGGCATCTAGTTCGGGTCAGGGGTTATATATTTTCGTAAATTTTTGTTGATTTTGAGTGAGTTTCGTGGAAAATCAATCCAAGGAGAAGAAAGAGGATGGAAATGTGAATGTTTTGGTGCTGATCTTGTCGCTAATGGCAACCGGTGATAGGTGTAGATTGGCCGAAAGTAGTGACCGAGTGGCAAATATAGAATCATTTTAAGTTTTAGTAGCAAAATTTATACACCCCTAAAGTCAAGTGCCTAAATCGACATTGTTCTGGGCATCAAAATAGCCACACCAAAACTGTCTTCCAAGTCGGCAACTGTCTTCCATGTCGTCATGTCGTTATAGAGTTAACGACCTAGTGGTATAATTGAAGTCAAACAGAAAGTTAAGTGTTATAATTGAAAAAATTGAAAGTTTAGAGGTATAAACGATACATCGCCTAAAGTTCAGTGATATCCGATGTTGTTTACCCAAAATTTAATAATTTTTTTGTAACTATATGATAAATTTAATAACATTTAATAACTTTTAAAAGAGCATCGACCAAAACGATATTAACGATTATTACGTAGTTTACCCTTAGTTAAATTAAAAAAAAGGAGAGAAAAAGTCAGATTTGACATTGTAAATAAGCAAATGCACGTGGGTGACTTGATTTTTTATCCCTCAATTTACGTAATGGAAAGTCAAATTGGTTAGCAGCATATGCTGACAAGCATACCACAATTATCATTTACCGTAGCAATATTTTTATTCATTTATTTATTTGGGTAAAGTGCACAAATGATCACTAAACTATCTCTAAAAATACAAAATGGTCATTGAATTTTCAAAAGTTAATGACCATGAAAATTTAATTTTTGTTACAAAATGGTCACTAAGCCATTAAATGCCATTAAGTGGGTGATGTTGTAGTTACAAAAATTTGTATAATAGCACATTTAACCCTCCATATTTACTCATTCAATCAATTTAGACATCAATAATGAGGGATAAATTAGGACTAAATTGATTGAATGTGTAAATATGGAGATCAAATATGTTACTATTCAAATTTTCGTAACTGCCGCATCACCCACTTAACGGCAGTTCATGACTTAGAGACCATTTTGTAACAAAAGCTAAAGTTTAATGGTCATTATTTAACTTTTAAAAGTTTGGTGACCATTTTGTATTTTTAGGGATAGTTTAGTGACCATTTGTGTACTTTACCGTAGTTATTTTTCTGAGGACAACAATCATATGTGCTTTTTGGTATTTTTCTATGTTTCCAAGACTAAAATTTAAATTATATGCCCTAACCCTAAATCTTAAACCCTAAACCTTAAAAAACACCTTACCCCTAATTTTCTAAACTCTAACCCTAAATCATAGCCTTAAACCTTAATCATAAACCCATTTTTTTAGTATAGAACATAGAAAGGGGCATCGAAAATGATAGAGGTTTTTTTTGAATAGTCTAAAGGTGATGACAAGGTAGTATATGTTCATATATATTCTTAACCCTGACAATGTGCATACACCTTGTAGACAAAGCGATTTTAACTCGTGTCTCCTAGGATGAACATCATCTATTTTTCCACTAAGACACTTGTTGGGTTTAATGATAGAAGATTTCTATTCTTTAATTGATAATTAAATATATATTTTTGACCCGTGACATTAAATTTATAAAATAATAACTTGTATAATATTCAAAATAATTATATATTTACCGAATATCATTTCAATTCAACGCAATGTATTAGATTTGGATGTGATATATTCCATAAAGATGCTCTGGGGAAAAACATTTTTGTTAAAGCAAATATAGGTCAATTCTTCCCCATAAAAGTCCGAAACAATGGATTAAGAAAACCAAAACCCAGCTCATCACTATAGGCTGCTAACCTATTTGACCTTCCCTTAGGTAAATTAAGGAATAAAAATCAAGTCATTGTCCCCCTTACATTATTAATTTTGTGTGTATTCTTTTTATTTGAATATTCTAATTTCATCATCAAATTATCGTTTATACTATATCATATTATTACATAATACAAATTAGTGTTTCATGACAACTAATAATTTTTATAATGATTTTATTAACATAAGATTTGGCGATGAAATTAGAATGTTCAAAAAATTTGAGAACCAATTTAAAATAAGAGTCATAATTTGATGATGAAATTAGATGCTCAAAAGTTTGAGGACCAATTTAGAATTAAAATCATAATTTGAGGATAAAATTAAAATATTTAAAATTTTAAAGAGCAATTTAAAATAAGTGTCATAATTTGAGGATATGAAAAATATAAAAATATGTCATAAAAGATCAAACCTTTTAGCAAATAAATTCAACTGATAATGGAAGTAAATGAACAGAATCACATGGGAAGTAGAGCAAATAATCCAATAATAAACATCAAAAGAAAGGAGGCTTATCCCTATTGTAAAAGGCAGCCAACTTGTTGATCAAATCCTTAGCTTTGTCGGACTCCAAATCATTCAAATGAAACCCATGACCCACCCCATCTGTCTCCATAATTTCCACCACACCCATCCACCCGCTCCGCCCCAAAGCCTCATAATAAAGCCTCCCCCTATCTCTCAATATGTCTTTCTCCGCCAGACAAACCAAAACCCTCGTGCACCCAAGCCCCACCAAGCTCGGCCCATCAATACTTTCCGGGTTAACCCTCGGGTCATCGTTGTCCGGGTTTTCCGGGCACACAAATGGCCATAACTTATCCATACCAGCCTTTGCTTCCGGGTGCAATGCCCCGGAACCAATAGGTTCAGACCCCCAGAAATATGGGTGCACCAAAGCAATCCCAAGAATATCCACGTTTAGACTAAACTCGAGGTCTCCAGCAACCATGGCTAAGTTGTGAGCAATGTTGGCACCGGTGCTTTCCCCTCCTAAGAACACTCTTCCGAAGTCGGCATGGTCATTGAGCCAAGGCTGGGGACCTTGGCTGTTGCAATGCGAAACTACCCATTGGAGAGCAGCCCATGAATCTTCGTATGCGGCGGGGATGGGGTGTTCGGGTGCGTTTCTAAAATTTACCGACACTGCAATCACGTTGGCTTCGGCAACCAAGGCGTTGAGGTAATTACTGAACTGTGAAGTGAATGGTGATGAAACACAGAAGGCTCCGCCATGGAAGTAGACGAGGAGAGGTAGCTTTTGGTTGGGGTTGGTGAGTTTCGGGAGGAAGAGACGAGCTGAAACGTTGGATTCGGGGATTATGGTGACGTCCTTGGATGAAACACCGGTTTGGGGGTTAGTTGATGGCGGAACGAAGTCGGTTCCGATGAGTCTTTCGACACGGCCATCTTTGTAGACTCTGATGAGGCCTGGGAACTCAATAAGCACTTCTGAATCCATGGGACGGAATTAAAAGGGATGAAATGTTGGGGTTTATAGATTTTGATTACAAGCTTTTGATTTTCTCCTCCTCACGTTTGTATGCGTAGATAAATGCACTGCATGATTGCAGAAACACGGTGGATGTACTTTCCCTTGTCTGCTTTGACATGTGGCAAAGGACAATGTGCCCTTATCTATCCGATTTGCTACCCTTCTAAATAATTTCATAATTTTTTAAGCCTTATGTGTTATGCTTTTAATGAAGTCGGCAGCGATTTCGGGAGTAATTTAAATTACGCTTGTGGTCTTATTTTCAGTCGCGTTATATTATTGTGGTTGTGAAAATAATAAATTTTATAACAAATATTGCTATCACGCGGTTTCGGACAGTGAAATTTCTTATTGCGTTTATGGTGGTTGAAGGCATAAATAATGCTATTATAGTCATTGCAGATATCACAATCGAATTTTTTTTAATAATTAATATTATTACAGACATAACAATTGTGATATCGCATTTTCAAATTGTGTGAGTACTATTATATAGCGGTTACTGTCGTGATTGTAGATTGCTATTTAAATCTCAAGGGAGAAAACTTAAAAGAGCAGTCGTATGGCCAAAACTTGGACACCAGAAAACTCAAAGACCAATCATATGGCCAAAACTTACTGACATTATCATCACAGATAGAAAATCCTTACTTTTTAGTCACTTTGGGAAAAGCTCAAAGAGCTAAATAAAGGGATCATCTTTGTCAACAGCAGTTTTTAAGCAATATTTAAATCAAAGGAGTCTTGGATAATCTCAATCCAGAGCCTTTACGCCAAGACCAAGACTCAGAAGGAGATTTAGGCAGAGGTGGGGGCAACATAGTCTTCTTGCATAACCCGAATCACTATAAAAAAAATGTGTGATTGCTGATAGAGTTTCTGAGGAAATTTACGACGAAATTTAATTCTATTAACGAAATTTTTTAGGGAAGAGGAGGTCAGCAAAATACTGGTCGAAATTAATATTTTCGAGAGGATAAAATAATCCGTCAAAAGTTTATTGACAGAAATTCGACAGTTTATTACTAACGAAACATTTAAAATCCGTCGAAAAATTATATATATAAAATACTATATTTTATATTTTCGACGAACATATCTTTTTTGTTGGAATATTAAAAAATATAAAAAAAATTAATATTTTAATTTTAAAAAAGAGAGAAAATTTATCGGGATTCTACCCAAAAAAAATTCATTCCCTCCAAAATTTAATGAATCCAAATCTTTATTTAATTAATTAATGTACCAAAAATTAATAATTAATATAATTCAAATAATTACATTAATTTAAAAAATCAGATAATAATAATACTACTAACAAGTTCATATTGTATTTTGGTTATGCCTTAATAAGAAAATAATAACATATGATAAAAATTAAATTCATCATATTAGCTAAGATTAAATATGGATTTACTACATATATTTCACAATTCAATGTTTCTAATAAATATAAATATATGGTTGTACACTATACATAAAAATACAATATTTAATAATAAAAAAGAGTTAAATACAAAGTTTACATACTAAAAATTTATTATCATTTAAAATTTTCTAAGCAACCTATAAAATATAATGAAAGATGTTAGTGATTAATTAAAAATAGTATAATAAACAAAGTAAATACTAAAAAAATTACATTGAATGAAAGCTAAAACTTACATCAATATTGATAAATGATAATAAAAGATAAGAACTTTTGATGAGAAAACAATGAGTTAATAAAAAGAGATGAAATGAGAAGAAAGGAATGAGAGAAAAATGAGTTTAGAAAGGTTTAAATAAAAAAAATAGGGTAAAAAGCGGGTAGGTTTGAAATTTTATGTTTCAATGGAGGGAAATTGAAGGAAGTGAGCAGGTAAGAAAAACTCTAAAATTTGTGACGGAACATCTGGAGCCGTCATAAATTTGTGACGGAATACGTATTTGTCAGAAATTTGTGACAGGTCCTCATATTCAATCACAAATTTGTGATGGATCTACATATTCTATCGCAAATTTAAAATACTTTTGTAAAAAATGATTTTTTTTAAAAATTATCAAATAAAAAATAGATGAATAATTCCTTTGTTTATTTTTTAAAATTTTAGTAAAATCGACAGTGATAAATTAAATACACAAATGAAGCAAAAATCGATAGTAAATAGAAAAATTTATAGTAAATAAAAAATTGACAGCACATAGCAAAACTATGCCTAATCATCTTCTGTTAAGTCAAAGTACTCATTCTGATTTTCATCTTCATCTGAATCATCTTCAACTTCGACTTCCACAATATTTAATTGTGTTGCTGAGTCATCAATTAATAGCTCATGTTCATCATTTGTCACTATTTGTATTGGATGAGACTCAGGCTCGTCATCTTGGTATGGATCTGTAGCTTATTCAGGTTCAATATTATTTGAAACTGGGATATCCACAATTACTCTAGCTTTAATTTTAATAACATCTAACCAATCTTGCTTATCACGTCTGAGACTAGAATAGTTGACGTAATAAACTTGAGTTGCTTGAGTTGCTAGAACAAATGTCATTTCCGTTATATCTTTTTTTCTCATTCACTTCTACAAGAGACGGATATTTTGGATTGATTTTTGTACCGACACCTGGTGTCGGATCAAACCATTCACACTTGAACAAAACAATGCTCTTCACTGGTCAGCCCATATATTGAATCTGTATAACCTCAACAAGCCGTCCAAAATAATCACTTTCACCGTTTACATAGTTGGAGCCTTTAACACAAACACCAAAGTTTGGTGATGGTTTATCTAAACCATATGACATTGTGCAAAATTTAAAACCATTTACTTTATAACCCGAGAATGATTTCACCAACCGAAGTGGGTCCATGTCAAGTGCTTTTAAGAATGTGTTTGTGATGTTATTCACCTGTTCTTGAACCTATAAAAAGTTACCAAAAATTAAAAAATTTGGCATATTTTCATAGTTCTTTTCAAGTAAAAGAATGTAACTTGACTTAAAAATTTGTTGAACCATTTTGAGAATTCAGCATCAACTGTAGCGTCAATTTGTGCGTCACTCAAATGAGGTTGAAAATATCTCTAGTAGGTCCTATACATTCTATTCAATTAAAGGTGGATCATGATTAATAAAAAATTAATCAACGTCGATATTTTGGAGTTTAATGGTAACTATGATACGTACTCAATGAATGGCTCTACCTCTGTACAATTCAACAATATGTAAGTGTGAGCTGCTACAATTTCTTCATCAGAAAGATATCTTTCATTCCCTTTTTCCAATCGTCTTAGCTCTATGCTGTGCAAAAATGGAAAGAATGTCCAGATGTTCTTCATAACTGTTTAGCATGAGTTGCGCACTAGAAGTATTTGCTAGCTTGGGAAAGTAATAATGAAAGAATTTGGATACTTCTACCGCCTCATATGAATTGCAAATTGAGCCTTCAATGAGCTTTATTGCCGATATAACCTTTTAACTTTCGAAAAAACTAAATTAAAAGGAAACAAAAGGTTGTAATGTAAATAAAAACGCTTATTCACTTTGTAACAAAACTTTATAAGTTGGATTGAAAATTACCTTGAAATGGATACATCCAACTATAATGTATTGGTCCACTAATCCTCACTTCATATGCCATGTGTATCGGTAGATGTTCCATTGAATCAAAAAAACTTGGAGGAAAAAATCGCTCCAATTTGCACAAAATGATTGAGATATCCTTTTCTAGTCTTCTCATGTCCTCCTCCTTAATTATAGTTGATGTTAAGTCTTTGAAAAAAAGACTCAGCTTTGTCAATGCCTCCCAAACATTTGTCGATAATAGCTCTTGAAAAGCTATAGGAATTAACCTTTGCATGAAAACATGACAATCATGACTTTTCATTCCAAATAACTTTAACTTTTTCATGTCAACGTATCGACCGATATTGGATGCAAAGCCATCAGGGAATTTTAGATCTTTCACCCAATCACATAACACTTTCTGCCTTTGCTTGTCTAACGTGTAGCATGCTTTTAGATATTTACCAGAACCATCTTGATTTGTCAACTCATGACAATCACAATAGTTAAAGTCCACTCTAGATTTCGCATTGTCCTTTGTCTTACCTTCAACATTCATTATTGTGTTGAATATATTCTCAAAAATATTTTTCTCCACATGCATCACATCAATGTTATGACGGATCAAATTTGAAGACTAATATGTAGATCCCAAAAGATGCTACATTTTTTCCAACTGCATAATTGAGCTAATTGGCCATTAATTTCGACGGCGTCTAGCTCTGTCACTTTCAGAAAACCCCAATAATTAATCTCATTTAGTATCTCGCTTCCAAACGTAATTGGTGGAGGATTGTTCAGAATCTTTTTACCTTTTTTGAAAGCTGTAGTATTCCTTCTGAAATGATGATTATGAGGTAAAAATTTACGATGATTATCAAATCAAGATTTATTTCCCACCATGCTGAAGAGTAAATACTTCAGATTACTCTATGCAATATGGACAAGTCGTTCTTTCAGCTGTACTCCAACCTGACAACATGCCATAAGTAAAAAGTCATTGATAGTCCATAACAAGGTAGTATGAAGCAGAAAATTCTGTTTGGTTGACAAATCATATGTTACCTCCCATGTATCCTACAAATGTATCAACTCAGCAATTAAGGGTTACATGAATACATCTATATTATATTTTGGATTTCTAGGACCTGACACAATTATTGTTAAAAACATAAACTCATCCTTCATGCACATAGAGGGAGGTAAATTGTATGGTGTTACTATAACCGACCACAAAGAATATTGTTGCCCGAATTAACCAAATGGTTGAAAATCATCTGTGCATAACCCAAGTCTGACGTTACGAGTCTCATATGAAAATGTTGGATGCTCTTGATCAAAATGTTTCTAAACAAGAGAGTTAGAAGGATGACAGATGAGACCGACTTCATCAGTTTGTTGCTCAGCATGCTACCTCATATGCTTAACAATAACTTCTGAGGCATATAACCTTTGTAACCGAGGAGTTAAGGGAAAGTAAAACATCTTTTTGTATGCCTTTTTGTTACTAGACCCTTCGCCAACATTATTCTTGTACTGAGGATGATTGCAAAACTTACATTTGCTCAATTCAGAATCATAACCCCAGTAAATCATGCAACCATTTCTACAACAATGGATTTTTGAACTAGCAAACCCATATCACGAACCAACTTCTTTATCTCATAGATGTTCTTGGATATGACATTATCTTAGGGCATCAACCTCTGCATTATCCGACAAAGGTCACCGTGGCATGCATTAGGAATATGATATTGTGCTTTCAAGTGTATTAATTCAAAAACTATTGATAACTTTGACTCATTGTTACCAGACCGTATCACTTCAGAAGAAGCACCAAGTTTTTTATACAACACCTGCGTCGAAGCAATTGGTGGTTTATCATCTTCTTCCATATACACATTTAATTCAGGACTAGCAACATCTGCCTCACTGGATTCATGATTGTTACCACACGAATCGTATGCATACTCTGGAACTAGAGTATTAGAACCCTTCATATGGTTATAGTAACTAGTAAGAGAAAAGCGTGGCTCTCCCGTGATGCACCCAATTGTAATAATGCGGAACAAACCCTTCAGTGTCACATGAACTTTAACTATTTCTGGATCTCGAAAACTTTTATTTTTGTATTTAGGCCGATTACATAGACACCCAATATTTCCTCGACCTACAAATCTAGGCTTATTTAACACAAATGTGGTGAATTCTAGCAGTGGTCGCTCAAAATCAGGATTAATAATGTGATCATTTATTAGCCTATCATTATTGTACATCCAAGATTGATCCATATTGATTACCAAAACCTATTTTTATTGTATTATTAAATTAAGATACTTAAATTAGTAAATTTTTAAATAATAATTTTTAATTACTATTTTTCAAATTTTCTAAAAAACTAAAAATCAGAACTTATGGTATTATTATTGTAAATTACATGCAAAAATGTTTTATTTACTCTTAATATATATTATTATTTTTTATTTTTATTTCTATATAATACAAGAAG
This sequence comes from Hibiscus mutabilis, assembly GCA_019671005.1. Lineage (NCBI taxonomy): Eukaryota > Viridiplantae > Streptophyta > Magnoliopsida > Malvales > Malvaceae > Hibiscus > Hibiscus mutabilis. Next base: position 41,818,592 of record CM033732.1, read on the forward strand.
TAGAACTTAGACATTATTAAACTATGTTATATGCAAAAATATTCTCTTTACTTTTTGATCTATTTTGCACTTTTTTAATTAAAAGTCTAATACTAATAAATTGATAGCATTATATTTTAAAAAATAAAATTAAAACTTACCTCAGCTAAATTCAGTAGTAAATTTTAGAGTTTAGTAAAAAAACAAAAAAAACACCAAAAACAAAATTTAAAATATTATTTTTCTTATAAATGTAAAAAAAATAATAGTTGTATTATCAATATCATTAAAAAGAAGTTTATTAATTAATCAGAAGCAACTTGCACTAACTATAAAAAAGGAAGCAATTTGCACTACATTATCATTGAGCATATGCAAAGCAATAACTTTTATAGAGGAAAAATCTTATTTTTTAGAAGTAGATAATCGAGTATGCTATATATAAGCCATGAAAGTAAATAGCTAAATCATTTAGACAAACGACAGTTTTCAATCTAAAATTACAATATAAAATAAAAAAAGAGAAATGCATATAAATCAGTAACAATAAAGGATAAATGCATATAAATCAGTATATTATAATTTCAAGTGGACATATAAAAGAAAAATTAAATCTTTAACATAATATAAAATAAAAATAAAAAATGCTTACATGCCAATTTACACTCTAAAAATCCATTCACCATAAAATATTAAAATTCTGCAAAAAAAAAAAAAAAATGTAAGAAAAATATTTTGTAGAAATATATAATAGAAATAAAAAAATTAAAGAAATACTAACAAATAGTTCTAAAGGGTCCCATGCCACATCTTCAAGCAAAACTTGTGGTGTGGTCTGGGGGTAGTTACAGCTCCAAGCAGCTGGAATTTGGGGTGTTGGGAGAATGCTGGTAGTGGAAAAATAAAAGCAAGTGAGGTGGAGAATGGCAAACGGTAATGAACAATTGAAAATAAAAGGATTGTAAAAAAATTGTTAAAATGGTAATTGCTTATAGGTGGTTTTGGGGTTGAGATAATTAATAAGTTTTAATTAGATATAATTAAGTGGGGTTGAAAAGGGTGATGAGTAGTTGTAGTTTAAATGTGCTGTGAAGTAGTTATTTTATATATATATATATTTTTTTATTTTTGATGGAACGATTGTTCCATCACAAGTTAAATGGCTATATTTTTTTTATTAAAGTGAACAAAATTTTAGACGAAATCATTGTTCAGTCATAAATGAAATTGATATTTTTATCAAATGAACAAAAATTTTGACAGAAAAAATAATTCAGTCCAAGACTACAATCAGGTCACAACTTTGTGACGAAATAATTTATTTTCATCGGTAAATTATGACGGATTTTAAATCCATCAGAATTTTATGGTAATTTAAATTGATACAAGTGATGAATATTGTACATTGGCATTATTGAACAAGGTAAGTATTGACCATTGTAAACATCATTGACATATACACCGGACCTTGGATACAAGTATATATTGGATACAATTAGCATGCCAATAGAATTCATTGAGCTCATGTACGAGTGGACTATGGTCCTTAGGCTAAAGCCCTTATTTGCGATGTTGGAGGGATGATTGAGTAATTGGTCTTTGGCGATGTCAGCGGGATTGACTATTTATTGATTTGGCGATGTTGGTTAAATTCGTGTATCCATTTCTTACTAGGATCCAAGGGATATAATTATTGATCATATGGCTAATTATTACATATATTGAATACATTGATCTTACCATGTTTATTGGGTTGCGTACATAGCATGAATATGAAAAGCATGTCTTTAGTACTAGTGATATGCATTGTATTGTATTTTAGATTATTGTTGACTACCTTACTAGATGATGTAAGTCTAACATAGTTCACTGCATACATTTTCAGGTTCCATAGTTCCCTGAAGTGGATCATGGTTAGCCGATTGCAAGTTACCTCCGAGTCACCTTTTGTAATGTACATTTACCCTTTGAACTCCTAGAATGGTGGCACATGGATCTAGTATGTTTAAATGGCATAATGAATATGTTTTGAGTGTGTAACTTTAAGGCATGCATATATGATATATTTGGAACTTAGAATGCTTATTGATATTGCATACATAGACAAAATGCATCTCCATTAGTTATACATTACTAAGAATGTTAAAATGAGACATGAGGATGAAATATAGGTCACAAAACTTACTGAAGACCATAGGTGTTGATCATTGAGTCATTGGGCATGCAATAGTTGGGTGAATGACTTAAAAACCAGCAAAGTATGAAACTATGGGTAGATGAGTATCGGTACAAGTGTACATATATGGACCAAATAGCTATTGGGTTGGATGGGTACCTATACGGACGGTCCCGTACCAGTACCCACATTAAACCTTAACCGAAATAACGGCTAGGCATACCAGTACTGCCCAGCGAGTACCGGTACCGAGGTAGGTAATTCTGTTATTGACCTGAACTAGTTTTGCACACTTCATAAAATAGTCCTTAAAATTCATTGGACTAATTGGACATGTTACTGACCTCAAAACTTAGAGAAACTTGACATTCATGTTTAATATGACATTAATTTGATAGTGACACTGTTAATTATAGATAAGGACCTTAATTTACCAAGTTTTATAGTTTAGTCCTTGAACCATAAATTTATTGCATTTTAACCCTTATTGGCAAATTAATTAATGAATTGAATGTCATATGATTATGTTTGTTGAAACACGACATTATTGGTATTCATTGGCTAGATCATTGTATACATCGCATCGATTTTCACTATTTAGTTCCCAATATTGGTCATCGGTGACATCTCCGACCCGATTCTCTACTAGACCTGTAAGGGAGTGTTACATCGATAACTTCTCAACGATTGCGTTATAAACTCTGTTAGAGAAACGAATTTCAAGAAAAGGTATGCTTATTATTAATAAGCACGTCATCCTCACATAACTTGACATCCAGATCGCTAATAAAATTATCCTTTTAACCTACTCCAATATGTCCTGTAACCATATCTCGAAAAGATGGTCTTGCCAAGACCGCTTCCACAGCCCCTCCATCAGTCTGAACCATTGTTTCATCAGTTTGCACCAAGCTAGTCACTCCATCTCCAACTGATGGAACAATCTGAGTAGGGTTGGCAGAATCTATATCCATTTGCTGACCCATCGAGCCAGCTTTAAACCCAATCGACAATCCATTATCCACAACGACAGATGGAGAAGCCGACTACACCGTAGGATTCGACGGCCGTCTAAAAAGGGCCGATAGGTGAAGAGAATTAGGGTTAAGAATATTTAGGTGAAGAGAACTTTACTTAAAATTAGCTATTCTTTTATTTGGCACAAAACACTTAGTTTGGCAAACCTTAACAACACCCCTTTAAAAAAAACTGATCACCTTATTGTAATCACTCATTTTTACTTGTACATATATTGCATGTATATTTAATTATATGAATGTTATTAATATAAGGTGATGTGTGCATGTATATGCTTTATATACGTATTAGGGGTGTATGTATGTCACGTATGTATCTAGAGTATAAGCACGTATAGATGTTATGTTAATTATATGTATGATTATACGTACGTATACTAGAATATTATATTAATTAATGATCGTATAATATAAGTATATATTTTCGTATATATTGCTGTTATAAGTATACTATTATTGGTATTGGGCTAGTAAAATGAAAAATTAAATATATATTAAACCCAAATAAATAAAATCCAAGTCCAATTACAAAATCCAATTACAAGGCCCGTTTGGCCCAAATCAATCCTATCTAATTACAAATGCGGGTAGCGTGGGCGTTGGATCAAGATCGATCCAACGGCCACGATGCATCCAAGGTCAAAAATATCTGCCAGGCGCGTGCTCCACACGTATGGACCGTTCGAGTGCCACGCGCGCGTGTGGTCCACGCGCGGACGCTTTAACATCCCACGCGCGTAAGATCCACGCGCGTTCGACTCATTGCGCGAGCTCCACGTGGCGAAATCTGAAGCCGTTTCATCGGATCGAGGCTTCATCCGGGCCGATCGTTCTTCAAGCCATCTCGACCGTTAGATCGGATCGATCTAACGGCAAAAATGCGTCGGCCTCGCGAGAATCGGCCACACCGCCACCGCGCCCGATATTGATCCGCGTTGAGATCATGCCAAAGACAACAAGCAAATGTCAGATCTGGAAAAGAAGATACAAGTTGCAACCAAAATACAGAGGCAGTAATATATATGAAACGGGGCTGTTGTAACGGGGGGGATGGATTTTTGAGGAGCAAAAAAAAGCAGAGAGAGTAGTAACACAAAAAAAAAACAGAAAGCTTGTAAAACCAGAAACTTGTAACCAGTCAAGATAATCAAAAAGGCAGTCCAGTGGTAATTTTTTGTCTCTTTTTCTTACCTGTTTTCTTTGCATGCATATACGAAACACAAAAAGAAAATAAAAAAAGAAACAAGTAAAGAAGTCTTACCGGCTTTGTCTGTGGGTCTTCCCTTCCTCTGTGACAAGCCTTTCGGCTTCTACAAGCCAGATCTGGTGAACAAAAGGGAGGGGAAGACCCCTTGTGGTTTCGTTTTGGTCTAAAGAAAATATATTTTTGGGTTCGTATTTCTTAGATCTAGGGTAAATAAAAGGGGATCCTCTGAATCCAACCACGGATTCATGTTGAGGACGACAAGAGGAAGGTTTTGGTGTATTTTGAGAGTCTACCGGCGCCGGTTAGCGGCGGCCGGCGACGGAGAATACGGCGGCCGGCCGCCGGATTCTGGGTTTCTCAAGAACACTTGAGAGAAAAAGATGAACATGGGTTATTTGGAAACGGAAGAATGAAACAAAAAATGGAGAAAATTTGATTTCGGTATGAAAATAGCCCTTTTATAGTTATTATTATTTTTGAAATAGGTAAATTACACACTTAATCCCACCGCGTTTTCAATATTTTCATTTTTGTCTTGCCGCATGGTATAATTACAGTCCCAGTCCCCCTGAGTTTTCAAAAAGTTACAATTTAGTCCCTAAATTACACCGAATCAGTTTCTGAATGGTAAAATTACGCCCTTAACCATCCCGCGTTTTTGTATTTTTCACTTTGAGTCTGCCCCTTGGTCTAATTACAATGCTGGTCCTTTTAGGTTTTATTTGTTTCGCAATTTCGTCCCCAAATTACATATTATTGTTCTTTAATTTCTGCCACTGACTTTTGTTTTTCTTTCATTTCAGTCCTGTTTTCTTTGTAAATATTATTGTCCGAGTTATAATCGTATATGTTGATATTATTTTATTTTATGTCTCTCGTATATGACTCGTTTTATGTTTTTATGTATATATATGTGTTAAATATAATATTTATGTTTTTTATCCGGTTATCCGTATCAAGCATGTTATGTTTTAGTTAATTCGTACATGGCATATTTAGTATTTTTATATGTGTGTGTGCTTTCTTATTTTTAGGGCTACATGTTAGTATATTTACCCTTTTTATACAATATGTGAACCCGTATATGTTGAAATACGTTTTATTACCAGTATGCATGTCTTTTTGAAATACTTGTTCGTATATATGTACTTATTCATGCCTTATTATTTTGACATATGATAGTTGTTTTTATCTATTATTTAGAATAATATGTATATGCAAGTTTTAATCTAGAATATCATCTATGTTAGATTAATATTCTGTTATGACAATATTTACTACATTTAAACATTCTACCATGTTTTATATTTTTGCCATTAAGATTGCATATCTAGATATAAATTGTTAATGCGGTGTCCTTTTATCCGAGCGTAAATGGGGCCAGTATCAAGCGTAGTGATAGTGGTTGGGCGTTTATTCTCGGATAACGGGACCCTTAAAATATATTCGCAATTATGACCGAAATTTAAAATAATCGTCACTCTAATCCGGAAAATCCAATATTAATAAAGCGGTAATTATTAAAGTACCAATTTTTGGGCGGTGTGGGGGTGCTAATCCTTCCCCATCCGTAACCGACTCCCGAACCCCTGTCTTTTTGAATCTCTGGTTTTATGGTGTCCGACCTACCTAAGTGGCCGGTGGCGACTCCATTTTTATAAGGTTTTTTGTAAACCCCACGGAATAAATATTTTATATCCAAACACCTTTCAAAAACATCCTTTCAAAAATCCTCGTTTTTTAGCGTGCCTTCGCTACAGATGGCGACTCCGCTGAGGACATTTTTTTTGTTTTTTTTGAAAAAAAAACAAATGAGAGTCAAGCTTTTAAAATAATCACCGCTTTACTAATATTGGAAGTTCCGGATTAAAGTGACTATTAAATTAACATTCGGTCATAATTGCGCGTTTATTTTAACGCATTTAAAATATGGCATATAAACCCGTCTTTTTAAGTGGGGGGGGAAAACGCTAATGCTTTCGTGGAGATATCGTTCTCCCGTATGGGCCTAGCAAGTACCTTCGGGGCTCGAGTACCTTATGCTTTCGTAAGGATATCGTTCCTTCGTACGGGCATAAGCGAATGGGTCCCCCTGAATTGAACCCGGTTGAAAGGAGCCTATAATGGGTGATGATCGGGGGCCTTGCTACTCTTAGTAGAGGACAGCAAGGACAATTCGGGTACCTCCTAGAACCAAAACTGCATGTAGAGAACATAGAAACCTACCCTGTTAGAGCCATGCGGATAACCTTAGGTTTTAGACGGGATAAATAGGGTTGTTTTGTGTGTTTATTCTGTTTAATTTTGTCATTTTATTTATATATTTATCAATTTTATCTGGTACTGACTTGTTTTCTTTTCGCTTTTTGTTCTTTTTCTCATACATTATTGCATTTGCATCGCATAAAGGTACTGGATCAAGTGGTTTACCTGATCAGAAAGTCTTTCACTATGGAAAAAAGGTGTCTTAGGAAAGAAGAGCTTAATTTGTCAGTCAGACATTGGTCAGAGGTCAACCAGAAAATCCAAGGGGATAGTCTACCTAACGAACGCATAATAGCTGGATACACATATGTGAGTCTCCAACAGAACGACTTGTGGGATCTTCAAAGCATTTGGGAAAGATGGGACCGAAGACTACAGGACTTATTCTGCAATAGTTATGGCGATATCGCACAGCTATTATATGTTCGGATTAACCAGCCCCTACTCCGAGCTATAATCCAGTTCTGGAATCCGGCTTTTTGTTGCTTCACCTTCAATGGGCAGGACATGATGCCTACGGTAGAAGAGTACACTGCTTTACTTAACCAGAAAAATATTCAGGAAGATTGGATCTACGCGAAGCCTCCAAGGAATCAGAATTACACTGCGAAGCTCAAAGCCTTTGCAGGAATGAGTGATGATTGGGTTAGTGGCCTCCTTCAAATCCGAGGAGATAATACAGTCTTTGCATGGGAAAGTATCCGGGACATCATATCGACACATCCAGACGAGGCAAAGAAAATAGACTTATTCGCTTTAGGAATATATGGCTTGGTGATCTTTCCCAGAGTACTCGGGAACATTGACATAGCCATTCTGGATTTATTTGAGCGGGTGAAACGGAAAGCAAACCCGATACCAGCAATCTTGGTCGAGACTTTCATTTCCTTAAACGCTAGCCGGAAACATGAAGAAAGACGTTTTCGAGGCTGCGCACAGCTTTTACAAGTATGGATCCAGAGTCATATGTGGAAGACGCCGACGCGGGTCCTGCCAGGGATATCCTTCCAAGGTTTTTCGCCTTTACGAGAATACTTAGCAAAGGAATGGCGAGAAGATTTGAAAACAAAAATGTGGACCAGTTTCTCCAGGAACATTCGAGATGAGGACATAGCATGGAGGGTCTCATGGCTCGGTAAGATTAATTATTTTCTATACAGTTGCGGTGACTTCAACTGGCTGATGATGTTAGGATTACATGGAGGGATCGCTTGTGCTCCACTTTTAGTGTCTCGGCAGTTCGGATCACGACAGTTCATTCCCAATACCGCCGGATTAAGCCAAACTGAATTTCTTTTCAAAGGAGAGTTCAAAGGAAAAATTCAGACCATCATGAGGTCCTGGGATCATTGTTATCGAATCAGGGTGGAAGGAGATACTGAGCACCTGACTACCCCAGATTACGATCTCTGGAGACGGTTGAGGGTTAATAATGTGATTCCTGAATCTGATCAAGGACCAACAGTGTCACTCGAAGAGCTTACAAGGGTGGTACCTTCCAAAGCCGATATCCTAAGGAGTGAACTCGAAGAAGTTAAAAGGAAGATGGACATTCAACAAACCCTACATGCGAGCGAGCTCTATAAGGCAAGCTTAGAAGTTGATGAGCGAGACGGGATCATCAGGCAATTGAAGAAATTGAATGCAGATTTAAGTGACAAAAAATACTCTTTATCAAAAAGATGCCCTCATATTACAAGCAAAAATACAAAAGGCCGGCCGGAGTCAGTTCATAGCTGTGGAAAAAGAAAGAATGAACGGCATCCGTTTGGTGGAAGAAGAACGAGAAATTAACAAAAGAGCGATCGAGAAAGAGATTGAAAGCTACCATTTGGCTATGGAGGAAGAAAAACGGTCCGCCAAGAAGACCATTGATCAAGAGAGAGAAAGATTCGGACAAGAAATCAGCAAAGGAAAACTGGCTGTTCATCACGAGAGAGAAAGTGTCGCCGTATGGAAAAGAAAATCCATGAATAGCCGAAACAGACTGTTAGAAATGCAGAAACTGTACGATGACACTGTTCAAAAATTGGGGCAAAGCCAAAGTCAAAATGATGAATTAAAAGGAAAGATGGCGGAAGTCGAACACTCACTTCGAACATACTGCCACAGGAATAATGTCGCTGAGCTGCAAGAAAGAGAACGCGAAGTGGGTGTGTTACAAGCACGAATCAGGTCCCTCGAAGCAGTTGTGGAGGATTACAAGGAAAGAATTAATGTGTTCGAGGAAGCTGCAGCCGGAGGGGATACTTATTGGCAGAAGAGATTACGCGACGCTGCTCGAATGGTACAGGACAGAGACCAGTACTACGCAAATCTAATGGTGGACATACAGCGAGTCGCCAGACACGTAAATGATTTAGCTATCGAGGCTGAGACACTCTGACCTTTTATAGCCCCGGGAATGGAAGAAGCTCCTAGATTCCTCAAGCTGCTCAAGGCAATTGGAAAGTTAGGAGATAGAGCTAGAATCTATCTGTAGGACTCTGTGTTATAATTAGATCTTTTGTACTAGGGATCTTTACTTTGTAACACGAATTTTGTTGTAATCAAGACCCTTTAATTCCCGTGAAAGTAATTCAAAAGGGTGATTACCAGCGGAACCAGTACCTTGTCTGCATGTATTTTTGCATTTGCATCATAACATTTGCATCTTTGTACATGCATTTATTTTTACAATCATATTTACAATATGAATATTGTGGCATTGTATGTAGCTAACCCGCAATCATTCATCACCTATACTTTACCCGGCTACAAAAAAGACTCATGGAAGAAAGAATAATCAGTCTAGAAAGAGGACAAAGGGAGCTTGAGACAAGGCTTGAAGAGGCCCAGAAAAGCCTTAGTGATCAGATCGCGAAATCACAAACATCTATAGTTTCTGACATAACTGCATTGCTGTCAAGAAGTCTTGGAAAACGAGTAGAAGGAGAAAATATTCCAGAACCAGAAGGTACCCCGGCTCACTACAAGGTTCAACCAACTGCACCAAACCAGGCTAGGAAGGTGTATATTGACCCTACAGGAATGTCTTCCAGCTTTCAAGTAGGGGCACCTGAGACTCAACCCCTTGATACCGAAGCACTTTATGAAGAAGAAGTGCCGGACCTGAATATGGTCGAAAAGATCAGGAATGAGGTAGAAAGAAAGTGGGAAGAAAGATTTCGCCTCATGGAAGAAAAATTTAAAGCGTTACAATCAAATGAAGAATCAGGAAATGATGCTAGTGATCTAAGTTTGGTGTCTGATCTTGTCTTGCCGCCAAAATTCAAAACACCAGAGTTCGATAAATATGACGGGACCACATGTTCTTCTGCACACATAACGATGTATTGCAGAAAAATGGTGGCTTACCATAAAGATGAAAAGCTACTGATCCACTGTTTCCAGGATAGTCTAACTGGAGCGGCGTTACGTTGGTATACTCAGTTAAGCAAAGCGAATGTCAAGACATGGAAAGATTTGTCTAAAGCATTTTCCGAGTAATACAAACATGTAACAGACATGATCCCTAGCAGAATTATGCTAGAAAATATGGGGCAGAAGTCCAATGAGAGCTTGCGACAATATGCCCAAAGGTGGAGAGAAGTGGCTGCCCAAATCCAGCCACCTATCCCGGAGCATGAAATCACGCCATTATTTGTCAACACTCTGAAAGGGGCACTCTTCGATCGCCTCATCAATAACACTACACAGTGTTTTGCCGACTTGATCAGGACTGGGGAGTCTCTCGAACTGGCAATCAAGAGCGGCAGAATTGATAGTGGGGAAGGGTCTCGAAAGTATAACAAGAGAAATGAAGTAAACACCACCAGCACCTATACCGCCCCAAAGAACTTCACAGTCTCACAGCCCCAAGCACCTGTGGGAAAAACACAAAATTTGAATCAAAGAGATGAGAGGGTCACCAGAAAAGATAAAGAGAGGAGAACTTTCACTCCCCTACCTGTTTCATACTCAGAGCTTTATTCCCAGTTGTATGAAGCAGACTTGGTCCGACCATACATCGTTAATCCTGTCAATCCACCCTTCCCGCCTTGGTATAATCCAAACGCACATTGCGACTATCACGGCGGTACCCCTGGACATCCCACTGAGAACTGCCTTGCCTTCAAAAAGCTTGTGCAGAACTTAATTGATTCCGGGATATTGAAGTTTGAAGAGCCTAGCGTAGCTAACAACCCGCTGCCTAATCATGGGAGCAGAGGGGTAAATGCCATAGAAGAATGCTTTACCATGAGGATAAAGGATGACGTGTCAGAAGTCAAGTCTCCGTTACGGTGGGTATTTCAACAATTATGCATGGCTCGTATGATCAACAAAGGCATGATAATATGGCAGAAAGAATGTGGAAAGTATTGCGAATTCCATCAGACTGAAGGGCATGATATCCAAGAATGTGACGAGTTCAAGAAATTGGTGCAGAAGCTGATGGATGAAAAACAAATTGAATTCTTTGAGGAACCCATGGGGAAGGGATCAGACGTACACATGACAGATACCCCTAAAACTAGATACGGGAAGGATAGACCTTTTATCATCTCTCCTAGGATAGGGAATGCAGGTGTCTCCCAGGGAGAAACCAGCAAGATAAATCCCAAGATCGTCATTTCAGCACCATCTCCATTCCCATTCAAAGACATGCGACAAATTCCCTGGAACTATGCCGCGAATGTGACCATGCCAGAAAAATCAGAACGCGAACAGGTAAAAGAGTCTACGCTGGAAGACCAGCAAAGTCAGAACAATGTGAACGTTGGTGAAGCAGGCCATTTCACAAGAAGCGGCCGATGTTATTCCTCCGAGGCTTTGAGAGCAGCTGAAAAAGATGGGGGGAAGAATACAACAGTCAGCCCTACGCAGATATTTGGAGAAGAACCTCCCCAAAAGATAAATGAACTGGTAACTGAGGCCCAGGCCAAAGAATTTCTAAAGTTCTTGAGACATAGCGAATACAGCGTGGTGGAACAACTACGGAAACAACCGGCCAGGATCATAGTGATGGAATTACTCTTGAGTTCAGAGAAGCATCGGGAGACGCTATTGAAAGTGCTGAATCAAACTTTTGTGCCCCAGGACATTTCTGTAACAAACCTGGACATGATAGTGGGGCATATTACTGCCTATAATCATATCACATTCAGTGATGATGAGATCCCGGAGGGGGGAATGGGGTCTACCAAAGCCCTTAACATCACTACCCACTGCAAAGGGTATGTATTACCAGGCATACTGATCGACAACGGGTCAGCATTGAATGTCCTGCCTATGGTAACCCTGCAAAAATTGCCAATAGATGGTTCGCACCTAAAGCCTTGCTACAACTCGGTAAGAGCTTTTGATGGTACGCAAAAAGGAACAATGGGGAAAATTGAGGTGCCCCTATTGATCGGACCAACTGAATATGTGATCGATTTTGTGGTAATGGACATAAAACCATCTTACAGCTGCTTATTGGGAAGGCCGTGGATCCACTCCGCAGGAGTTGTCCCATCATCATTGCATCAAAAATTAAAATTTATAGTTGAAAGCAAATTGGTCACTGTAGAAGCAGAGCATGAATTTGTTGCTTTCGTGACATCAGACACCCCATACATTCAAAATGACGAAGATGCTGCAGAATGCTCGTTCCGAGCATTAGAACTAGTAAATGCCACATTCGTGTCAGAAAGAAGCCGGATCCCCTACCCTAGGTTATCTAATTGTACCAAGATGATCGTCGTAGAAACTCTGGGCCGAGGAGCCAAAATAGGAAAAGGGCTGGGGAAGAAATTACAAGGAAACCTGAGACCCAAGAATATCATAACCAAGAAGGATCGTTTCGGGCTGGGTTACCAACCAAGTGTCCAACAGAAGAAAGAAGAATATAAGAGAAAGGAGGAGCAAAGAAAAGCCAGATCTAAAGGAGAAGACATTCCGTGGAGGTCGATGTCCTTTCCTAGTTTGAAAGCCACTTTCATCTCCAGAGGATTCTACCAGCCAGATCAAGGTATTGGAGAGGCAATGAACAATGATGAACTTAACCAGAAGGAAATACTCAGCAAATCGTTTGAGGGGATTACATCAACATGATAGCTGAAGAGGACCGAGGTAGCAAAATGTTGACCAACATCCGCCCTTGCCATCCCGGGGAGACACTCGATAACTGGAGCTGCATTGATCTACCTGTAGTTTTTAGGAATAGATCAGAGTAATGCTCCGAATCAACCTTTTGTTTTTGCCCATAGACAATGGGGATCTTTTGTATGGGGCACCTATGTTAACTTTTTGATTGAAATGAAAATATCCTCACTTTCTTAAAAATGACCAAAGTCTCATTTATTCCATTCATGCATTTTTTCATATTCATTCCCTTCATGTAAAACCGTCTCTTTCCCAATACAATTCATTCTCATTTAATGCAGGTCGCTCATGATTGACGATATGAATGATATCGGATCCAATTCTGGAGTAAATTTCGAGTGCCCTGAGGTCTCAGAGGAAATTGAGGGAGGATATGACGAAATGGAAATTGAGGTCCCGGAAGAGTTAAAGAGAATGGTGGACGACGAAGAAAGGCAGATTATGCCCCACCAAGAAGAAACAGAAATTGTCAACTTGGGGACTGAAGAAGCGAGAAAAGAAATAAAAATAGGAACGACTATTTCCTCAAAAACCAAGCATGAACTGATAGCCTTGCTTCAGGAATTCAAGGATGTCTTCGCCTGGACTTATCAAGATATGCCAGGATTGATACCGACATAGTGGTACATAAATTGCCAACAAAATCGGAATGCAAACCAGTACAGCAAAAACTTCAGAGAATGAGGCCAGAGATGTTGTTAAAAATCCGAGAAGAAGTGAAAAAGCAATTTGATGCTGGGTTCTTGGAGGTAGCCAAATACCCCGAGTGGGTTGCAAACATTGTACCAGTACCCAAGAAAGACGGGAAAGTTCATATGTGTGTAGATTATAGGGATCTGAATCGAGCTAGCCCTAAAGACAACTTCCCTTTGCCACATATTGACAATCTGGTTGACAACACCGCAGGACATTCATGGTTTTCCTTCATGGACGGCTTCTCAGGGTACAACCAGATAAAGATGGATCCTAACGACATGGAGAAAACCACATTCATAACCATGTGGGGAACTTTTTGTTATCAAGTGATGTTGTTTGGGCTAAAGAACGCAGGGGCAACATACCAAAGAGCAATGGTGACTCTTTTCCATGACATGATGCACAAAGAAATAGAAGTGTACGTGGACGATATGATTGCCAAGTCTCGAACAGAGGAAGAGCACCTACAGAACTTGAGAAAACTATTCCAAAGACTACGAAAGTACCAACTGAGGCTCAATCCTGCCAAGTGTACCTTTGTCGTTACTTACCGAAAACTCCTAGGGTTCGTAGTAGCGAGAAGAGGGATTGAGATTGATCCCGATAAAGTGAAAGCCATCAGGACCTTTCACCACCCCGCACGCATAAAAGGAAGTCTGTGGTTTCTCGGGAGGCTGAATTATATCTCTCGTTTCATTTCCCAATTAACCAATCAATGCGACCCGGTCTTGGACTTCTTAGAAAAAATAATCTGGCGTGTGGGATGAAGAATGTCAAAAAGCCCTAGAAAAGATCAAAAAGTACTTGACAAAGCTCAATTTTAGTCTTTTGAAGACAGGTCGACCACTAATTCTCTACTTACTTGATCTTGAGAATTCAATGGGATGTGTCTTTGGGCAACACGATGAGTCAAGAAAAAGGAGCAAGCCATCTATTACCTAAGCGAGAAAATTCAATGATTGCGAAACACGATACCCGCCTTGGTCGCGAAGGCATGTTGTGCTCTAGTTTGGGCTACCAAGCGGCTCAGGCAGTACATGTTGTACCATACTACCTGGTTGATATCCAAGCGGCTCTAGAATGGTCCGATGGCAGATGCTCTTATCTGAATTCGACATCGTATATGTTAATCAGAAAGCTGTAAAGGGGAGTGCCATAGCAGATTTCCTAGCTAGTCGTGCTTCGGATGACTATGAGACATTGAACTTTAGTTTCCCAGACGAAGACTTGATGTGCATTACAACCGAAGAAGAGATTTCAGATGATATGTCATGGAAACTTTACTTCGATGGAGCCTCCAATGCCCTCGGACACGGGATAGGGGCAGTGCTAATTTCACCTGAGGACGTCTATTATCCTTTCACCAGCAGATTGGAGTTCTTCTGCACAAACAATATAGCTGAATACGAAGCTTGCATCATGGGACTGAACTCAGCTATCGAGAGAAAAGTTAAGGAACTTCGAGTGTTCGGAGATTCATCCCTAGTCATTTACCAATTGCGCGGGGAGTGGGAAACCAGAGACCCGAAGTTGGTCAAATATCACGAATGGATTCAAGAGCTCGGCAAAGAGTTCGAAAAAATCAGCTTCAATTACCTACCCCGAGAAGAAAATCAGATGGCAGATGCATTGGCAACCTTGGCATCCATGTTTAAAACAAACACCTGGGCAGAAATGAAACCCATTGAGATGCAGACATTTGAAAAGCCTGCTCATTGTTGTAATGTACAGGAAGAGATTGACGGGAATCCATGGTACTATGATATCCTGCAATATGTCAAACTTCGAAAGTATCCAGAAGGGGCAAACGACAATGACAGAAAATCGCTCAGAAAAATGGCAACGAAATATGTCCTAGATGGGGAGATCCTATATAGGAAAAGTCATGATCAAACATTACTGAGATGTGTGGATGCCCGGGTGGCGAAGGAAATCTTAGCCGAAGTGCATGACGGGATCTGTGGAACGCACGCCAACGGGTTGTCTATAGCCCGAAAAATTATGAGATACGGTTATTTCTGGTTGACCATGGAGGGAGATTGCATCGATTACGCCAGGAAATGCCACAAATGCCAAATTTACGCTGACAAAATTCATGCACCTCCATCACCTCTACACACCATGAATTCTCCGTGGCCATTCGCAGCATGGGGCATGGACGTTATCGGGCAGATCCATCCGAAAGCTTCCAATGGGCACCGATTCATTTTGGTCGCCATAGACTACTTCACTAAATGGGTAGAGGCAGCATCTTACGCCAATATCACCAGGACTACAGTTTGTAAGTTCTTAAAAAAGGAAATTATTTGTCGATACGGGTTGCCAGAGAGGATCATCACCGACAATGCTTCCAATCTGAACAACAAAATGATAAAAGACGTGTGCACTCAATTCAAAATAACACACCATAATTCCACGATCTATCGTCCTAAAATGAATGGAGCAAAGGGAAGCGGCAAACAAAAATATAAAGAAGATCATAGCGAAAACTACGGATACCTACAAGGATTGGCATGAGAAGTTGCCTTTTGCCCTTTTCGCCTATAGGACGTCCATTCAGACATCAACAGGGGGCAACACCCTACTCCTTAGTGTATGATGGTACCGGCGGTACTCCCAATTGAGGTAGAGATTCCGTCTCTCCGAGTCTTAAACGAAGTAAAATTGGAAGAAGCTGAATGGGTGTAGGCCAGACTCGACCAACTAAATCTCATTGACGAAAAAAGACTAAAAGCCATTTGTCATGGTCAGATGTACCAAAAGCGGATGGTGCAGGCTTACAACAAAAAAGGTGCGCCCAAGAGAATTCAAAGAAGGGGATCTGGTACTCAAGAGAATCCTCCCTATCCAGAAAGATTCTCGAGGAAAATGGATGCCCAATTAGGAAGGACCATACGTCGTAAAGAAATCCTTCTCAGGAGGAGCCCTGATCCTAGCAGAAATGGACGGGGACGAGCTGAAAAATCCCGTAAATTCTGATGCCGTCAAGAAATACTATATCTAAAAAAAATGTGGAGAGCTTAGGGCGAAAACCCGAAATCGGGCGTCTTGAAGCAAAGGAAGGACCCAAGTTGAAAACTCGTAAAGGGCGGCTTGGGTAAATTGAAAATTTGAATATCTGAAGAGAAGGGTATCCCCATGAGCATCATGAAGAGGAAGCTTTGGGCAAAAATTCTGCACCAGTTGACAGGATCATGTATCATTCATATCGAAGATAATGAGAGATCTTGTATTTAATTTATATGTGTCATACCTTTCTTTTTAAGATATCTCAAAGCCCTTAATCATAATAAAACCGTGTTTTGAGCATCTATTCCTAGCCTTCTTGTCAATTTCAGTCAGATAAGATAACATAGGCTTATAATGAAACAAGAGATTTCGAAGCATTACTATGATTTAACCTTGAAAATGCAGGTAATCAAAGAAAAGATGTTAACTCCGTCTTCTAGTTCCCTAATGGCTGTCGATAGGGAAGGCGGGAAGCTTCAAACAACCTGGTAGGATAACCAATGGCACATGTCCCGTCTATTCAAGAAAGGCGTACGAGATAACAAAAGAGATCTTTTGGGTGAAAATCAGAAGGGCACCCCTAAAAAAAATCTCTCTCTAGAGTGAAAAACCGAAAGGGCACTCTAGAATTCCAAGTCAGAATTGAAAAAGGAGAAAGGTCGAGATGGTTGAACTTGGTAGTGAAGCGGGGTATCGATGCCCGTAAGAAAGGAGAAAGCGAACGTCCAATAAGGACAAAAAATAAGCCCATCAAGATATTGAATCTCATGCATCATGAATAGTCAGACATCACTAGGATTAGGAGCATGTCAATTCATTCATTTGTCATAGCATTTTATCTCAGACAGGTATCTGCAGATCCAAAGAGACATCGAGGGTCATCACGGTGTGAATCCCAAATGAAAGACAAGGTCTTTACATAAAGGCACATGTTTTCAAGCTCTAGAGAGAGGTTATGTATAGGAAGAATCCTTCTTTCTGAGGTTTCAGAAGCTGAAAGTTCTATATAGGAAGGACTAACAGCTCCAGGGTGAAGAATCGCAGTTCTATATAGGAAGGACTCCCAGTCAAAGCAATTCACCCATGACACGCAAGATTATATAGAAAAATCCTGTGTGTGTCGAAGCAAAGAGTTCTATATAGGAAGGCTCCGAGCTTTATTGTCTTAGAGTAAAAGGTTCTATATAGGAAGAACCCGCAGCTCGAGAGATTCCAGACATAAAAAAGTTCTATATAGGAGGGATCGATGGCTCCAAGGTGAAGACTCATAGATTCTATATAGGAAGAACTCCCAGTCAAAGCAATTCACCTATGACACAGGGTTATATAGGAAACCTATTGTGTCAAAAGCAGAGAGTCTTATATAGGAAAGACTCCGAGCTTCATTGTCTTAGAGTGAAGGGTTCTATGTCGAAAGAGCCTATAGCTCCAAGATCGGAAGGTGACGAAGTTCTCTATAGGAAGAACTTACGAGCCTGAAGATTCAGCCAAGGAAAAGCGGAGATGTCCAAAAGAATTCGTTTTTCCAAAGCTACAAACAGGGAAATCTGACAAAAACGAGAGCGAAGGGTTCTATGTCGAAAAGAGCCTGTAAGCTCCAAAATCGGAAGGTGACGAAGCTCTATATAGGAAGAGCTTACGAGCCTGAGGATTCATCCAAGGAAAAGCGGAGATGTCCAAAAGAATTCGTTTTTCCAAAGCTACAAACAGGAAAGTCTGATAAAAATGAGAGCGAAGGGTTCTATGTCGAAAAAAGCATGTAGCTCCAAGATCGGAAAGTGACGAAGCTCTATATAGGAAGAACTTACGAGCCTGAAGATTCAGCCAAGGAAGAGCGGAAATGTCCAAAAGAATTCGTTTTTCCAAGGCTACAAACAGGGAAGTCTGATAAAAATGAGTGCTTATGAATCTTTGTTTTGTTTCCCATTCCATAAGAACAAGCAAAGAGGGGCAACTGTAATCACTCATTTTTACTTGTACATATATTGCATGTATATTTAATTATATGAATGTTATTAATATAAGGTGATGTGTGCATGTATATGCTTTATATACGTATTAGGGGTGTATGTATGTCACGTATGTATCTAGAGTATAAGCACGTATAGATGTTATGTTAATTATATGTATGATTATACGTACGTATACTAGAATATTATATTAATTAATGATCGTATAATATAAGTATATATTTCCGTATATATTGCTGTTATAAGTATACTATTATTGGTATTGGGCTAGTAAAATGAAAAATTAAATATATATTAAACCCAAATAAATAAAATCCAAGTCCAATTACAAGGCCCGTTTGGCCCAAATCTGAATCCTATCTAATTACAATGTGCAGGTAACTGTGGGCCGTTGGATCAAGATCTGATCCAACGGCCACGATGCATCCAAGGTCAAAAATATCTGCCAGACGCGTGCTCCACACGTATGGACCGTTCGAGTGCCACGCGCGCGTGTGGTCCACGCGCGGACGCTTTAACATCCCACGCGCGCGTAAGATCCACGCGTTCTGACTCCTCGACTGCGGAGCTCCACGTGGCGAAATCTGACGCCGTTTCATCAGATCGAGGCTTCATCCAGGCCTATCGTTCTTCAAGCCATCTCGACCGTTAGATCAGATCTGATCTAACGGCCGAAAATGCGTATGGCCTCTGGCAGAATGGCCACACCGCCACCGCGTCGATATTCAGTCCCCGCGTTCAGATCATGCCAAAGACAACAAGCAAATGTCAGATCTGGAAAAGAAGATACAAGTTGCAACCAAAATACAGAGGCAGTAATATATATGAAACGGGGCTGTTGTAACGGGGGGATGGATTTTTGAGGAGCAAAAAAAAGTAGAGAGAGTAGTAACACAAAAAAAAACAGAAAGCTTGTAAAACCAGAAACTTGTAACCAGACAAGATAATCAAAAAGGCAATCCAGTGGTAATTTTTTGTCTCTTTTTCTTACATTTTTCTTTGCATGCATATCTGAAACACAAAAAGAAATAAAAAAAAAGAAACAAGTAAAGAAGTCTTTACAGGCTTTGTCTCATGGGTCTTCCTTCCTCTCGTGACAAGCCTTTCGGCTTCTACAAGCTAGATCCGTGAACAAAAGGGAGGGGAAGACCCTTGTGGTTTCGTTTTGGTCTAAAGAAAATATATTTTTGGGTTCATATTTTTAGATCTAGGGTAAATAAAAGGGGATCCTCTCGAATCCAACCACGATTCATGTTGAGAACGACAAGAGGAAGGTTTTGGTGTATTTTGGGAGTCTACCGGCGCGGTTAGCGGCGTTTGGCATGGAGAATACGGCGGCCGTCCGGATTTCGGGTTTCTCAAGAACACTTGAGAGAAAAAGATGAACATGGGTTATTTGAAACGGAAGAATGAAACAAAAATGGAGAAAATTTGATTTGGCCTCAAAATAGCCCTTTATAGTTATTATTAATTTTGAAATGGGTAAATTACACACTTAATCCCACCGCGTTTTCAATATTTTCATTTTTGTCTTGCCGCATGGTATAATTACAGTCCCAGTCCCCCTGAGTTTTCAAAAAGTTACAATTTAGTCCCTAAATTACACCGAATCAGTTTCTGAATGGTAAAATTACGCCTTAACCATCCCGCGTTTTTTTATTTTTCACTTTGAGTCTGCCCTTGGTCTAATTACAATGCTGGTCCTTTTAGGTTTTATTTGTTTCGCAATTTCGTCCCCAAATTACATATTATTGTTCTTTAATTTCTGCCACTGACTTTTGTTTTTCTTTCATTTCAGTCCTGTTTTCTTTGTAAATATTATTGTCCGAGTTATAATCGTATATGTTGATATTATTTTATTTTATGTCTCTCGATATGACTCGTTTTATGTTTTTATGTATATATGTGTTAAATATAATATTTATGTTTTTTATCCCGTTATCCGTATCAAGCATGTTATGTTTTAGTTAATTCGCATACGGCATATTTAGTATTTTTATATGTGTGTGTGCTTTCTTATTTTTAGGGCTACATGTTAGTATATTTACCCTTTTTATACAATATGTGAACCCGTATATGTTGAAATACGTTTTATTACCAAAGATGCATGTCTTTTTGAAATACTTGTTCGTATATATGTACTTATTCATGCCTTATTATTTTGACATATGATAGTTGTTTTTATCTATTATTTAGAATAATATGTATATGCAAGTTTTAATCTAGAATATCATC